>CM076580.1:581047827-581385142 GCA_034641835.2 Pinus albicaulis
AAAATTTCATCATCTTCTGTGTATTTTGCAAATGTAGGCTTGTTCATGAAGAGATGATTTACCTCATGTTGTAGGTAAAAGAGATTTTCAAAACTCTGATATAGTACTTTTCCTGTAGGCATTCCTTTCATGGATGAATTGTTAGACTGTTCTTTGGCCACTTCTCTCATTTTCTTGTCATAGTCTTTGTGTTTCACCAATCTATCATTGATAACCAAAGGATTAGGAAGACCTTTCTGCCTCAAAACATCACATTTAACCTTGAATCTGGCTATTGCTAGCTCCATGTTTTGACACTTATCTTCAAGTTGTGTCATTAAGTTTCTTTTGGAAGTTACCTTTCTTACCTCAAGGATTGTTTCAGTCCTATCACTTATGCCAATTTCTTCCAATTCTTATTTGTTCTTGGAATTAAGAAACTTAATGATCTCAGTGGCCTCTTCTGGATTTTTACGAAGTTCTTCCTTGACTTTCTTAATGGCTTCACTTGCTACTTTGATCAAATACTTTTGCTCAAAGATAACTTGGATAGATGGCCAAATATCATTAACAGAGTTAATGATATTGGCCCACAGTTGTTGCTTTCTTGGGCAAGTGGTTCGTTTATTGTCAGTTCTTTCTCTAATTTCTGCACTTTATCAGTTAATATGTTTGACTTCTGTGCTTCATTCTTCTGCATGATTTGAACGAACTATCTTCTTTTCCTCCTCTAGAATTTTTATTTTTTCTTTAAGTCTATTTATTTCATTAGTCTGTATGGAAATATATTGCATGTCTTTAATCAGTTTACCTACCTCATCACTAATATGAGTTGCTGATGTTGTTGAATCTGTAACTGATGTAGTTGTTGATGTTGAAATTGTTGTAGCCACTGGAACTGTTGTTTCCACTGGAGTTGTTGAAGTAGAAGGAACTGTTGTAGTAACTATAGGAATAGCAGTGACAGGGATTGCTTCCATTTTGGCTTTTTTCTCCTGCACTAAGTTATCCATCTCATTTTCCATCTCTTTCAGTTGAGTTGTCAACTAAATGATGAGATTCACCATTTCATCTTTTCTGCCTTCATGCTCTAGAACTTCTTTTGCTTGTGGATGTTCAGTGGGAGGTAATTTTACCTGCTTCTTCAATGTATTAAGGTCTGCATTATTTTTCTTAATGAGCTCTTCTGCAACTTTGATATTCTTGGGATCATATCCTACCTCTATGACCAATTCTTCAAGATATTTGATTCTGTTGTCTTTGGCTTGTGAGGAAAACTTCTCTAATTTTAATTAAACTTTGATATTCTCTAGAGAATCCTCAAGTTTCTGGACACTCATAGCTTTATTGGTCATGGTATAATATAGCATTTCACCAGCTTGCTTATAAAATTATATTTGGTCTATGGGATGAACGTCTTTGGCTTGAACTTCAAAATTTTTCTTCCTGTAATCAGCTGATGACTTTGGATGTTGTATTGTTGGCTACAATAAGGTCATCTGCATCTTCCTATTCTTGTAATAAATGCTGAAAGAAACCTGTTTTGGTCACTAGGTGTCTTCTTCCAATATTTGGAATAAGTAAATTCTTTTAATGCCTCATTCATGAGTTTAATTTCCTTGTACTTCTCCATGATATCATGTTCTTTATCTGCTGGTTTACTTGATGAATACACTTCAATACTATACTTCTTATGAATGATCTGAGTATTAGAAGTTGAAGGCTAATGAGTTTCCTATGAAACTGCTGGAGGTGCATTTTCTTTAACCAATGTGTCTGTATCAATAATTTCAATAGTCTCAACTTGTTTATTTACATGATTTATCTTGGGATTCTTCTCTTGATCTTTTGGAGTTCCTGTCTTGTAGGGATGGAGTTTATAGGACAGAAGTAGTATCAACTGGTCTTTCCATTTCTTTCAAAGTATTCTCGAACCACTTTGACTAGTTGGAGTATTTTTCAATCTCTGGTTTGGATTCATGTGCAAAAGGACTCAATTTAAATTTGATTCTTAACTGGATGATAACTCATAAAGGATCATAATTCCATTTGAAACTTTCGTTGAGCCTGAATTCCTGGAAGTAATTTTCTGCTTGTTGACCAACACTTCTATTGTTGCAAATGAAAGGACCACTCTGGTTTTTTATATTAAATTGTGTTTTCTTCTTGGCTGACAGAAAATTCACTTCATCAGAGTTTAGGATATGCCTGATATATTCCAGTGTAAATAACCTCATTGGGAGGTATTTAAGAAGCTTATATGGTGTGATTTGACAACCATAGACCCTAATTTCTGTGTGGTACTGGTATAAAAACCAGTGTCCTATCCTACTGTGTTCTGATAATTGCAATACTTTCTTTATTTCATCATTGACCCTAGGTTCAGTGCTACTGCTTATCATATTGACATTTGGATGAATAAATGAATCAATGAAGCTATTCTAGGTAAAATCTATGGAATATTTCCTGATTAAGGAAGTCCAAAAGACAACTGATTGTGGATTACGCTCAGTGTCTAGTTTTTGAAGGCTAACTGCATACCTTTCAGATTGGAAGTATAAGAATAAATCAAACAACACAATGAATAATTAAAGACTCCTTCCTCTAGTAATTTAACTAATTAATCATGGATGGAATCTTAAAGGTACTGAGCAGACTAAAATGTGAAGGTTGGAGGCTTCCTTGGGCAGAAAATGGACAGAAAACCTAGGATTGAAGCATTTACATATTCATCTGTAAACTAGCCTAGAATGCAAGATAGAATTGTGACAATATGTCTTGTTCTTTCTGAGGAAATTGAGGCTAAATAGGTAGGGTTACTCTTTGGGGTTTCAACTGATGAAGGTAAGAAGGTTTGTAAGATCTGAAACCTCTTTGGAAAGTCAATTTTTAGATATAACTCAATGAGGATTTCAATTGACAGAGGGGGTTCATCAGGCTTGGGTTGAATTTGAAAATATTATTAGGGTTTGCAGAAAGGGTTTGGAATGCAACACTGGCTTTCCTCTGGTCTGCAAAGCTTTTAAACTAGTTAAATTGATTAAATTATTACTTTCTTTTAGCTTAAGTATAGGTCTCGACATTTAGGATTACGTGGAAGGGGTAATTTCTATTTGTAGAGAAGGCCCTACAAGCAACTGAGGCTTTCTGGCAACAAAATAGGCTTCAACGGTCTTTATAAATCTTTTAACTTAATCTGCACAGGCTGTGGTAGTGAAAGGCTTGAATTCTGGTTGAATTTGTCTTAAAACTAGGTCGACACCAGTTGCTTTAGCTGGAAAACAGGTCGGCAAGGCTTATTATCCGCAAAATTCAACAAACAAATGGTGAAAAAGTCTTGAAAGTGTAGACTTTATGTTTTTAACCAAAAGTGGTTAAACATATGGGCGCAGGGTGAAATTCAAATGGTGGGGTGGTATTATTTGTATAGGTTGAAAAGAGGATGAGTGGTTTTCGCATGACAAAAAGAGGGTATATGGATTTTGGATTAGGAGTGAGATGAGACGTGGGGCTGCCACGTAGCAAAGGAGAGGGGTTGTGAAATCACTTATTTCGCAACCCTCCAATGGTGTTAAAGGCTGGGCAATCGGGGTTGTGATAGGTTCTATTTTCCATTGGATCTGAGGAATGAAGAACTGGCGGATGGACGAAGAGGGGGGATTGTCAGGGATTTTCAAAGGTGGGACCAAAAATGTGTATGCGATGGGATTTAATGTATATGCAAAGGATATTTTAATATATAAAGGGTTAGGTTGATAATGAGCGTAGTTATAGTAAGTGGGACCCGAGAATTTATATAAAACATAGGTTTAAAATATTATGAAAGTGATGTTAGCATGGTATATATACGGGGTCTGGACTTTAATATAAGAGGGACTTAATATATATGGGGGTTAATAAAGCATGTGAATGGGTTTAACTATATATATTAAACGAGGGTTAAATATAAATTGAGGTTAATGAAATATGATGCGAGATATGAAAAATGATACTGGGAAGGGATTTCACAGTGGGACATGATATATTTAAACAAAAACTTTGGATAAGTGGGTATTGGGGTACTTTTTGAATTAAAAAGGGGAATTAGTAAATGGGAGATTGATTTTCAAAGGAAAATGTATTTTTAACTAGGGAAAGGGGTTGTTAGCAAGGGAAAATGGATGAAATAAGGGGGAAAGGTTAGTATGAAGGGAAAGGGATATTTTTACAAGGGAAATGAGTTTAGAAGGAAGTTGGTAATATGAAATGAGCCAGTTGATGCTTTCCATGCCTCATAACACTTTTCTACCTACCCATTATTTGCCCTAACATTTTTTCTTCATTTATTGGGTGCATTTGAGCTTGCTGACCCTTTTTATTTTTCTTTGATAAGAAAACTATCTAATTCTAACCTTATGACTTCGAATGGCTCAGATTAAACTGATGAGCTCATTTATTATTCTCTACCTAACTACTGATCTGCCAAGATTAAATGGTTTGGCTAGATCTTTATTCTCTAACTATTTTGACATGAAATATAAAGAATGAATGAGTCAAGATTAAGTTGTTTGACTATCATGGATTATGGCATTTTTTACAAGTTGCACACAATATTATTTCGCAAAGTAAAGTAAAAAGTAGTGGCATTTGAATTTTCATCACTTTCAGGATCTATTTTTATCTGTTTTTGGTGGGGTTCATAGTTTATATTCTTTTTTGATCTTTTTCTTTCAGTCCTTTGATTTTTATTTAGTATTTTCCCTCTTTACATATTTTAATATGGGAAAAAAATTTGCAGAAAGCGAAGTATGTACAATATTACAATACTAATCATAGTTAATTAAAAATTATGAATCTTATTATTATAGAACCCTAACATCTTACCTTTCCTCTGCAATGATGTAATAGCATAATAGATATATGAGAAGTTCCTAATGAAAATCCTCTAATAACCTGCCAGCCCCATGAACGAACTCACCTCATATACATTCTTAGGAGCTACCCACTCCATGATGGCTCTTATATTCTCTCGATCTACTGCAATTCCCTCCTTGGAGACAAAATTTCCCAAGTAGTGTACCTCAGTCTGGAAGAAACTGCATTTGGTGAGCTTAGCATACAACTGATGCTCTCTCCAAGACCTCAATACTGCTTCCAAATGCTTGGCATGATATTCCTTGTTTTTAGAATATGCCGGTATTTCATCAATGAAGACAATAAAAAACTTATCCAAATAAGGAAACAACACATTGTTCATCAAACACATAAATATAGCTAGGGAATTATTCAAACTGAATGGAACTACAACAAAATCATGATGCTCATACCTAGTCCTGAATGTGGTCTTGTAGATGTCCTTCTCTTTGATACGTACTCGATGATATCCTGATCTCAAGTTGATCTTAGATAACAGTTCTGCTCCTTTAAGTTCATCAAAAAAATAAGCAATCCTCGGTAATGGGTACTATTTCTTGATGGTCACTTTGTTCAATTTCCTGTAGTTAATGCACAATCTGAGAGTATCGTCCTTCTTCTTCACGAACAACACATGTGCTCCCCATGGTGATACACTTGGCCTAATTTACCCTTTGTCAAGCATCTCTTTCAACTGCAACTTTAATTCTACCAACTCATGTGTACTCATCCTGTAAGGCTCCCTTGATGCTGCAGCTGCCCCGGGAATCAACTCAATAGATAATTATACTTCCCTTTGTAGTGGAAACTTTGAAATATATGCTAGAAACACATCCTAAAAATACGGTAAAACTAGATATTTTTTCAACACATCTACATCCTTAGCTTCATTACATTTGTCACTAGAGATATGAACTACAAATAGTACACATCCTTTATGTGCTTGTTGTGCATCGCTATCACCATCCTAACTGATGTGTCTTTCTTCCTTCCTTGTAAGGCTCTTAGTTCCTCATTGTCATCCAAGCACTCAATAAATTTTTCATAGCAATCTACCTTGTTCCTGTGAAGATATAACCAATCCATACCCATTCGAATACTGTATGAACCCATTGGAAATATTTTCAAGTGCATTGTTGTAGGCATACCATTTAACTAAAAGGCACAAGATGTCACCCAATGGTGAAATATTTTCTTCGTACCTGTGGAAAACTTCACTAACCAAGATTTTGCATGCATTTCATTACTCAAACCACACTTATCCACCAAGTCAGGACTAACAAAGCTATAATTAGATACAGGGTAAATCAAAATAGAAATAACTTGATAAAAAACATTACCATCCATCTCAATGATAGAATCTTGGTGATCTTCCTGCCTGTTGTCAACGGTTGCATAAATATGAGGAATTTTCTTCCCAACAGTCTGTGCCTTTTATGCATTGTATATCTTCAGCCTACCACCCTGATTCTGTGGAAAATCTATCTTAATATGATCTTCACTACATGTCCAACACTCCAACCATCTCGTACCATTACTTCCATGATGTTGTTGTGATCTATGCTCTTCCATCATATTACACAATATTCCAAGAGCTCTAATCTACATTATGTGATGTATGTTGTTGCTATGGCCTATGTCTCTATCCACCTACATTAAACTTATTTTGTAGTGCCAAAATTTCTTTCTCTTTTGCATTATAAGGTCTTTCTCTTTTTTGTTTTGAGACTCATTCTTGTGCTTTGATTGTTCATAGCAATGCTTTAGCTTGCCAATGACTTCCTCAAGTGTATAAGGCTCATCATTCTTAATCCAGTCTCTAAATGCTAATGGCAAACCACTGACAAATTGTTGAACTTTGGCCTTCTCATCCTTAAGATATGTTACATACCTCAGTAGTTCAAATAATTTTGTCATGTAGTCCTCATCTATCATTGATCCCATATTTAGCTCATAAAATTATTTGGCCTTGCTGGCGTAGTACCTTTCTGACAAGTATTTCTTCCTTAAAAGTATTTTGAACTCGTACCACCCGACGTCATTTGTCCTGATGTGTCTAACCCGCTTCACATGTTCCCACCAGATGTCTACTTTACCTCTAAGGCTGAATATATTGATCTAAACTTCATTTTATCTAAGTAATCATGCAATTCAAAGAACTTATTCATCCCAAGTATCCAAGTTTTTGCCTCTTTTGGTTTCTTCAAGTCCCCATCAAAAGTAATTTCCTTTGATTTCTTAAATTCATATGGCATGTATACCCTGTCACTACTCCTCTAAGGATTATATCAATGAAAAACATGATGTCTATATGAACCAAAACTAGGATGGTACCTGTACTCATCACCCCTCCTATATGGAGTGTGCAAAAACCCGCCATCTCTCACTCTATCATCTCTATATAACCTATGTCTACTAGGAGACCTACTACCATATGCCCTATTAGTTTTTTCCTCCTATCCATAGTTGATCCTAAGTGGTGGCCCTTGTTTCTACAAATCTAATAAGATCTGAAGAAGTATTGCATTCAGCTCTACTTGTTTCTCTTGTGCCTGTATGAGTCTCTCATTGTCTAGCTTACAAATCCTTATTTCTTCCTTTAGGATTCTCAATAATTCTTCCAAATCAAAAGAGTGCCCACCATGCTGCTCATATGACTCATAAGGAGAGTCTGTTTAGTCTACCATATTTCTATCCATGTTGATACTTCTCCTGCAAGGTATAATATGTCATATAAACCAAATAATAATAAAGCAACGTGCCTTAGTGTAATTTAGGGAGGATACTTCCTGCGAGATCAACCAATCAACATAATACATGTGTGTATATATATATATAATCATAAAGTCATCTAGACTCATAACACATGGTATAATAGTGTATAAACATCATTCTAGTTGGAATCCAGTCATAGATGCATAACCATACCAAATACACAGCAATGACAAGTTGACCACACATAATCACAAGCACAGACCATACACAAGCATAAGAAACATGTAACCCAACATGAAAAACCAATTCATGTTCAACATATGACATTATAAAAGCACACATACATGGAAAACAGACAAGCATGAACAACATGTGACCTAGCATAAACAAGAAATGCATATTCAACATGTAACAATATGTAAACAAGTGTTCACACACAATACACAAGCATGAACAACACATAATCAATCATATACCCCTGACAACATGTTTACAAAAACACCATCACTCCTTCCATGGCAACACCACTACCACCATGGCCAACAAAACATGGATGCAAAAAAAAATAGACGATAGGTATGAGAATCACATATGCAACCAATAGGAAAGCATGACTAACAAACCGCCCATCCAATCCAAGGGTTGAACCATGCTCTGATACTACTCTTTAACACTTCCTTCCCACATCTACGCAAGTAACTGACCAACCAAGGTAAACATGTGACGAGAGGCTACTATAATGAGATTCAACCTCATATGTGACCTTAAGGAAGTGGAGCCGACAGAAAACAAAACCTAAAGAGCTTCTACAACAACCACAACACCCCTAGAAGGTAACCCAACCACTTGGGCCTATTACCCCTGGGTCATACTAAATTTTTGACACCATTTGAGCCATAGACGTAGGCATAACACTGCATTTCACATTATATAAACCTATAGCCACATGCATAACACTACAAGCCAGAGGTTAGGGCCCAAAATGATTAGTTTTGTGCATGTGGCTGTGGGATTTGAGCCATATTTTAAAACCCAGAGCCCAGGTCAGTGCCCATAACTTCATGAAAACTTAAGGGATGTAAAATAACAATAGGAAAATTATACATAAGAAATCACTTCAACAAGAACTCATTTGGACCCCTCCGAGCCATGACAGACATTTTTTCAAACATGTCACAAAAATTGAATCTACAGGTGTAAACAACATATTTAAACATAGGGGTCCCATACTTTATCTAAGAATCGATAAGAAGAATCACTCCCTTACATCATTAGCTGCAATAAATCTATATGGCCATAGATACATTGTGCATTCATTTACAAGTTAAAGCATAGATAGAGCCATACATAATCGTTGATCAAATACATTATTATAACCAACACAATAACAACAGAAATACCATGGGTACAACAACAATAGAGTCCACATAGAAACCAATATATTTTCATGCCAAATACCAAAGCAATGAGCTCTTCATTACTAAATCTAAAAACCAACTAGAGATGGGACTTCTATGTTCCACCCAGTCATAGATTGGCTGGACCAAATATATCTTCCGCTAATCACCCTTGTGCCATATTCCAAGCATGAGTGTGGGATTCAAACCAATAGAACCAACCAGGGAATCCCGAGGCTAAACCACCTCACCTTCATCAAATAGAAATCAAGCTTTACCGTGAGCCACACATGATCACTAAGCCAAAACAAGCATGGATATCACTAGATTCTCTCTTCCTAAACTGTGAGGAGTTTTCCCGTCTCCTAGTCTCTTAGGCTTTACCACAACCCATAGTCTGAATCAAAGTTCACTAGGCCCTAAGCCAATACATACTCTCCAGGTTTTACCGTATATCCAAACCCAATATTGTTGGGCCTGAATAGAGAGAAAACCACCTCTTAGACTTTACTGCAATCAAAACCAAAATTACTAGGCCTTAAACTAAGGTAACACATGAACTAGTTCCATAATCATTTGAAGATCCACCTCAGTCGACATAGAATCCATCCGATAATATATTTGAATAAAAAAATTATAACTCCACAACACCATTCTATCCGGAAATGGCAAGGCTATGCCGAATACAAAGTCACTATTGGCTTTATGGAAGCCTGACCTAGTTTCAGATAGCCTATGCAGTCCAACAAAACCCACTATTACCGACCTTTCATCAACAATCTTCTTGCAAATACTGAAGTCTCACCTTAGGCAATATAGGGGGATGTTAGAACTAGGTTTCTACATCTAGAGGGATAAGGACAGTGGATTTCGGGTTTTTCCTTCTTATCATAACTCTGCAGGTCAGATTTGTTAATAGTACCAACGTTGTTCAACACAACTATTGAAATTACTCAAAGACTGCACAATATTACTTAATTAAGCATTATACATAGTAAATAACCATAAAACGTATTGTGTTATCCAAATACAGAATAAAACCCTAACTTAGCACACTCATTCATAACCAATAAGCAAAAGACAAACACATCAATATAACTCAAAACTTATCAATGATTCATTAATTAACATCCTGATCTATCTCATACAATCTCTTTCCACCCTCTGCACACAACTGCAAGGGCCTGCACAACATATGCACTATTTCCTAAGGTCTCTGCGCACACAGCTGCAAGGGACTGCACACACATCTGTAGTATTTGTTGAATTCTTAGTTAAACTGAGAGGGGGGGGTGAATCAGTTTAACACATACATGAGATTTTTAAAAAAAATTCATCAGCTTAGTTATAGCTTAATTTTATAACCAACCTTAGTATATGAACAGTCTTAATAAGTTGCAGCAAGTATTAAATTAATGTGACATCAAACTTATTATGAGAGCAGCAAACATTAAGCAGATTTGGTAAATCATCTCAGCACATAGACAATACAGATAGAGACAGCAGATATAAGTGGAAACCCATAAACGAAGAAAATCACATCTTATTATTGTTGTGATGCAAATGCAAGCTCTAATTCCCTCTCACCACTGTTTTTCTGCAGGCACTGACCTACAGGAGGCACCAACCTCAATTCTGCAAGCTACAACTTGCAAGGAAGCTCCAACTCCCTTCAATTTTCTACAGGCACCAACCTACAGGAGGCTCCAACCTCAGTCAGCTACAACTGATAGCTATCAAGCTTCAACTTGATAGGGAAGCTCCAACTTCCTCAATTTATCAAACGGAATGTTTGCTGATTTACCTCAGATATCAGCTCTGTTTTGTAGCATCTCTTTATGCTCTTCTCTTCCTTATCTTCTCTGCCTCAATCTTCTATACTCTGCATTCTCTATCTTTACTCTCTCTCCCCTCTTTGTGCACATCAAGATGATATTATTTATAAATATTTTCCTGTGACAGTCTGTATTCCTCAAGGAATTCAAAATGGATAGCCATACCTCTTAGTCTTCTACCTTCTCATTTATTTTCCAGCTCACTCAGAAAATATAACTGTAGGTACCAATTTAACATTACAGTGGGATATTTATTCTCTTCTGAAGACTTTCCAATGCATCACAACAATATAAATTAAAATCATTTACATTCAATTACAATGAAAACTCCAGCTCACTCATTCAACCTTTTGGATCGTTGTGCATTTGTCTTTTCTTTGACTATGTCTGTCTTTTTCAGCTCTGCTTGCTCTTCTGTCCTCTGCCATGGTGTAACTGTTGTTCTTAGTCTCATCTTTTGGATGGACCCCACATGCCAGCTATACTCCGCTCGATGAACTTTGACCAACACATTCATCATAATATATATCAACATACATTACGTTCTTCCTTCGAATGTTTACGAAACAGTCGGTAAGCCTTAGACTTCATTAACACCCATTAAACTTATAAACCTCAGCCCACTTGCCAAAATTTTCTTATTCCCGATGCGATGAATCGCTTCTGAATACTTCCGATTGTGATAGTTCCGATGTGATTAATTGCAATCGCAACTCTCAGTAGTATGTTCCGATGTCCTGCTTTTACTCCGATGCGATTAGACCAGAACTCAAACCTATAAAGTCACAATTTATACGCCCATCGGGTCTGAAATTCAATCGCAATCACAATTTTCATTTGCATGTTCCTATATTCTTCTGCTCCGATGCTCCGATGCGATTGGGTGAGGGTCCCACTAGCTATCAAATCTCTGGAACTCAAACATATATGAATTGTTGTTTAAACCATATCGGGTCCGCAACTTCAATTGCAATCACAACTTCTATATTCATGCTTCGCTGCCACACTTTTCTCCGATGCGATGTAACACTGTTTACCAGAAATCAAACATATATCAATCATGGTTTATAAACCCATCGGGTCTAAAACTTCAATCGCAATCACAACTTCTATTTTCATGCTTCGCTGCCACACTTTTCTCCGATGCGATGTAACACTGTTTACCGGAACTCAAACATATATCAATCGTGGTTTATAAACCCATCAGGTCCGGAACTTCAATCGCAATCGCAACTTCTATTGTCATGCTTCGCTACCACAATTTTCTCCGATGCGATGTAACACTGTTTACCGGAACTCAAACATATATCAATCATGGTTTATAAACCCATCGGGTCCGGAACTTCAATCGCAATCGCAACTTCTATTGTCATGCTTCGCTACCACACTTTTCTCCGATGCGATGTAACACTGTTTACCGGAACTCAAACATATATCAATCATGGTTTATAAACCCGTTAGGTTCGCAACTTCTATTGTCAGCGTGTTCCACTGTCAATTTTCTGATGCGATTGGGAAAGGGTCCCACCATATAAGGGTTTGTTACCTTTGGTTCTTTTGATCTCAGGCTCAATAATATGATACATATGCCTTGTATTATACCTTTGGTTACTTGTCCATAAAGCGCTCCATATAAATTTATATATATATGCTTTGGACCTTTGTGTATAAGGCGCAATATATGTAACGCACTGCATATATATAAGCTTCCGCTTCCGCCTTTATTGTATCCTCCAGCTGGGGTAATGATTCTCGGAATTTATGTTTATGTATCCTCCAGCTTGGGTAACGATTCTCGGAATTTTATGTAGGGGGGGTCCCACACTACATATAATGTTCTCCGTCAATATTATATTAAGTCTTTGGATCAGACTTAAGCCCAGCACAAATATATGTAGTAATATAACCTTTCGGGTTCCTTTTCAATGAAGACTGTCCCGCCTTCGTTATATACAAATTCATGTGAGCTCTGTTAAAAGGTTTATTTCTTATTTCTTCAGCGCTTCAATATATGAAGCCTGCTTCATTCTTACGTTAATTCGACGCTGATCATTTCACTGTTTGATAACGGCTCTGCCTCTGCCTTTGCCTCTGCTGCTCGACCATTTCATCTCTGCCTCTGCCTTTGCCTCTGCTACTTGACCATTTCATCTCTGCCTCTGCCTTCGTTGTTCCTCTGCCTCTACTGCTTGACCGTTTCATCTCTTCCTCTGTATTCGCTGCCTCTGCCTTTGCCTCTGCTGCTCGACCTCTGCCTCCACTGCTCTCTGTAAATGTTACCTACTGTCTTCTGCTGTTGTCCTTTGCCTGTCTCTGCATCTACTGCTTTCTTTGCCATCAATGACAACATTTCCAATAGTCTCCCCCTTTGGCATTGATGGCAATACACTTTCTCTGTTTGCCTTTTAGGATCCTTTCTCCTGTTGCTTGCTCTTCCTCCCCCATGACATCAATGGCAAGGGGTTGCACATCTCTTAGTGTAAATTATGTCCTTTAATCCTTTGATCCTGAGGACCTATTTCATGCTTCCTTTGCTGGTTGATCTCCCCCTCGAATGATATTTTCGTTTATGTTCTCCCCCTGAAACTGTGCTTTCTCTTCATATCAGAGAGTAGCATCTACAGATACTACCCCTAGTCTATCTCTCAAATATTCAAATGGTTCTCTAGCAAGAGGTTTGGTAAATATATCTATTGTTTGTTCTTTTGTTGGCACATACTCCAGCTTTACTATCTTCTGAGCCACTTGTTCTCGGAGAAAATGATACTTGATTGGGATATGCTTAGTTTTTGAGTGAAGCACAGGATTTTTAGATATACTTATAGCACTTGTATTATCACATTTTATTGAGATAGGTTCATCAATGCTTACCTTCATGTCTTGGAGGGTTTGCTTCATCCACATGACTTGTGTACAACATGTTGTTGCTGCTATATATTCTGCTTCTGCTGTAGACAGAGAGATAGATGTTTGTTTCTTGCTTAACCATGCCACTAGACTTTCTCCTAAATAGAATGCACCTCCACTTGTGCTTTTCCTGTCATCCACACAGCTGGCCCAATCTGCATCTGTGTATGCTGTCAAAGTGAAGCTTTTGCCTTTAGGATACCAAAGTCCATATTGTGTTGTTCCTTGTAGATATCTAAATATTCTTTTGACTGCCAGAAGGTGGTTTTGTTTAGGTGCTGCTTGATATCTAGCCACTAGTCCTACTACTAGCATGATGTCTGGTCTTGATGCTGTCAGATACAACAGACTTCCTATCATAGACCTATAGATTTTTTGATCTATATCTGCAGACCCATCATCAGCACACAGCTTGCATCCCGTGATCATGGGAGTTGACACAGGTTTGCAGTCCTCCATTTTGAACTTTTTCAACATTTCTTTTAAGTACTTTTCTTGTGAGATGAATGTGCCTGTGTTCTTTTGCTGAATTTGAAGTCCTAAGTAGAAACTGAGCTCTCCAATCATGGACATTTCAAACTCTGATTTCATCTCTTCTGCAAATCCTTTTGCTAGTTCATCTCTGTTGCTTCCAAACATAATGTCATCAACATATACAACAACAATCAGGAGTTCATTTTCATGGGCTTTTATGTACAGATTGTTGTCTACTCCACCTCTCTTAAAGCCTTGTTTTTGCAAATATTTATCCAGCCTTGAGTACCAAGCACGAGGAGCCTGTTTCAGTCCATATAGAGCCTTCTTCAGTCTGCACACATAGTCTTATTTGTCTATTAAAGAGAAACCTTCTGGTTGTTCCATGTAGGCTTCTTCTTCTAGATCTCCATTCAGAAAAGCAGATTTTACATCCATTTGATATACCTTGAAGTCTTGATAGCATGCAAAGGCCAGAAACATTCTGATGGCTTCCATTCTGGCTACAGGGGCAAATTTTTCATCGAAATCAAGTCCTTCGATTTGTGAATATCCTTTGCAGACAAGTCTGGCTTTATTTCTGATTACCTGTCCTTCCTCATTCATTTTATTTTTGAATACCCATTTTGAGCCTATGACATTTTTCTCAGTGGGTCTAGGAACTAGTTCCCAGGTATTGTTTTTCTCAATTTGGTCTAATTCTTCATTCATAGCATTCACCCAATACTTGTCCTTGCTAGCTTCTTCAAATCTCTTTGGCTCTATTTGTGATAACATGGCTATGTATACCTCTTCTGTCTGTTCAGTTAGCTGCCTTCTTGTCTGGACCCCTACTTTCTTGTCTCCTATGATCTGATCTTCAGGATGATTCTTCTGAGTGTATCTTGAGGGGGCTTTCGAGCTCAGCTCCGCATCTTCTGTTGTCTTGCTTGTTTCATCATCATTTTGGTTTTCTTCTTCATGGTTGTCTGATGGACTGCAGTAGTCTGTATCTCTTGTATTGTTTGGAAGTTCTTCATCAAATCTCACGTCAATACTTTCTACTATTTTTCGAAGAGTCTTGTTGTAGCACCTGTACCCTTTAATTTTGGAAGCATATCCTAGAAATATCCCTTCATCTGCTCTTGCATCTAATTTCCCAAGATTTTCATCATTATTCTTTATGTAACACTTGCTTCCAAAAATTCTAAAATTTTTGATTGAAGCTGGCTTTCCATGCCATAGTTCATAGGGAGTCTTGTCACTGCTTGGCCTTAAGTGAGCTTTATTAAGGATATGCACCGCTGTGTGTACTGCTTCTACCCAGAAGGTTTGAGGAATATTACTCTCTTGCATCATGGCTCTGGCAATTTGTTGTACAGATCTGTTTTGTCTCTCTGCTACTCCATTCTGCTGAGGTGTCCCTGCAATAGTAAATTTTTGCTTTATGCCATGTTCATTGCATAGGTCTGCAAAGTCATAATCAGTGAATTCACCTCCTCTGTCTGATCTGATGCATTTTAGCTTGCATCCTGTCTGATTTTCTGCTAAAGCTTTGAATATTTTGAATTTTTCCAGAGCTTCCAATTTATTCTTGAGAAATGCAACCCATGTCATTCTAGAGAAATCATCTATTATCAGCATGAAGTAGGATTCTCCACTTGGTGTTTTAGTTCTTGCAGGTCCGCATAGGTCCATGTGCACAAGTTGTAGTGGTCTTCTTGTTGATAACTCATCTTTGGCCTTAAAGGATGTGCGAGTCTGTTTGCCTAATTGACATGATTTGCATATGGTATTAGAAGGCCTCTTTATTTCTGGCATGTCTCTGACAGCTTTCTTCTTGCTTAGTCTGATGATGTGATCGAAGCTGAGATGTCCCAATCTTTTATGCCATAACCATGACTCCTCAAGTTTGCTAAGATGACATGCTTCATCTTCCTCTTTCACAATGTAAACATTACTCTCTGTTCGAACTCCTTTAAGCAGAGTCTTACCTGTGGTGCTTGATCCGACTTCACAATCTTGTGCTCTAAAAAGAACTTCACAACCTTTATCACACATTTGACTGACACTCAACAAATTTTCTTTCAGCCCGTCCACAAGTAGTACATCTTGGGCCTTTCCTCTGCCATTGTCTAGGCTGATTGAGCCTTTTCCTTTTATTTTTCCTAATTTATCATTGCCAAAGGTAACATTGCCAAATTTCTTTTCATCAAGAGTTATAAACTTGCTTCTGTCTCCAGTCATGTGTTTTGAGCAGCCACTGTCCAAATACCACTGGCTTTTCAGGTCTTGAGCAGTTAGAGCCAAGTCACATTTATTCACCTTCTTTATCCACTGGAAGCACCCTTTTGTTTGGTATCTTTTGTGAGGTGATGAACTACATCTTCTGAGAGGACATTTGGAAGGCATATGTCCAACTTGATTGCATACACAACATTTGATCATAATTTTTGCAGAATTGTGAGTATGAACAAAATTTCTTTGATTCATAAACCTCCTTGAGGTGTTGAACATCAATATTTGTCCATATTTTCTACACTCAATGATTTTATGGCCAAATTCCTTACAATAAAAATAGTAACCATAGAAACTATTTGCATACCTGATGTAAGGTTGTCTTCTCCATTTGTTTGCTTGAGACAGTCTCTTCACTGTTTGCATCTTTTGCTGGTTTGAATCACTCCTCCTTGCATGACAGTATGCAGCAATGTGTCCTAGCTTGTGGCAGACATAATAGGTGGCATTTTTCATAGGAGGGAAGAATCTCCTTTGATGGCTTCCAAATTTGACATACTCATGGGTATATGAATCTTTTCCTGTTGTTTGAGTATTTCTTTCATTCTTTGTTATTAGAGGATTTTTTTGGGTTTTGTCTCCTTCCTTACAAGTTTCTTCTTTTGTAGGAATTATTTGAGCTGCTTCATCATCCTTCTTTGCTTTTACAAAAATAATCTCTCTGTTTTCCTTTTCTTTTCTTTTACTTGATTCTCCTTCATATCCTATTCCGGTTTTTATCATAGGAGATCTTTGAGCAACCAGAATTTCGTTCAACTTACTAGAGCTTGTTGTTTGAGAAGAATTTATAGCCACTTTCCTTTGAGCATTTTCTAATTTCTTCCTGAGACATACTACTTCTTCTTCCAACTTCTCTTGTTCTCGAGTTTTCTCCTTGATTTGCTTAAGTAACATGTCCTCTATCTTCTTGGCTTCTTCAAGCTTTATCTTTAGCTGCATAAGGACTTCTGAATTTTTTCTTCTCGTACAAACTTGAGGAGAATGTCCTTTTGTTTTCTTCATTTCAGCTTGAGTCTATCAATCTCTTCCATAGCACTTCTTAGCTCCCCCTTAAGGTCGACTTCACCTTCTTCTTCTTCATCTTCTAGCAGGATACCTTCAAGTTCTTATATGGCCATCAATAAAAATTCAAAGGTTCCTTCTTCACTTGAAGGTTCATCTGAGTCTTAAGATGCACTGTTGTCTTCTTGAGCATAGAAGGATTTTCTGCTGAACTTCTTTCCTTTCTGCCAGTTTTTTGATGCATTTTTCTCTGATTCTTGAGCCTGATTCCTTACTTTCTTGTGAGGACACTATTAGAGTCGGTATCTTCATCCCTCCGTCAGAGATCAAATTTCTCTTGTTGCATTTCATTTTAGGTGTCACATTCAGTTCAGTCAGCTGCATTCCATTAGGAGCATGGATCATTTGACGGAAGGGTCTTGTCACTCATATCCCTCATGTCTTGTACCTGTTGGCTTAGTTCTATTTATCAAAATCATTTACAGTCATGTTTGGTCTCCTAGTTGGCAAAGAGTCATTTTAGGGTTTTTAGGTTCATCAGGTCTAGGGTTTTATCAATCAGGTCTCAAGATGCATAATAATGGCCAGTAGGCACATGAGGAAGCTTCAAATAAAGTTTCACTGCAAAAATTTCATCATCATAATGCTTGATAATGATTTTTCTTCAAAACTCTGTTTTGAAGAAAAAATGTCTATTTTATCCTTTTGTAATAAATCCAATGCAATGTAATTTTTTAAGTTCTTCAGTTGTAATAATGCTTCATTCGTAGCCCTGGTCGCCTTTGCCAAAACTTCATGTCATCCATCCCTGCAAAATAGACAAGAAACTCATCACTCAGTCCAAAAATCAAAAAACAAGCAAAACAGAGCTCTTTTGAAAAAGTGCCAAAGTTTTCAAACATTATAAAGTGGGTTTTTCAAATAAAACATCAAAATCTTTGGCATAAAAGATATTTTTGTGTTTCAAAAATCCATTTGCATACCAAAGACATCAATGAGCCAAGAGAAATTGTGGAGGAGTGAAGAAATAGGTTTGGAGGCCGAACTGTGGTGAAATTGACTGGCGCGGCGCACTGGGAAACTGTCGCGGCGCATAGACCTGCTCTTCTCTGTGAAAATTCGAACTGTCGAAGCGCATTGAAGGGGCACGATGCACTGAGCAGTGCTCGCGGCGCATTGAGTCGACACCCAAATTTTGTCATTGCCTCCAAAAAAATTCCAAATCACTCGGTCTATTTTGTCCAAGTAAGTACATGTGACTTTCTAGTTGCCATTTACAAAAGTTTGAAGATGGATTATGAGAGTTGAAATGAAAAACTCAAAACCTATCATGTTGTTGAGATTTTCTCCCTTAGGGTTTCGAAGTTGGAGTTTTAAAATTGATTTTGGTGCCAAATACTCCATTCCTCACCTTGTTGTTACTCCCCATCACTGTAATCTCATCACTACAGTCCATTCCCCTATCTCCCTTAAATCCCTAAAGCCACTCATACCATCTCATTCCCGTTATCCCTATCCCATTTGCAAAATTTTCCTAAATCCCAAGCTTATCCCAAAAATCAAGTGGCTATCCCTTGTCCCTAAATTTGTCAAGTCACAAGTTTTCAAAAGGAAAATTCCACTTGACAAAAATTCATTGTCCCCACTGCCCTATTTCCCCACAGTCCCTCCCACACTACCATACATTTGGAAATTAAAACAAAAGTACTCAAATTCTCATTTTCATCTCATACAAGCCAACATACACCTTGCATAGACCTTGAACACCATGGAGATAGATACTGATACATCATATGACCGAGACAATGATTCCACCACTGAGCTACATGCACCTAGAAGGCCTCATAAGAGTGGTAGACATGTGAGAGAAGAGCCTACCTCATTGACTGAATTGCAGGCTTGCCCACTTGCCATGGCATGTTTCCAACAATATTCATGCTATCAGTTTTGTGAAGTGATTGCTAGGATTCATTATCATCAGGAGTTGGCTCGTTTGTTTGTATTGCATTTACATGATGGTCAGGTAACTCTTGCTGGTGTAACTTTCACTCTGACACCGGAAACTATCTCTCAAGCAACCGGAATACCGAATGTGGGTGAACGGTGGAACAAAAGACAGTAGGTGGACAGAGTGCATTATGAACCATACATCAGGCCTAGCTTTGTGAGGCAACTCAGCAGGGTGTTCCCATTCCGGTTCCTAAAGGAATCCTATGCGCCTATGATGAAACTCATTATCATATATTTCAGTTGTGAGGGCCGGTTTTCACGCCTCTATGCCTACCACATCAGGTTATTGATGCATTTCACCAGAGTGAGGATGATGAACATCCCTTATTTCATGTGCCAGAATATCGAGAGGATGACCACTCTTGTGCAGAGGAAAAATCCTGAGCAGCAGTACAACAGTATTTATCACTATGCACTCATTAAGATCGTGGTTGTACATCAGCTTGGATTGCAGGGTATTTCATGGGAGGATTTCATTTCCCATGATTTCTTCATAGCTCCTCAGGTTCCTCCGGAGGTTGTCCATGATGCAGGTGAACCTTCACATCAGTATGGAGGTCAGAAGGCAGAGACTACTAGTGTGCCGACATATGTCACTTATCAGAGAGGCACTAGAGGATTATTTGCAGCAGCCCGACGAGTACTATCTCCACCTGGGGTGGAAGGGGTCTCGTTTCCGTCATCAACAGCACAGGTACAGGTACAGGACAGAGGTAAGAGGCCTATGCAGGATGAGGGCCCTTCAGGAGGCCAAGACACAGGTTTCATACTGATTGATGAGGATTTGAGCTCTCCAAGCTCAAAGTTGAGAGAGACCATTCAGGAGCAGAAGGTTGAGATAGACACATTAACCGTCAAATTGCAAAGAGCCCAATGGATCATAAAATACTTGGAGCAGCGAAAAAAACAGTTAGAAGATCAACAAAAAATCATGGAATTGTAAAACATCCATGAGAACCGACAAGCTGCCCAAAGAAGCCGAACTGAGATGACATCCATTGAGCGGGAGATTGAGGCTGATAGAGAGACTTGGCTTGAGAGGGTCAATATTCATCTTTAGAAGTTGTTGGAGAAGGCCAAAAAGGAAAAGAACATGCTCAGGCACATGAAGAACCGTTATTGGGCGCGAAATCATGTTTGCAAGGCGTGAATCAAGATCCTGAAGGAAAAGCTAAAGAGGGCACTAAAGCGTCGCAAAAGGCATGATAGACTCCAAATTTTGGCCGAAGCTTCTTTGGCTTAGCATAGCACTTGATGGTGGACCTTCAGCCCAAATTTCAAGAAATTTGGGAAAATTTTTGTCAATTTTGAATTTTTTGGCCTTAAAACAGATTTTCCTGCCCAACGCGTAGCACCAGTTGGCGCGCGTTTATAATTGGCAGCTCCTCTTGAAGAAAAAATTGCATTTCTAGATTTCTCATCAAAATTTATGCATGCCTACCCATTACCTAAGGATTTGACAAGTTTTTGGTTGCTTGAAGGGTCAAAAACACCTTAAAAATGTCCTTTCTGCCACTTTTTGGACACACAGGAAGCAGTGTTGGGAGATTGGATTTTTGGAAAGGAAAATGGCAACCAAATTCAGAAATTCTACTTGAGTTGGAAATTAGACAGGCAGAGCTTTCCAATGAGCTATCTTGCACTCAATTTGGACTTCGGGAAGGCCCTCAAAATCAGCCTCAAAGTGGAGCGACACATAGAGATTTCAGGCGCGGCGCATTGGGAAATTTGGCCTATTTTTTACTCAGCAGCTCAGATTTTCGCCTAGTTTTGGCCAGTTTGACTTTTTTATCTTCATATGTACAGATATTGATGTAATTCCATGAATTTTATGTAATTTTTTCACATTTTTACTCATCCAAGTAGATTCATTTACCAAAAAGTGAAATGTAATTGAATGAATCAGTTTCCTATATTATAGAGGCAAGCTGTTTCATTGCCTATTTTCTAGGTCTTAGTTTAGATCTTGTTGAAACAACTCCTAGAATGGTGAGATCGACCCCTAAAGGCATGGGGATGAGTTAGGCTTGTCTATATCTTGTATTTTCTCAGTCATTTTCAGGGTTGGACATTTGGGATTGCTTGGCACTTCATTGTACATTTCATCTCTGCAAATTTTTCAAAGGAATAGACCAGGGTTTGCAGCACTCTTTGGGATCCATGTGGCTCTATGTTTTTATGGTGTGTATATCTCTCTGATTTTAAGTTTACTGATGTTTCATGTGTATCATTTCCCTTCTCTTTTCTTCTTAAATTAAACAAATGAGTGATAAAGGTGGAATTCATTAGGTTTCTTTGCTCTGCCTTGAGTTTTGTTTAATTTTCCATGTTTTCATCTGTTTGAAGAGGATTCTAGAAAGCTTCTTGCCCTCTTCAGCTCCTCACCGGTCTGAACTATCCATTCATTCAATCCAAAGCATCAAAACAATTTCCTTCCTTGCCCCGTTCAAAAGTCTGCAAAAACTAGGCCTCATCCCCGGACCCAAAACTGCCTTTCCCTTTGATTCCAACAAAACCCCCAAAATCAAAATCAAAATCTTTTACTTATATACCTAGCCTAAAATCAGTTTTTATTTCAAGTCATCTCAAGCCTTATTTATTATCTTTGCTGAGATTGACCCAGAGAGAGCCCTCTCCTGATCTGGTAGGGCTAGCTACCAGACTGAGCGTGGTTTGATGCTACCCTAGACTCTGCCTTCCTTCAGCCTGAGGTATATTTAGGAAATAACATAGTGGCGACCATACTAGGGAATCAATTGGTTTTCTTGTTAGTGTTATTCGTTTTATAAGCTACAGACGGAGCCTAAAGTTATGCCAGGTAGCCTTCGAAACGCTCTTGCTTTGCATTAGCGAAAGTAGATAAACGCTGCTTCAGTCAATCTCCGGTCTAGTTTGTAAACGTGACACTTGACTTGTAAATTTCCCCCAGTACATCAGATCGTTCTAGACTTTGGATGATGAGTTTAGAATTTGATAGGCTGAACAAGTTGGTTTTGTCCCTTTGATTTTTGAAAATAATTCAACACACTGGCTTCCAGAAGACATACCAGAGCAAATCTGGATCCCGATCCACCTCCAGTGTATAAAAATCCCAATCTTATTTCGAGAATCCTTCGTCGAGAAAGTCCTATGATTCCTCCGTTTAAATCTTATTCATGTCCCGTTGTTTTTGAGTACCTTGAATATCTTGAGTTTGACGAACAATTTGAGTTGTCGTTGTTTGAGACGAAGTCTGAAAGTGCTATTGATTCTACCGTCATAAATCCCGAGTTTATAAAGTACCTTGAAATTGAAGAAGCTAATAGATCCATTGACAGTTACATTTTGAACATTCAAACTACTGCAGCATCACACTATAGGTGTTCCTAACTGTTGGATGTGGTTACTACGTAAGATAGCTAGATATATAGCATGTTACCACGAGCACCACTAGTTTAATTTTGACATTTTTGCATATATTTTGAGGTCAGATTACCAATGTGTCTTGGGCACAAATTTTTGTAAAAACCTATAACTATCTATCTATATGACGATGTCGAACAGAATCATCATTTAGGTAATTTGATGAACACCATAAATGATAAGTCATGGCATGAGTCAACGGGTCTTCCCCAAGGTTTCCATTGAATTTAGGAATATATGAGGGTAATTTGTGAGGTATCACCGGCCACCAAGGAGTGTAGTTGATTGGATCATTGGTTAGCCTATTTAAATCTGGTAACTCTAAAGTTGCAACATAGGGCAACTGTCTATTAAGGTCGGGTTAAGCATAGCCAGTGTAAGATGGAATTGCTTGAGAAATAGGCCTTTGAGCACCAGCATAAGAAATCTGTTGCTGGTAACCTAGATAGGGGTTGTTTTGAAAAGAAAACACTTGAGGATTCTGTTGACCAAAACCTGGATATGATACTTGTTGAAATGAAGTCTAAGATATTTTTGCCTAAGGCTGCCAAGGGGGTTGTCCACCAATGTTATAACCCAAATTAGAATAATTTGGATTCAGTTGATAGGTATAACTAGGTTGTGGCTGTGACATCCAATAAAATGGTAAACCAGCTTGTGAATAAATGATTCCGGATACAGGTTATTGTAAATTAACCGAAGGATTGGGAGTCTGTGGGCCCAATATTTGAGGGTATTGATTTGAAGGACCATCTTGATAAGGTTGTTGTCCAAAAATTTGATTCTGTAATAGGGGTAAAGATGTATTAACAAGTGGAAATGATGTGGGTGTAACAGATTGAACTGGTTGATACGAGTGTCCAACCATTTTTGGTTGGATAGGCAGAGTGGGCTGCCATTGACAAACATTCATTTCGACATTAGGTTGAGCAAAAAGTGGCGGATGATTGTCATAGTGGGTGACCAAAGGTTTCCCCCCAGCATGAGGAGGATAATAAGACATAAAATATTTCTCTCCAAATTCTGAGAGTCCAGTTGATATGGTACTTGAAGGAATAGACCCAAAAGGACCGGCTTGATATTTCCCTGATGATGTGTATAAAGAATCAAGCCGCTCAGTACTCACTATGGTTTTACAATTTATAATACCATATTATGACATTGTAAAGTCCATGGATTTGAAGATGCACCAAAGAAAATTCCAGATAATGATTTATAACCTGATGGGACCATAGGGCCACCATGAAAATATGACTCTGGTGAAGTTGTAAACATCGACAGGGTAACAAGGGCAGGTGCTGACGTAATTGGAACATATGGCCCAACCGAAGACATTGGTTCAGACATGGTTACTTGACCAAATGTATACCTTTTTGGATCGACGGGAGTTTGAATAGGAACATGATCAACAAAAGCAGATGGTGATGATTGAGGACAAGACTCGTACAGGTAAAGATCCTCCCCAAAATGGGTTGGAGTTAAAGGTGTCTCATCCTGTGGGACTTATTCAATCAAAATTAAACTAGGTGGAAGTATTTCACCGTCAGGCCCAAATTATATTTCAAGTGGTTGACTGTGTGATATGGGAGACTCAATGGCTACAGAAATTTGGGGGATGACTAATGTAGAAACAACTTTCGGTTTTTCGACTTTGGGATTCAGATGTTCTGGAAAATAGGAGACAGGATCTGGATCAACTTCTAGTTGAACAGCGTCGGGTCCAGGAGGTATGGTCTCACTGATTGGATGGATCGTGACCAAGGGTAGCTATGAGGACTTTGTTTCGACAACAGTAGATGAACCAAGATGTGTAGAAACAACTTGAGCTAACTCTGGTATATGGGAAGATGATGTTTCACCAGAGGTATGAATAGTACTTGATTCAGTAGAGTGTCGTCGCCTTCGCCGGCCAAGAGTAACTTCTGGTGGTAAAGGTGGTTTTAATGCTAATATACACGAACGACGAGGAAAATGATTTTTTTCTTCCATGATTACTGGTTTATTTTAACCAAAAACAAATAAATAAAATAAAAGGGTATTACTAGGCAAAAGGGTTTACCAAGAAACTGTGAAGTGCAGAATACCTCCTAGCGAAACAAGAAGTACGGGCAGGCAATCTCCCCGAATGTTGTGTTCGGTGTATCACAATTTACAAGGCGATTGACTCAGTTCACTATAGATGGATAACAACCTAAAGTTGTCCTCCCAAATATACCCAAAGGTACGTGGAGGCCCAAGTCCGTATTAGCGTTGTCTGATGTGAAACCGCAGAGTGAGAGCACCCCTTTAGACTCTTCGTACTGTAACATCGCCCGATATACCTGAAAGTACGTGGAAAAGCTACAATATACTTATGTACATGGAGTGAGGTATCACACTCGAAATGTATCGCAGACAAGTTAACGATAACTGCTATGTTTTACGACACCGGAACATGCCTCTAGCCTAGAACTTGTAAATGTTATCGTTATGATTCCAATGATTTGTTAGGTAAATTGAGATAAATTTTAAGTTGATCTTGTTTATCAATTTTCCTTTCAAGGTTCACCGCGATGATGTATTGGAAATTCCTAAAATGCAAACTAAAATGATAAGAAATCTTTCACTTTTAGTTTTTCAATGAAAATCCTAGCTACTAGAGGGAAAGAGCAATCAATTTGAGAGCAAACAAATCAAAGCGCACAAACTAAATGCAGCTTTCCTAATTGTTCATTTTTCAAAACACGCAATCCACTACATGAAAATGCAGGTTTTTCTTTTCATTTCCTTTAATGTTATGAATGCAGAAAAGAAACTAAGTGCAAAAAATCAATAAAAACAAATGGCTTTTACTTTTGAGAAATGAAGAATGTAAACAACAATTTCTCTTTTGAAGGAAAAATGAGGAATTTAACAACAATTTCTCCTATCAGGAAACGAATAATTTATGACAATTTCCTTTTCAAAAGAAAATGGATCTAATGCAGCAATGAAAATACTTTGAAATTAATTCGCCAATGATAAATAAAAACGCTTTAAATAAACATTGAACAAACTTTCTTTCAAAGGAGGAAGAGGTAGGTAAGGTCACTGGTCAATCCAAGGTATCAGGCTCTTTAAAACACAGCAAACAACAAACTGAAAAAAAATTGCAATGACAAAGTCAATGGAATTTGGATGGTTTCAGGAGGCAACGCAGTCTTAAAGAGAGATAGTGCATTGTAACGCAGGTTTGAAAGGGAGACAGTGCTATGAAAAGCATTGTGTCATGTCCAATAGTGCGTTGGGCGCAGTGTATAAGGAAAAATACAACTGTTTAACACACTTCTAATGCAAATTTGGATTTCAAAAAGCCTAATATTTCTGAGTAAATTCTACTGGATGAATAAACAGAGAAAATCAAAGGCAAATACATTAAGGATGAAGGATAAATTCCCCAGCGAAGTCGCCAAATTTTTATGCGGAATTATGGATTACGGATAAAACATTCTTCCCTAGATGTAGTGATCATCTAGAACAACAGGTTAAAGAATTTGCAACTACTTTTCCTAACTGTAAATAGACACACAGAAAAGATCAAAGAACTTACTTGGATTCCAAGTGCTTCCTATTCTCCTTCTGTCACTCTTGCTGTAGCTTCAAATCTGAGCTAAGTCGCCAAAATATTCTCTGCAAAGATGAACACTAAACAGAAAAATATAGCAATAATATAGATGTCTATTCAAGTTATTCAGTTAAATCAATAAAACATGAACCATATGCATCAAATAATAATTCATAATATGAAACACATGAGCTTATACAGATACATATGTTGGAAACTAAGCAGCAATATTTATTAATGGATAGAAGGGGAGGTTACAACCCAGTGATAGATTTAGTGTCACCATCCCCAGCAACATCCCAGCCTCATCACAATGCACATTTCTCCAGCAGCATGTCACTCAAATCAATTCCTCAATTTAAATTCCACCAGAATTTCTCTACTCAAATTATTTCCTCTCAAACACTAAGATCTGTGCTCAATTTATAGAGCAGTTAAAGGTATTTTTTCAATCAATGACTTTCTAATAATAGCTAAGACATGTTCTCAGTCTCAGAGGTATCAAATGGACACATGGATTCGAAGTTTGACACATGTGAACTCTTCTAGAAGGCACTGGCCAAGTGGAGATTCCGGAACAATGAGAATTTCGCTCCCAATGTGACCAACGCACCTTTGAATGTCGAGAAGTGCTTTGCAGAGCACCCTTGAATGGGGTTAGTTGCATATGAAATGCACTTAGTCCCTTTAGAGGAAACGTTGGTGAGCTCTCACATGATATATTATAAACTTAAAATCTTGGAAACCTTTACAGATGAAATTCATGGATGATTTGTCTTGTTCTTTGTCTTAGGACATGTAGAAACTAAAATAATAGGGAATGATAAACCCTATTCATTGGTTCTGGAGATGATGTCCAGTTAACCAGGTCATTGGGAATGGTACCCAAATTGACCTATAACACCAGGGAATCAACTTAATAATTATGTTGTCTAGATATATGATGAATATTATAAGAATGTAACGTTTTTAGGATTCTCCAAATCTTCTTAAGGATTTACTTCAAGCCTAAATATTTTGGGATATTCTCCTTAAATAAACTGAGAATAATGATTTGTGAATCTCCAATAAGTGAAAGACCACTATTTTGTCTTTCCTGAGCAAAGCCCAAAAGAAGGGAGTAGGTTTCAACATGATTATTAGATCGATGACCTAGGCCCTAAGAGAAGGTTAATTCTATTGTTTCATTAGGGCAGAGTATAGCCCCTCCTACTCCTTCCACCCCTATTATTATTATTATTGTTATTATTAGTTTTTACTTTTCATTATTATTGTTTTAATTGAATCACATTAGATTTTTTTAACTATTTTTTTATTTGGTGTTTCACTATGCCTCTAGACACAACAAATATGAAGATGATAAAGTTTATTGAACATATTTTGAATTTTATATTTTATATTTTTAAGTTGTAAAAGTTTACTTGTTTAATTTGGAGTTAAGATGGATCTACTTTGGTTTTATATAAATAATAATAATAATCTAATTTTAAGATCTTAGTCAAGTCATACACCAAATTGGTGTATGAGACCACTTTGTTTCTGGGACAAAGCACCCACCTCCATGCAACATTTTGACTTTCAATTGTTAAAGTCTAAGGAGGTGTGTGTGTGTGTGTGTGTGTGTGTGTATTTTATGTTAACTTTGTGTTAAGAACTAGAATAATTACACATCTCGCTCACAATAAAAGAATTACACGTGTATGAGACCCCATTGTATACATTGAAATATTTTTTGTTGTTGTTAAATGATACAATGAACTCCATGTTAAGCACTCAGATGTAGAAAATAAATATATTTGAAATAGTATTCTTTTTACTTTCAGTTCCTGTAGAAATAGGGAGAGAAATACTTTTTGTATATGTGTGTGTGTGTGTGTAACACATTTCTTGATAATAAAATGTGTATTTTCAATTGTTATTTCTCTAGATATATAAAGTTTTTGTTCAAAGTTGATAGAAGAATATTTTATTTATGAGGTGTATTAAAATACATTTTTTATGTTATTTTTTTTTAATTGTAACATGTTTCAATATTAAGTGCTAGAAGAAATTATATATCTCTTTTATCCTTGGAGAATTTTGAGGTCTAAAATGGGCCTCCTAAGAATAATGTAAAACAAAAATAAACTTTATAAGAACCAATAGGATTCAAGATGATGATGTCAACCATGGGGGATGATTCACCATTTTTTAAGTAAAAGGGCTAAAATATTATAAAATAATAAAATAATAAAACTACTTTTTCGACTTGTATTTTCAACTTATCTCCCAAATTTTTTACTCAAATTTTGAGCTGGAGTACTCGTTGGATGCAAAATTTAATTCCTCATCCAATGAGTACCCATGTTGCATACTTTCGATGGACCCTGCTACACGAAAAATGAGAAATAAATAAAAAAATTGTGATTACAATCATGTTTTTCATGTAGCAGGACCCATCGAAAGTATGCAACATGGGTACTCTTTGGATGATAAATTAAATTTTGCATCCAACGAGTAATCTCGGTTGAAATTTGAGTAAAAACTTTGAGAGATAAGTTGAAAATATGAGTTGAAAAAGTAGTATTTTCTTTTTTCCCTCTAAAATTTGATGATGTAATCAAATCTTATTTTATTATTTCCACTATTATTTTATAATTTCGTTAGGAGGACCATTTTAGACCTCAAAATTCCCCTAACGATTGGCATGTACAATAAAATATGTACACCTTTGTAAAATTGAATAGTGAATTCAACCATACAAAAGGAGATTCCTTGGTGTAATTTAACTGTGACCTTAAAATTAAATCATTATTATATATAATTTGTCCAAAACTATTTTATTTAATATAGATATTAAAATATATTATTGATGGTTAACATTCCAGTATTCGTTTTTTTATTAATAATTTCATTTATCTGTCAATTATAAAGTTAATATTTAACACATTCAACGCAAAAAGGAAATTACAAACATCTCCCTCATAATGAGGATAAAAAATGTTTTTTAAAGACAATCGTCTCTTCTTAACCCAACAAAATTCTTATTGTGTGGAGATCTCATGTGCCAAATTGGTCTCTTTCCAACTAATAATTTATACACTTAAATACTTGGGTAGAGGTGCTTATAAGTTAAGCTTGCTACATAAATACCCAACGTGCCCCAAATGAGAATAATATAATTTTCCATCCCAATAGAAGTGGCCTTTTTTACACTAATAATTTAAAACACCCTAAAAATATTTTAAGGTGGTGGGAAGTTTGCAACTTTTGCATAATATTGAAATTTGTGTTAGAGAGAAGCAGCAACATGACTTAGGGTTTACTCTGTGGTGAGTTGAATAGAAACAATTTGAACCCATTCTTGTGTTTTGATAGGTATTTAAAAAGATGTCAGTGTGTCATTATTAAATGTATAAAAATAAATAAACATGTCAACATCCTATTATATGGGAAAAAGAAATAAATACATAATTAGTCTCTTAAAATTTCAAATAATATACACCTATTCTAAGCACTTACTAGAAAAAATTTGGACTTTCCCTTGTGCAGATTGTAGTGAAGGATTTTTCATCCTTGATGAGGAAATATTGGTTGGTTCTTCGCATGAGGATTACATCTCACATGTACATATAGGGAATTTCAAAAATCACTCCACGTACAACAAGGGGGGCTACATTTACTTCTTACTTCCTAAATAAAATCAACATTGATAGGAAATTTAATTTTTCACTATTTGGTTACCTTTATTTCTGCATCCTTACTTACCCATCCCAAAGTCTATGGGTTTCGATGATCACAAAATTTCAAATCCAATTTGTTGACTAGCTCCACTACAATGAGATCCATCTTTGATCTTGAGTTAGACAAAGTGTTAATATTTGTCTTTTTAACCTGTATCTTTATATGAAATACTTTGGTCATTATGTTCTCTTATTGTTATTGAAGGATACTCAGATTCTTCTCCTTATACACTAATATACAAACAATCTTCTCATTCGCATTTGAGCTAGTTTCAACCTAGTTGCTCAACTTAGTGGCCATGAGGTTCTTCTTATTTTCATATTTCATTTTGTTCTTAAGGTTAAGCTTTGGATGCAACTTCCAACACTTCTCCTTTGTATGAATATTAATGTTACAATGGTTGTAGTGGTTGTTAGAATGTTTGAATTAGTGTGTTTTGGTTATCGTATTTTTATATTCCCCCCTTTCCACTTCTTCTTCCCATCCTTAGAAGCATCTTGGTGCTCCTTCTACTTTCATCAACTTGATTTCCCTTTCTTCTATCCTATTTTCTTCAATTATTGTGCTTGTACACAAGCCTCATCCAAAAATATAGGTTTAAACATCTTCACTTGCTTCTATAGACGACTATGTAGACCCCCAAGATAGTTGAGGAGTACATTTGGATCTATTGGGGAGATACACAACATTATGGCCATCTTTTCTTAACTTTGTAGTTGTTAAGGCCCTATATTACTAGTGTAGTCCCTTGTTGTTTTTAGTGTAGCCCCCTTATTGTTATTGATGTACCAATGTAGTCCCCATATTGTTATTATTGTGCCCCATAATTTCCCATTATTTTTATTGTTGTGACCTTACATTATTATTTTTAGGTCAACTAGGATTATATTGTGACTCCATGGACTCCTATATATATAAATGAGGTTTTTTCATTTGTATCATCCAAGAATTGTTCATTTATGTAATGTAAAGGAGTTGTCCCCCTCGAAGTGTCTAATTTCTAAGGCATTGATCTCTCTTTTTTTCTATTTTGGGAGCTGGTTTCATAACATTTGGTATTAGAGCTTTGGATTCTAGGGTTTTGCTACTTCAAACAGGTCATCGTGGACATTTTTCTATAAAAAAATTTCTACAAAGGTTTAGATGGTAAAAAATACCCATTTGCAAAGAAATCTTGAGGAACATCGTGTAAAAATTTCAGATCTTGGTTCGCAATATTTTCAGAGATATGATCTGTGGAAGTTAGGGTTTTTGCAGACTCCTGAATTTCATCTAAAAGAGGTGACCTTGGGTAAATCGTCATAACCCTCTCTCTGAGCATCGGATTGGAATTCTATAATAAGTGGCTGAAATTAAATGGATTGTAGTTTCCTATGTATAAATATCAGAGCCAAAGGAGGAAATAATGACATGTGGCACGTCGTACAAGTTCGCTCTATTGAACCAGTCCAAAATCAGGCCAGTGTGGGAGATTGGGAATACTTTGTCTTGAAGAATCCAAATCAGGTCAGACCTATGGAATTGGAAATAAGGTTTAGAGGGATAATAAAGGACCAAATATAAAATCATGGGGATCCAAAATCACAAAGATACATCAGATTCAATATTGAGCTCCTCAAAAGCGAGAAAAAGGTGTGTATTTTTTTGAAATTGCATAAGTCTTGTTTGAAAAATCAGTTTGAATGGATTCCAAGGGAATATTGAAGCATAGATATCAGTATTGGGTTCTAAATGGCCCCTGAAAATAATTCAAGATCCATTAAGCCCTCAGAAGACTCTACTATAACTCCTGAAGAGGAAGAAGTGCAACATGATATATCAAAATCACAAGAACAAGTGCAACAAATTTCACTCTTGCAAAGAGTAACAAAAAATGAAATGGAAGCTAAGATGGATGGTTTGAAAAAATGCGTGGAAGCTAAGATGGATAGTTTGAATAAAGGTGTTTAGGCCAAGATGGGTGGTTTGAAGAATGGCATGGAAGCTAATATGGATGGCGTGGAAGCTAAAATGGATGGCGTGGAAGCTAAGATGGATGGTATAGAAGGAAACATGGAAGCTAAGATGGATGTTTGAAGAAATGCATGGAAGCTAAGAGATGGATGGTTTGAAGAAGGGCGTGGAAGCTAAGATGGATGGTTTGAAGAATGGTATAGAAGGCAATATGGAAGATTTGAAGAAAGACATGGAAGGTTTGAAGGAAGTTTTGGCAAAGTTGCTACATGAAAAGCTTCCTAATGATGAAAAATTAGTAGAGGAAACTCATGATGAGAACAAAAGAAATGTTGATCATGATTTCATAGACTCTAATGTTGGATATAAGACCCACCATATTCCAAAGATGTATATGAGGAAGTTTGATGGCAAGGATATGATAACCTAGATACTGCATTTAATGGAGCAATACTTTAAGCTCCATAATACGCCATTAGGGGAATTTTGAGGTCTAAAATGAGCCTCCTAAGGAAATTATAAAATAATAGTGGAAATAATAAAATAATATTTGATTACATCATCAAATATTAGAGAGAAAAAATAAAAAACTACTTTTTCAACACATATTTTCAACTTATCTCCCAAATTTTTTGCTCAAATTTTGAGCAGAAGTACTCGTTGGATGCAAAATTTAATTCCTCAAGGAGTACCCATGTTGCATACTTTCGATGGGTTATGCTATACGAAAAATGAGAAATACATGAAAAACGTGATTGCAATCACGTTTTTTATGTATTTCTCCTTTTATCATGTAGCAGGGTACTCCTTGGATGAGTAATTAAATTTTGTATCCAACGAGTACTCGCACTCAAAATTTGAGTAAAAACATTGGGAGATAAGTTGAAAATATGAGTTGAAAAAGTAGTTTTATTATTTTATTATTTTTTAATATTTTTACCTTTTTACTTAAAAATGGTGAATCATCCCCCATGGTTGACATCATCATATTGAATCCTATTGGTTATTAAAAAAATTATTTTTGTTGTACATTTTTCTTAGGACGCCCATTTTAGACCTCAAAATTCCCCCAATGCAAAACACACAAAAGGTACACATTGCAACTTTATATTTAAAACAAAATCAATTTATATGGTATCGACGGCTTTGTTCCCATAAACCACTGGTCACTTGCTCAAATTTTATGGAGGAAATGATAGCACATTATGAGGATACAAAGAGCAACGCCTTCTTTAGAAAATTGATAAATCTCAAACAAAAGGGTTCAATGATGGAGCACATTGAGGAATTCAAAAAACTTAATCTAAGGGTAAATAATATTCGAGATGAAAATAGGATTGATGTATTCATAGGTAATCTAAAGGATAACATCCAACATCAAGTTTTCCTTTGGGAACTTGATACATTAGAGAAGGAATTCAGGTTGGCAAGAAAAATTGAAAGCAAAATTATGGCGACAAGGAAGCCTACCACTTACAACTATAAAGATGGAAGTGTTGCTACTCCTAGACTTCCACAACCTACAAGGCTGACACCACAAAAATTGGAAGAGAAAAGAGAAAAAGGGTTTTGCTATAGTTGTGATATAAAATACACCAAAGGTCATAAGTGTGCTGAGAAAAAAATATTTTACATAGATTGTGAAGAGGAGGAAGAAAAGGAACAAGAAACTTCAAAAGAAGAGGATATACACTAGGAACCAGCCCTAGAGGAAGAAGAAATTAATCCAACCATATCCTGTAATGCATTGGCAATAATTACTACTCCTAAAACTTTCAATATAGAAGGACATATAAAGAAGAAAAATGTAATATTTCTTATTTATTCGGGTAGTACCCATAATTTTATTCATTGTAAGATAGACAAGGAATTGAATTGCTTCCTATACCTAGTGGCAGAGTGTCAAGTGATGGTGGCAATGGAGGAACTATAAATTTCTCTGGAAAGTTCCATAATATCAAGCTAACCATGGGGGAATATGTATTGAATATTCCAATGCTTTCCATTCTAATGAGTGGTGTTGATGTTGTACTAGGAGTACAATGTTTAAAATCTTTGGGGACAGTAGCTTTTAATTTTCAAGAACTTTTCTTGAAAAAAAAATCGGAAGGAAAGGAAGTTGAATTACGGGGTACCGCAGGGAAGTCGGAAAATATAATAAGCTCTAATGTCATGACAAATATTTTGAAGAAATAACAACGAGACGTCATTGCAAAATTTTTCTCACTGGAAGTTCCAACATCAAAATCATTTATTTCTCCATATCTCCAAAAAGTCTTGGACAATCTTTCCAAGGTGTTTGAAACTCCCAAAGGAATCCCACCTATTCATGATCATGATCATGTTATTCATTTTATTCCTCCAAACATCAGGCCTTATAGATATCCTTATGTCCAAAAGATATAAATTGATCGTATGACTGCAGAAATGCTAGAGGCTGGTATAATTCAACCTAGTCAAAGTTATTTTTTCTTCTCCAATAGTATTGGTGCACAAGAAGGATGGATCATGGTGCATGTGTTTGGATTATAGGTAACTCAATAAGATCACTATTAAAGATAAATTTCCCATTCCTATGATTAATGAATTATTGGATGAATTACATGAAGCAATTTATTTCACCAAGTTAGATCTCCGTTCAGGATGTCATCAAATTAGAATGAAGACTAAAGACATTATGAAAACATCATTTCGAACTCATGAGGGTCATTATGAATTTTTGGTCATGCCTTTTGGCCTTACAAATGCACCTTTTACATTTCAAGGGTTGATGAATTCCATTTCAAACCCTTCCTTAGAAAGTTTTTGTTAGTATTGTTTAATGATATACTAATCTACAACAAGTCTTGGAAGGATCATGTTCAACATGTTGGCAGGGTGCTCAAACTATTGGAGGAGAAACAAGTATATGAAAAAAACTCCAAATGTTTCTTTCGAGTACAAGAAGTGGAATATCTGGGTCATATTCTATCTTAGGAGGGTGTTAAGGTAGACCCTAACAAAATTAAATCCATTAAGAAATGGAAAGTCCCCACAACCATAAAGCATTTTCAAGGATTTATAGGGTTAACAGGGCATTATCACAAGTTTGTTAAGGATTATGGGAGAATAGCAACACCTCTAACAACATTATTGAAGAAAGATGCATTTTCATGGACTCCTGAAGCAACTAAGGCCTTTGAAAATCTTAAAGAGGCAATGTGCAAGGAACCGGTCTTAGTTATGCTGGAATTCACAAAAACCTTTATTGTGGAATGTGATGCCTCTAAAAATGTAATTTGTGTTGTTTTAATGAAAGAAATAACACCCATTGCTTTTGAAAGCCACCCAATCAAAGGAAGGTAATTATAGAAAGCTATTTGTGAGAAGGAAATGTTGGAAATACTACATGCACTAAATAAATGGCAAACTTACCTAATGGGAAGACACTTCAACATAAAAATATATCATGATAGTCTTAAATACTTTTTGGAACAAAGATTATATTTAGAAGAGCGGAAAAAATAGGTCACAAAGATGTTGGGTTATGAATTTGAAAATCTACAAAAAATGGAAGCTAAATTTTGTTGCAGATGCACCCTCAAGAAATGATGAGGATGTTGAAGCATTGTTTTGTGTCATTTCTATTATCCAACCCGATTGGATAACCGAAGCAAGGGAGAAATGGAAGAATGAAGAAGAAGTATGGACACTCATTCAAAATTTGCAGCAAGATCCCAATACATCTGATACGTTTAGTTGGAAAATGATTCCTTATGGTACAAAGATTGCTTATATATTTGTAATGATTCTTAACTAAAACAAAATATTCTTTTGGAATTGCACACCTCTCCCTTAGGAGGACACTCGATATTTTTAAAAACTTACCACAGGGTGAAGAAATAATTTTTTTGGGATGGCCTTAAATATGATATTCAAAATTTTGCTAGCAAAATACAGTTGAGACAATTAAGACCTCGGGACTACTACAACCTTTATCCATTCCAATTCAATGTTGGGAGGAGGCTTCAATGGATTTCAACACATGTTTACCTAAGTCCAAAGGAAAGAGTGTCATCATGGTGGTAGTTTATATACTTACCAAGTATGCACACTTTTCTGCATTATCTCATCCATTTAAAGCGAGTATAGTTATTATTTCATTTATGGAAACAATTCAAAAGCTACATGGAAACCCAAAGATTATTGTAAGCGATAGAGATCCCATTTTCAATGTAAATTTTTGGATGGATATATTTTCTTGTTTGGGTACTCAACTAGCTCATAGCTCATCTTATCATCCTCAATCAGATGGGAAAACTGAGATAGTGAACAAATGTTTGAAAGGACATCTTCGTTGCTTTGTATCTGATAAACAAACACAATGGGACAATTGGTTACCTCTGGCTGAATGGTGGTATAACACTTCCTTCCATATTGCAACAAAAATGACCACATTTATGGCACTTTACGGATATCATCTATAGTCCATCACATCATCTTTAAGAAAAAAATTTAAGGTTCAAGAAGTGGAAGAACACATCGAGCATCAACAAAAATTTGTCCAACTCTTAAATGATAACCTAAATTTGGAAAAAAATCTAATGAAACAATAGGCAAATCAACATCGCAGCAAGAGAATTTTTGATGTAGGAGACTGGGTATTTTTACAGCTACAACCACTAGTAAAAAATGGCTAATTATTTACTAAAAAAATGACTAAAATTTGCATATAAATGACTATTTTTCGGTCGGTGACCAGTAGTAGCTAATTTACAGTATCTTATAACGCGACCAACTTTTAGTCATTTTTAGCTTAGTCATTAATTGGTTATCTCAAATTTATTGTCTAGTAGTATATTTAGTCATAAATTTTGTCATTAATTTAGTCATTGATTTAGTCATTAATTCTCATAATTAACGACCAAACATACAACAAAATATATAACTAAATGATCATCCGAGAAAACCAATTAATGACCAAAGAAATATGACCAAAATGTTGGTCGTGTTATAAGATACTGTAAATTAGCTACTAATAGTCATATATATGCAAATTTTAGTCATTTTTGAAACCATTTAATGCCCAAATAAATATGACTAAATTTTGGTCGTGTTATAAGATACTGTAAATTAGCTACTAATAGTCATATATATGTAAATTTTAGTTATCGTTTGAAACCAATTAATGACCAAAAAAATATGACTAAATTTTAGTCGTATTATAAGATACTATAAATTAGCTACTAATAGTCATATATATGCAAAATTTAGTCATCATTTGTAGTCACAAACTATCATTTGTAGTATTCATTTATTTATTTTTGGTAGTTTCATATTCATTTTTTTTTTTCTAAATAAGACTAAATTCTATTACTGTGATAAAATATGGTACATACAGAGGTGCTTTTCCAGCAGTAGGACGAGTTTCAGCAAAATGAAAAAAAAAGCGCTGCCCTCGTAGGGAAACCAGCGCGAGGAGAGATTAGTTGCTGCCTCAAGAGAGGAAACCAGCATTACACAGTAAGTCTTAAAACAGTAGCAATATGAACAAAAACTATAACTGAGATTGGACAAGCCCGCAGGCCTAAAATTCAGCAGGCTCCAACCATACAAGAACTCTAACCTGGAAAATGCAGTGAAACTGGAAGATTTAGAGACCATAATCATCAGAGGGGGATTCTTCGACAATTCGACATCCATAGCCGCATTCTTCATCATCCTGCATGGGAATTGCTGCCTCGCCTGCGTCGTTCTGCTTCGGGAGCGCGCCTGTGAGATTAGTGCTGCCAACTCCGAGCGCGCCTCTCTCCGTGGTGCGTGGGTTGTTCAGCTGAACAGTGCGAAGATCCGGAACAGACTCGGGCGCGTGAGGACGAATCCCTGGAGGCGTCGGAGGAGGTGGCCCCGCATTGAGTTGAGGGAGCTCCTTGAATTGCACTGAGATGGTCGCCACTACCATGGGCTGGTTCATGACACAAGGGAAGTGGAAAAGCGCAGTGGACGGGTTAGCCAAGAGGGCAGACTCTGGATTGCGAGGTTCAGAAGGAGGCGGATGGGGAGAGACGCCGCGCGGAGAAGAGGGCGGGTGGTGGGCCGGTAGAGCTCTTCTTCTGCGCGAGGCTCGAGTGGAGGGGCGACGAATGCGCTCAGAATCCGGAGAGCTCGAGGGGCTAGAAGGTGAGCGACGCCTGGAGGCAGGTCTGGCTCGGGTGCTGCCTCTGCGGCATCTGAGCCTGTGCCGAAGCCGAGGCATGACCTTGCAAGGAGAGTGCAGGCGTCGAGGGAAGAGGAGAGGCGAAGTAGGCTGAGGGGACGGCGACAGACCAGGAGAGAAAACCTGGGGTGGATCAGCAAGAAGCCAGGGATGAAGATGGCCTTGACAGTGATGAAAACCAGTGTCGAATTCCACGCAGCAGAAGAGGGTGCATCTCCGGCCAAGAGCCGTTCTGGAGCTGGCGAGCTTGGCTTCCGGTGGGCACGCAGAGCCGAGAGGAACAATGAGCTGAGGCATGGTGACAAGCCAAATGAAATGCAGAGCGTATAGAGGAAGCATCGAGAAGGCGGGAGAGCAAATGCGCATGGAGGACGGCGGTAAGTTATGGCGATGGCCTCGTCCTCCCCACCGGCTTGAATGCCGAGTATTGTGAAGGGCCAGGGATTTAATGCGAGTATGGTGGAGTGAATGCAGTCGGCCGGCTGCTTTGTGGCGTTGCCACGCACCAACCCAGCCTCCGCACATCCCAATGTCAACTGTGGTCACCCGCATCCGGGGTGGAGTTGTCTTGGTGCACCAGCTGAGTGCAGTCCTGAAGGAGCTTGGTGTCATTGAGGTTGTGAAGAGGTCCAGCAAAGAGGATTTTGTCACTGGTAACTCCTTTGTTAGCCAGTAAATCCGCGACCTTGTTGCCCATTCTTTTAACATGCTTTAGAACAATGGCTTTATTGTGTTGCATCCAGTTAGCCATGAGTTCTAGCCTTGCAGTCAATCTCCAGCTATCGGAAACTCGTGAAGGAGGGGAGCCTTGGAGAATTTTCTGCGCCATGTTGATGAGAATCTGAGAATCTCCTTCTATTTCCAATGGGAAGAAGTTGTTGTGCTGCGCCAGTTGAAGTCCTTGCCAAAGTCCCTCGAGCTCTGCAGAGTTGTTGGTGTCCCACCCAATGGAGCCATAGTAGATAAGCATAGGTCCTCCCTGATGATCCCTGAAGGTAGTTTCATCATTATATAAATGACCACTTAGTAGTTTATATTAATTTCATTTACTTTCATTAACAATCATTATAAGAAACTAATTTATTTGTATTCATCATTAATAAACATAAAACACTAATTTAATAGTTTTAGATTGCTTTTATGTATTCATTATTAATCAACATAAATTAATTAGTACGATTTTCCAACTAAATTTAAAAAAAAAATGGCATACAATTTACTTGTTCACATAATATGAAAACATAAAGTTACGTATGTTAAATACAATAGTAAGTAATATCAAGTGAAACTATAAATAATTTCTACCACATAAATTATATTATATAAAATATCAAGTATTACAATATGAGTTTCCAGCTTAATATTGGTTGGAATACAATTTACACATGAAGTATTGTTTCATCACTTCAAAATATTATCATTGTGTTTCCAAGGCATTGCAGGTGAATTCACCAACTCTGAAGACTTGACCATCAATCTCCATGTGTGTCTTATGCGAGATATTGACTCTACAGGTACCATTAAACCAATTCTCTTCTCTCTCTTTTTAATTTGCATTATGTCGCTCCATTGTTATTGTTCTCCTCTTTTTTGAATTCATGCTTCTTACCATCAACACTGAGTTCCTTTCCTGAAAAATAAAGAAGATACAATGCAAAGTATAAGACATGAAAGATGATGAACACTGGAATATAAACTAAAGTAGACTATAAAGGATTTATACGATATATACCTCAACATCGGCAATATTGTCAATGTCATTTTTCCCCATAAAAACAAGAAACTCGAATAACTTTTCTTCAGTTGGGCAATAGTGGGTTCTATGTGGCCAAATGATGTGTATAAACAAAGAAAATAAAATGTCACCATAGAAAATAACACCTTAGTAAAATTAGTATTCAACTTTGAAGGAAAGATTATGCACAATCATGCCAACTAAGTTACATGATAAATATATCAAGTTGTGGAATACTTATACAATGTGGGAGTGCAAAAAAAACTCCTAAAATTTGTCAAAGCTAAGTCTAAAATAAAATGAAATGAAGTAAAAAGTATACACTAATAGGATAGCCTCGTATACATGTATATACCTGGATAATTTAGAAAGCTAGGTGAATAAATACAGGGCTAGAGGTCGATGATGTCAAGAATGCCCAAGTATGATGAGCATTTCCTCAGATAAGAACTACTATTTGGGTCCATTATCACATATGAATAAGCCAACTAGTCTATATCAAATTATTAATGTTTTTCTTATGTTTATGTATCACTACAATATAAGTGGATAAATTGCAAATACAATTTTGTTCCCATTGTGTTCCTCACTTGTGGTACAATATATTAGCTGTGATTTGGAGCAAATTTCCAACATCGAAAATATGTAGCAAGCACCACTAGTAATCCCACAAAAAAGATTATTTTGAAATGTAACTTTCATATTCCAGTTTCTAAATGATTCTTGAATGGAAAATCCACACCGAATTCCAACACCAAACTTCCAATTTGAGGGTACACCTATGGCCATCCTCAATCACTCAAACTCAAAACATCATTGATCATTATAATAAAAAAATAAAATAAGAGTATTTTTTATATGTTTTGCAGGTTTACATGCAAAGCACCAATAGTTTTCTCATATTTACCATACTTGTAACTTCCAAAATATAACACATTGATTGATCTTTTACAACAAATACTTGATCCAATAAAAACAATAATTTAACATATTTCAACAATACCATCAATGTTTGATCCTCCATTAGTTCAAAATAGTTAGCACAAAAACTTCAAGAAAGAACAAGTATAAATAAAAATTCAATCAATTAATAATCAATCAAAAAAGGACAAGCTTTTTACTGAAGCTTGATAAACAACTATAACACTGCAACTAGTGGTGTTGTTCAAAGAGAAATACTACCTAGAGAACTCATCTTCCAAATTTTTTGCTCTATCCATGAAGGTTTTTTTATATTCTCAAAACAGAATTCGCATTCAATCTTTTAGGTTTCCGAAACTACCGAAAGGCCTTGCCAAATGAAATAGTGAATTTCATTGATTTTCATAAAATGCTTATGGTACTAAAAAATAATAGTTTGGCCATGTGATAGACAATTCAAGCATGTAAAAAATTGTGTACAATATTTCTTATAAGACTCCATGTTAAAAGAAAAACTTGCATATTTCAGATAGAAAAAACATGTTTAGAAGAGAAACATTATCAGAATGAACTATATTTTGTTGCATGGGTTATTCCTAAAATAGGGAGATACCCCAACGGACATGAATGTTTGCTTAGTAGATGCGCATGAAACAAGTTCCTTGCTAATCAATCGAACAACCATCCCACTATTCCTTCTAATAGGTGCAACCATTGACTTAGAAAAATTGTACTGAAACAAAATTCTAATCAATGTAGTGAAACGGTTGTACACAAAAATCTTTGCATACAAACCTGAGGATGAATGAATCAAAGAGGCTTGAAGGGGTCACATATCCAAAAATATTTGACTCCTCTGCCATCCTAAGAATCACCCTTCTCGCAATGTCACCAAGATACATTCTCGAAACCGGTTTCTCAAAACCCTGAAGAAAGCTACAAAGAACCATTATAACTTCTTCAAATTATATTTCAGGTACTCAATAACCCTACAAAGTTGAGAAATGAAAAGTTTCATGCTAGAAATTAGGAATTTTCCTGATCACCGGATTCAAGCTATCTGCATCTAAAGAATTGTCATAATGAGTCTGTGGCAAATGACTAGACCAGAAATTTCCCCATTCCATGTTGATTACCTAATCAACAAATCCAATTCCAAATAGTTCTTACAGTCTAAACTCCATAACATTAACTAAAGGTGCAAAATAAATATTCATTGATATATTCAGCAAGAGAAGTATCCTTAGCGAGCTCTGCTAGGGTTTCGTCAGCTCAACCGTAACCTTCTGTGTTGTCAATCCTCTGCTCTGCCCCCGTCGTGCACTGCTTCTGCAAGGTTTTGAAACCTTCCAAGCCCAGGTGGAAGCACCCATGTCAGGCCCCCCGCCACGGTGGGAGGGACCACAGTCCTACCGCGATGCAGCGAACTGGACCCCCTTCGTGTAAGGCTAGCTTCTCAATGGATTGAACGGCTCCTCCTCATTCGCGGAAAACCCAGTCATGGGGGCATAGTGGCAAGCAAAGGATGGTAGAAGTCGTTGCCTTCCTAAGGTAGCAATCAACCCCAAATTTTTCATTCCGAACAACCACCTGGAAAAAGCTCAACAATATATGAAAGATCATGCAATGATCTGTAAGTTTTTTGGGATCTGGCCTAGAGAGCAAGATATTTTGGCCTGGATCCAGAACAAGTGGTCCCCAAAGGGAAATATCAAGCTTCAAATTAGGGCCAAAGGGTTCTTTACTATGATCTTTGAAGATCTCAAAGACCACAAGCAGATCTTTGAGAACGGACCATATTTTATGGGAAGTGCAGGCCTCTTCATCCGCTATTGGGAGGAATGCTACAACCCGAACAAAGAGGAATTAACCGCGGCTCTTGTCTGGGTTCGGCTCTACTCCCTCCTCGATGATTTTTGGGAGCCTGATATCCTGGAGGAATCGGAAACTCAATAGGCGCGTTTGTTAAGATCTCGGAGATCACCAAACGCCAACGGCATGCGACCTATACCCGGATCTGTGTCCATATGAATATATCCCAACCGCTGCCGAAATCTATCGATCTGGTCTACAACTCTACATGGACACAACCATTAGATTATGAACATGTTCCTTTCAAATGCCACAGGTGCCATGAGTATGATCATCTCTTCCGCAACTGCCTGTTAATAATAGTAGAAGAGGCTCGTGCAGTTGCGCTGGCTAAGGATGGTGATGGCTTTCAATCAGTTCAAAGGCGTCGATTCAGGGCCACTCAGCCATAGCAGTCAAATCAGCAGTCCAATCCTCTTGATCGTTCGAGCCCCCAATCGCATGCCTGCCCCAAGCCTCGTCCTCCTCCCCAAATTCGGTGCCTCCTGAATCTAAAAACTCCTTCGCAGCCCTGGCCAACAAATCCTTGGCCCTCGTCCCTCCCCCCCCCCCTCCCCCTCCCCCTTCCTAATCCCTCTCTTCATCCCATGGAGCTCCTCAATCAATGGACATCGACAAGCTACTCTCCACCCTCGGAGACAAGCTCTCCTCCAAGAGAAAGATCCCTGATCACACTAAATTATATCGGCGCATCCAGGAGGTCTTGAGGCAAATGAGTAGGATCCTAGAAGCTAAGGAGCGACACAATAGGCTCAGAGCAAAGGAGAAAAATTTTCTAGAAATATTCAAAAGCTCGAGCAAGACATGCATCAAAGATATCCCAGGTAATCAACTGAACCATTTTGGCACCCTTTTCAACCGATGGGCGGCTCGTCCTAGATGAACAGACTCAGGTCTCCACAATATGGGTACATAGGGAGACCCCCTTAGCACAACACTCCAAGACCCTAAGTGATATGAAAAGAGCAATAAGGGCCGCAAATCTACCAATGAGCTTATTCGTGAAGCCGAAGAACTTTTTTTAAACTCAGGGTAGATGGGACAATTGACGGATTTCTTTCCCAGATCTGTCGCTCCTTCCTCATGAAGATCATGTCATGGAATATCAGGGGCTTCAGCAGCCCGGGGAAGATCCGATCCCTTAAGGACAAAATAGGAAAGTACAAACCTTAGATAGTTATTCTGTAGGAGACGAAGGTGACTGCCGACAAAGTTAAGGAAAAAAGCCAAAGATGTTGGAGGAATAGCCAAGCCATGACGATAGAAGCCACTGGAGCTGTCAGGGGCATAGTAATTCTTTGGGACCCAGGACGTGTTATCTTCGAAGACTGGGTCGGCACCAAATTCACGTTGTCTGCCTCAATTTTCTTGATAGGTGAACACTGGTGGAGGAGCCTAGTTGCAGTCTACGGGCTGGCTACACCTCGTGACAAATCGATTTTCCTCATGCATCTAAAAAGGTTTGGTAGGTTATGGGCTAAGGAAGATTGGATCCTGGGAGGGGATTTCAACTTGATTCGAAACCTGGAAGAAAAGTCTGGGGGAGTCCGTCGATTAGACCCATCCTCGAATGCCTTCAACGACACTATTGAGGATCTCTGCCTCGTTGATGTCATCCCCCACCAAGGGCTTCATACCTGGAACAATCGACGAGGGGGAGAGAACCAAATTTCCTGTAGGCTAGACAGGTTCCTCTTCTCGGAGCACCTTTTCATGATCGACCCTCGACTCTCCTCTGAGATCCTCCCCTCCATCGGCTTGGATCACTGGCCTATCAGTGTGGATCTATCCTTGTCTAACCCCCCACCCCCCCCCCCCCCCACAGAGATGTTCGTTCCACTTCGAGATTTTTTGGTTGCGACACCCAGGATTCATGGATCAATTAGCTTCGTGGTGGGCAGCCCTGGGTACACCACTTAGTAACAAAATGCAATCTTTCCAGAAGAAGCTGCAAGGCCTCAAAGGCCATATCAAAGCATGGAACTGGGAAACTTTCGAGGATATTCTTGAGGAAAAGAGGAAGTTGGAAGCCAACCTGGAGGAAGTAGAACAACGAATTATCTAGGATGGCCACACGGAAGAGCTGGCAAAAAAAGAAGATCTCTTGATCAAGGACCTGGAGGAACGAAAGCAGCAGGAGGAAATATTGTGGCAGCAAAAATCCAGAATTCAATGGTGGAGATAAGGGGAACGAAACACAAAACCCTTCCACCAATCCATGATCCAACATTGGCAAAGCAATAGAATCACCCACCTGCAGGCGACCGACAACTCCTGCTTAGACCACCACGAAGACATTGCGACAGAACTACAAGCATTCTTCTCTTCCCTGCTGCACGATGAAGGTTATGACAGATTGGAGGCTCTGTGTAAAGTTACCTAGAATATCCCCTCTTTGATATCGCAAAACCAAAATGAAGCTCTTCTAAGCCCAATCTCCCTTTCGGAAGTAGAGGAAGTCATGAAGGCCCTGCCTTCAAATACAACCCTGGGACCGGACGAATTTACTGCAGAATTTTTCAAGGCTATATGGTCCTTCCTTAGTCACGACATATGGGAGTTTGTGGAGGAATCACGACAGCTCAGACAGTTATGGTCTGACCTTAATGCCACCTTCATCACCCTCATCCGAAAATCAAAGAAGGCAACAAGATCGAGGTACCTCAGGCCTATCTCCCTCTGCAATGTGATTTATAAGATACTTTCCACCATCATGGTCCGCAGGCTCAAGCCACTGCTTCACCGCATCATTAGTCATAAGCAGTCGGGGTTTGTGGAGGGACGTCAAATCCTGGATGGCATTGTCTTCGCGCATGAGACCATCCACTCTATCAAAACACATAAGCTTCACGGAATGTTGTTGAAACTGGATCTCTCAAAATCATATGATTGCCTCAGTTGGGATTACCTTCTAGAAACCCTGCAGACATTTGGTTTTGCAGTTGAATGGATTCAATGGATTAAATCCATGATCTCCACTATGTTTTTCTCCAATCTCATAAACGACGCACCATCAGAAACTTTCCATTCCTCGAGGGGTATTCATCAAGGGGACACGCTCTCCCCCTTTCTGTTTATTATTGTTGCCAAAGGGTTGGGATGCTTGCTCAAGGCCGCTAAACAATCCAATCAGATAACAGGGCTTCATCTGCCTGGATCAAACATTGACATGACTCACCAATAGTTCATGGACGATAACCACCTCTTCGGTGGCGCGACTCTGAAAGAAGCCTCCCAGCTCAACATCGTCTTGGAGGACTTCCAAGAAGCCTCAGGTATGCTCCTCAACAAGCTTAAGTCTTATATATATTTCTTCAACACTCCCCGCCCAGTTCAAGCTTGCTTAGCCAAAACCTTGGGTTTCAATGTTGGCTCTCTCGCCTCCAAGTAACTGGGCGTTCCCCTCATGTTCAATCCTTTGCGCATTGTCTAGTAAGCTCTTTAACTGTACTTTTTGGGTCCTTAACCTTGTGGGATGGGCCACCCTCCTCAAATATGTCCTACAAGAAATGCCCCTCTACCAGTTGTTCGCTCTTCCAAACCCAAACTGCATTTACTCGAACTCATTGCCTTATTCTGGTGATTCCTCTGGGGAGATACTGCAGATGATAGAAAGTGGCCTCTAGTGACCTGGCATAAGTTGTGTCTCCCAAAACTGATGGGGGGTTTGAGCTTGAGGGACCCAACTTTTCTTAATGCAACTCTGGTGGTGTTGGTTGAAAGGGGGACCGAAACTGTGCAAGACTATTTGGTCTCATAAGTATGGCCAAGGGAAAACTCAGCGTGAAATCCTTCACACACCCCTCCATATTCAAGGGTCTACCATCTAGAACCTCGCCAACAATAATAGCGACCTGATTCGCACACACTTCTTCTGGGAGGTGCACGGCTGGGAAACTGGACGCTTTTGGGAGGACTCTTGGCAGCAATCCCCTCGCCTCTCTCAGGACCATTCTTTGGCGGATCTCATGCCCTTCTTCTATTCCTGCGGAGCCATGACAATAAAATATTATTGGCGCAACCAACCAGACAAGCATGGTTGGCACCAATGGAAAACTGCAAAATATTGGCCTATATACCTACCCCACCGAGGGTCAGATCGACTTGCCCAGTATCTCGCCCAACAGAAAATCCATGCCTCCCAAGGCTCGGACAAATTAAGATGGGACCTCTCGACCTCCGGGGTCTTTTCAGTCAAGGAAGCGTATCTCCTTCGTGCGGCGATCTCGATCATCCTCAACACTCAGGTCTGGAAGAGAATATGGACCAATCATCTTTGGCCGAAAGTGGCCCACTTCCTCTGGTTAGTGATTCACAAATGTATCCTGACATGGGATCGTCTTCTTAAAAGGTGCTTCATCAAGCCTTCCATGTGCTTCCTTTGTCGGCAGGCCGAAGAAACCCAACATCACATCTTCATGGACTGCCCCTTAACCCAATAGGTTTAGAAGCAAGCCTTTGATATTTTTGGCCTCATTGATGGCACCCCTGCTACCACCAGAGCCCTGCTTGAAGATTGGCCGACCCACAGATTCTCCAACCCAGTGGTCTCTAAAGCATGGTGGCTCCTCCCTATTCTCCTACTCTAGAACACTTGGAAGGGGAGAAATCGTGCTATCTTTGAGAATCAAACCCCTTTCGCCCCTCTCATCTGGTCTTTGACCCTCTCCAACATTAGGGAATCCATTCTCGCAGACCCCTGGGACCCTGCGGACTGGGATGCGGGTCCATCCGATCTAGCCATCTTGCATCTTTTGAATTTGATCTCCTCCAACCTGGTCCACCCTCGCCTGACTCAGGGATGCCCTCCCCCCTCCCCCCCTTCGGGCTGTCTTCAACTCAATTTTGACGGAGCCTCCTAGGGTAACCCTGGCCAGGCGGGATATGGTAGCATCCTCCGCAATGTCGAAGGAACACCCCAGGCAACATACGCAAGCTCCATCGACACATCAACAAATAATGTTACAGAACTAACTAGGTTGGGTTTCATGAGCAAGGTTTTTATTATACGTCAAAAGACTTCTTCTTGATGTCTTTTAGGGATTTTTCATCTTGTCATAAATGTACTAATTAAGAGTCATGTATATGAAGAGTCACGTCAATGAAGTATGCCTCAAGACTTTGTCATATAAGCCTTGAAGACATGGCTCAATATGATGCTCAAGATCAGCATTGAATATCTCCTCAAAACAGCCTATGAGCAGTGGACAAGTCGGCTCACATACCCCTGATCAAGTCAGCCTCATAACATAAGTATAGGTCAGCTTATTTACAGTCATAATCAACTATTTAAAAGAGCATTTGGATTTCAGTTTGACACAAATTTCCGATCAAGAGTTCTGAGATTTAGTACGAGCTTCAGGACTGAAATATAAGTGCAATAAAGAGAGAACATAACTGCTGATTGAAAAATAGGACATTATATCAGCAAAGAAAAGGATTATGGTTTGGATATAAAGATTCTGTGATCTAGTGCGGAACTTCAGGTCTGCAATAAATGTGAGTTTAGGACTTTGTTTATACGAAGGAGGGAGACGGAGTATCTTATATATATACGAAGATATATGACTGTGTTAAAGAGCGAAATTGCAGAACTGTGTTTAGTGTGAAGTTGCATGATTATGGGAAAATTACAAGACTGTACTAAGTGCAAAGTATCATCAGTATGCTCAGCAAAGTGAAGTAAAGGTGCAAGATGTGCACAAGTCTATCCATAACAAGGTGCTGATATCTCAACCCTTACACCCAAAATACCAAAGAAATGAATTAAATGGATACCAACACATATGGTTACATCATGGTTCAACTGGGAATACAAGATTTTAGTTTTATTTGGGGCCTTGCAATACAGATTTTGTGTGAGAAATACCATGAAAAATCATTACCATCCTCCAGCTCCTGAATCTACATTATAAATGGAAAAGTAGCTCAAGACATCCATACAAATGTAGACTCCAGGTTGCTCTCAAAACAAGACTTTTATGACAAAGAGATGCTTTCCTGCCAATTTTGTCTAGAGCTCTTGAAGATTCTTATATGGGCAGTAACTTTAGTCTTATCAATCTTGGAACAGGTTCTCAAGTTTTATCCGGATGATCGCATAAACAATGAAATATTTTTATTTATTGCACCTCAACTTTGTATGTACTGCAACATTTTTGGAAATGATAACTCTGATATTCCTAATCATGGTGATCTAATAGCTACTAATTTAGGATTTGCTGGAAGCCTTGAGTATTGGCTGGCTCACAGGTTGTTAGTTTCAAAGGTCCCAAACAACAGGTTGAAGCATGCTAATCTTTTGAACAAGTGTTTGGAATTTTTGAATGAACAAGAACATTTGTTGGTTTGTGCTTGTGCTCATGAACAGCTCAATTCCACGATGAACATTGAAAGTGATGTGTAAGTTCGTGTTGTTGGGGACCTTCTTGCTATGCTACAACAAGAGATGCTTGTAAACACTATTGGAATGAAGGAATATGACACCGCACCAATAAAATTTGACAGGGTTTCAGAGTTGTCGTTAAAAAAATTTCTGAAAATTGATGCTATAGGTTATGATGCCTTACAAATTTTTCAAGTTGATAAGCATCCAAGCAGCATGGGCATTGGCAAAGCCAAGGAAAATTTTTTGTTATTTGGAAAGTTTAACAAGTGTGTCATTGTCATGGGCTGACGTCTTTTAGGTACTTGGTTCTTAATGCCTATAACCAGCCCTGCACAACAGTATGAAATATGTGAAATATATTCCCCCTTACGTGGACATTCCAACAACTGAAAAAATCTGGATATTTAACATTTTAGAGATGAAACTTTTTGCACTTGAACATTGCCACACCCTACACAAAGCAACATACTAAAGATCCCCCAAAAGCCTCCAACCTAAGAAAATATTTACAATGTTACAAATATCGTTTCGGAAAAATATCAGAAGGTTTGGAAAAAAACTTCTCAGAAACACTCGAACACCAGGGAAAATATTGGAAAATATCAGCAAGCATAAACTTGGACCTGAAAAAGTCTGTAAAACTTGAACCAAGATATACAATCTAAGCATCGCAAATTGCCCAACAAGAAACAAGATTTCTACTGTATACAGTAAATCTCCAACCCCTTCAAGCACTACAGCTATTTGACTGAAGGCCTAAAGGGTTAGCATGCTTGTTACATCACCAATATCTAGGGTTTTTCAGAGAATTACAAAGGATCTAACCATATACCCATCACAAGCTATTTGACTAAACCTAATGATTTGGCAAGTCGCAAAAGATGCAGAGCTGCAGAAGATTAAGAATTATAAACAATGGATAGTAAGGAGAAACAAAAGACAGATGGTCCAGGAAGCATAATGTCACAAGAAATGAACTTTAAGTAACAAAAAATATTCCATTTTATTTCTGTTTTTCCATTTTTCATCACTCCAGAGTCCAAACTAGATCAAATGCCTCCTTCAGTTTCATTGAATGGACTAGCATGGGCAAAGGTTTGGTTTTGACTTGGGGGATCCAATGTACATATTAAGGTGAAATTGATGAACATTGTTTCTTAATCAACTCATTCAACAAAAAAGTTACAGCTAAGGCTAAGATTAGAAACATAAATGATAACAATTTTTATCATTACAAGAAAAATAAACTTGCAAATCAAATCAAAGGAAACAAAAATAGTTTAACAAAAAAAAAATCGTTGAATTTTTCTCAGACCCATGTGTACTGGCACCCTTTAGCATACATTTCAATGTGCAAATTGGTGTTAGTTTACTTGAATTGCTTGGACAGTGCTCCGGCTACACCTCTTTTTTCTTCAGTAGAGCAGTTCATACAGCAGAGTTTGGAGCTGTAATATTAATTTTTGTTTTTCAAATTTGATAAAACTACAGATTATGTATTGACTGGTTCAATTAAAGTGTTTGTTGTTTTATTTATAAGCAGTACATGTTTGTAACTTTAAGTACTCCTGAGACTCGACGATAGTGAATTGGAAAATCTTAAAGACACAGTTTGCTTTTGCAGGTGAAAAGGATCATCAGGAAGCATAATTGTATCGTACTTCAAAGACAAAAGAGTTGGATCTTCTTCTAGGATACGTTTATGATAAAATGTTAGATACGGAAAGAGCCATAATAAGAGATTTGGAATTGCAGCTTTAACCTTTCTCAATGCATTTTCATATGACATCAAAGTTCATATGGGAGCTAGACTGCATGCTCTCATTGGAATTAGTTGCATAAGAGTACATGCATGTCAGGCTAGTGCTCACTGCAGAGTATGCACTTGAGATAAAAAAAAAGGCAATCACTCATTTTATGTAGGGAACAATGCCTTCTCCCTCTCAGAAACCCCTACAAGCATTGACATCCTGCCTGTACAGAACGTTGATGGCGTTATTTTCCCTGTGATCAAAAGGTTAATACATCAGAAATTGGAAACTAAGGAATCTAATATATCCTGGACTGGACTGGTTTTCCTTTGTTTGAAATGTTTTTGGAAATTTCTATCATTTTCACCAACATCTGACGATATCTTTACTCACGTTGTTCCTACCTTGTCTCTAAGCGCCCTCCTTTTTCCACTTTAAAGCCTGCAATGACATTTTACATTTATTGTGTTCCAATGCTGATGGTGCTTGTTTGAGGAGATTTCAACACTTGAGCTAAAATGCCTCCCATTCCAAGCTAATAATACCAAACACGCGTCCATTATGTATATACCTCAAATTGGTTATCAATTGTGCCTTTCTGGACTAAAACTCGACGATAGTGAATTGGAAAATCTTAAAGACACAGAGTTTGCTTTTGCAGGTGAAATGGATCATCAGGAACCGTACTTTTATCGTACTTCAATAACAAAAGAGTTGGATCTTCTTCTTGGATTTGCAGCTTTAGCCTTTCTCAATGCATTTGCATATGACATCAAAATTTTTTGAGGAGCTGGACTTTATGCTCTCGTTGGCATTAGTTTCACACCAGTACATGTATGCCAGGCCAGTGCTCACTGCAGAGGATTCACTTGAGATTAAAAAAAAAGGAAATCACTCATTCTCTGTAGGGAATAATGCCTTTTCCCTCTCAGAAACCCCTTCAAGCATTGACAGCCTGCCTGTACAGAATGTTGATGGCACTATTTTCCCAGTGATCAAAAGGTAAATATATATAAAATTGGAGACTAAGGAATCTAATCTATCCTGGACTGGTTATGTCTAGATTTCTTACAGCAGAAAACCATCACACAATGAAGAAGGGGATCCTATTAAGTCCAGCCTTGGATTATTAGCAAATAGAAAAGTGGCAACAAAGGAAGTGGAAGATGTCAAACATAATGTCAGGGTACCAAAAGCACATGTCTGAATTAATGGCAACTTGGAGTTAATGATGATCATCCATATATATGCTCAATCAAATAAGCCTAGATTATTTATTCCCTGATGGAATTTCATGTGCTACAATACAAAAATAGCTTTCTATCAAAAGTCAAGACAGTATCAACGCCTATATCTACTCAATCCTGAGAAGGGTCCTAGAAATCCACAATACAAGAGGTTGTGGCTCCAAAACTTGACATGTTGGCTAAGTCCTCAAAATATATGTGGAGGCTTTTGTAATACAAAAGTCGATTCAAAACATGTTCCTGTAGTACATCTGGGCAATTGTATTTGTATTTTTTTCAAAAAAATTGTTATTCCTACAGTCCTATGTCAGACAATAATACTTTGCAATGCATTTATAGCGGCTTTTCATTTACACATTAATTCTTGCATCATGCCATTTCCCAGTTTCCTACAAACTTGTAAACGACATTTTTAAACATGTACCATTTCCCAATACCATATGCACTTCTTGATTCCTTATGGCAAGAATCACATTAAGTGGCAATGTTTTGTTGTTTAATTGTGTTTGTATGGTGAAGTGTGGACCTTAAAAGTGTATATATGGTAGATAACCATTCTTCCCAACCCAAATTGCCCTGCAATGATATTGTACCACCAATTGATTCTATAAAGAAGGTCAATCTAGTACCACAAAGATGACACCATAGTTCATGGTTTTACGACTCATATTCTAACTGAAATTATATCAAATGATAAAACACAGACATAGGTTGAAGTACTTTTTCCACTTAAAAAGCATCTGATACTAGCCAACAGGATGGAAATTCACTAGTGAGGTTGATGGAATGTTAAGCCACCACCAGTGTTCCATTCTTTTAATGCTCGCAATAACTGATTTGTTGGAGAAGGGCCATTTCATAGGAAAGGGGCAAGCAAACTTTAGGAAAGATTATCAGACCATGTAGCACATATCCGATCTTCGCTCTCAAAAAGACTTCCATTTTTTTTAACTAGCATAACTTCCCATTACCTCGAAGGACAACACTCTAATTACTAAATGAGAGTTATAAAAATACTGAGACACATTAGAGGACAAATCATACAGAAAGACGTGTACCTATAGAAGTTAGTTCTTTAAATAGAGAAAAATTTCCTTCCATGTTTTCGACAAATAATGTAACTTCCCACTACCTAGAGAGACAATACTCTAATTACTAAATGGGAGTTACAAAACCGATTGGGCACATTAAAGGATCAAACGTATTAAAATACATGTCCCTATGAAAGGAGATAGTAATGGGCCCAAAAAATTCTTATAATCTAGATTAAAACACCCATGATCTTCTCCCTACTCAGTGAAATTGTCTCAACTTTTGAAAAAACAATTTTCACCATATTTACAGACCATCAAAAGTCATAGAACAATCTGAATCCCCTTCTGATGTAATTGTATTGATACAGATAGTAGAGACACCTTCTTTCCAAATTGTGAAATGGCCTTTATTGGTTGTTGAAGGAGAACAATGATATGCTGCCAGTGGTCCTGGGTCGTTCTATTGAAGAGGAGATGTCATCCATATAAGTTATTACATGATTAGTAAAAAATATAGCTATATTTCATCTTTTGGACAATTGGTCAACATAATTTATAATTGTAATGATTTCAAGATGTGCAATTTTCTAAACTATTTCAATTTCCTCTAAAAGGAGGTAACAAAATCACCTACTTTTTTAGTTTATTTTAAGGAGCAAAGTAGAATAGATGGAGGAGGTTTTCTAGTTGTACAAGTATTCAGAGAATCATAACTCCACCACTTTTATCTCCAATCTCGCTATTCTCTCATTGATACTCCTGAGCTTTAGAAGAAACTGGTTTTAATTGACCTCAATAATCCTTTTCTCTTCTAGAAACCATGTAGTAAAGATTTTCTGCTTTTTATATGCAGGCTTTTGAACATGTATAGTTAAAATTTTCAAGATGGTTTTGTCCACTTTGACGTAATATGGAAATTTTTTGACCCTAGGGGACATGGCAGCTCACATCAAGATAGTCATATGTTGGACACCTCATAGACTGAAACAATACCTCTTCTCACTTGAATAAGAATGTAAACCTACCAACCTTCTGCATAGCTCTAAGAACCATACGAATTAATTCAATGAAACTATCATCCAAAACAACAAAATGTATCTGGACAATGTTGAAATTACTTTTTGATGTTTCTTTGACTTTGGTCTTATATATATTTTAGCAGAAAACACATCAAAGCAGATCTCTCTAGACCTCAGTAGACTGATCCATCTCTGTTGAGCCTTCAGAGACTACTCCTAAGTACAGGAAGGCATGAATAGCTTGAATGTGAGTTCAATACAAAAAAAGAAAATTTTCAAATATTCAATATAACCACTGGACATATTATTAATATCCATGATAAGGAAGGAGTCCCCTGACAAAATAATCTTGGCAATGTTGGTGTTTGTCAAGACCCACAAGGGTACAAGATAACAACAAACAGTTGAAAAGAAAGCAGCCAATCCTTTCTGCAATAGAAATTTTCTAAGCCTGGACATATACTAGCAACAAAGGAACCAATCTTTAAGTTTTGATGCCAAACCAAATATGAGCTGAGATGAGAGCATGACTAGAACTGCACACTTCAATTTTCAAGAAACATGTCTTGCTAAAGATAACCACCAAGGTTTAGCAAGATGATGTTGGTGCCATTGATTGTTGAACTTCGTTGATGTTGGTGGTATTGATTGTTGAACTCGTCTACCATGGCCTTAACAAAAATTTATCCTTCACTCAAAGGAAAATAATTGGTTAGGAATGCTAAGCTTTTTCTACCACATTATAAGGTTGAGGGGATGAACCCTTCACTCAAACCAAAATCATTCGTTAGGCATATTAAAAGGTTGAGCAATCGAAGTTTGAAGACTTTGAGCTAGATGATGTTTATGTATCTCTTTTTGATGATTCCAGTTCTAGTAGTGTTGAATCAATTGTGAGTTTCATGAGTGGTCATGTAGATCAGTGATTTGCAGTTTTGATGTCTAGTTTTGCTGCTACTACTACCAATACTATTGAGGTTGCAGAGGAATCTTAGGAGTCCTCAAACTCTAAGCCAGATTATTTATGTAGCCCATGTTGATGCTCCCATGTCTAGTAGTGGTGATGAGTTTGATCATGATGGGGAGTGATCATGTTGATCACTGATATGTAGACTTGTAGTAGGTAAGTAGCCCCATAGCTTGTAGCATTGTTTTTGGACTCTAAAGTCCATTTAGAGCCTCATTGATTATGTTTTTTGTTGTTGATATGTATTTCACTCGGTTCCATTTTGATATATTCACCTTTTCATGGTATATAGATGAAAACAATTTTCATATTTTATCTCTATTGGTTTGGAAATAGTTTTAAAAAATAGTTTTTTCATTAAAAAATAATTATTTCATGTATTTTTTTAAAGCCCGGTTCATTGAGGTCTATTAAAATTGGAAACTAGGGCCAAATTACACCATTGGATAGCTCATTTGTTGGAGATTATTATTGCATTGAAATTCTCATTTCAGAGGACCAAAATCGACCTAAAGATCATCAAATTTGGACAAGTAGAAGTGTGTTTTTGAACTTATGCCCACTCATGTTCAAAGTGTCAAGGTTGGCCTCATCATAAAAAAGCCCAACGGTCACGTCTTTTGATCTTAAACAATTTGTATATATAGAGGGGCCTTCAACCTCATTTTCTACATCAAAGGGATCCAATTTATATCTAAGGTAGTTGAGCTCTTGAGGAGGACGTAGGGTTGTCTAATTTGGGTTTCTTTTTAAACAACTAGGGCCAAGATTCATCAGATAAACAGCTGCATGACTTGATGAAATTTTAGGGTAACTTGTATGGGTAATCCTGCCATTACAGGTCTGAACTCAACCTCAGAAAGTTAGGTCATGTTTGGGTACTGACTTCAAGCCAACCTATGATCAATTTAAGGAATAATTTCTCCCTTTTTTTTTCCACACTTCAGAGCCATTACTCTAGGTAGGTCCACAGGCATGCACAATGTTAGATAGAGGGGCCGAGAAACCTATCTTAAGTTCAGATCAATTCTAAGGGCCAGCGATGGACAACCTCTTGCTTGCCAAGGAAAGCCGCAGTTGAAAGGAGGGTTTCTTGATCAGTTGAATGGAACGATAGTGGATTGTAAGAAACCCTAGCCATATCTTAGCTAACTACTATTAACAACATGATGATATTGCAGTTTTCGGCTATTCACTTTTCCAAGGGAAGTCATATTGGATATTCAAATTGGCAAGTCATTTTGACTTTAAATTATAGTACTCTCTCTCTTTGTTCAACATTTGATATTAGGCACCTCTCAATGTTAGGCACCTCACATGGTTCTAAATCCATCGTACCTCTTTTGGCTCATCGCATATGTAATTTTTCATTCTCAGCACATTGGCACATAAAATATGTCTCCAACAATATATTTAAAGAGCAGGAAATGTTTTGGTATGACAAAACCATATAGAAATCAGTGTATGGTTTCAGATATGATTATTGCATATGGTATTGATGTCATCTTAGCCGTGTAAAATTATCCACATTGTATGCATAAAATAGATACTCTAATTATAAGAAGACATTATGGTATTGAGTATATATATTGACATGGTTTCTGTAGTATGTGCATGACATCATATTTGCAGGCAGAGCAATATTGGCGTCAACAATCAACATATATACATACATTCAGTCAATATTGGTATATGCATGGCATTCTTGCAAGCCCTGAAACAGTTATGGTATTTTAAAAAGCTATTAAAGTATGGAAATTCTAATCAAAGTTATGATTAGTCATGGCCTTGGGTAGTATGTTGACATTTGTTTCTTATATCTCTCTGTTGAACTTCTGAGTTTCTCTTCCTCTCATAGCCTAGAAAAGAAGAACCTTAGTTTACTATTGTTCTAGACACAACTACAACTTTCAACTCATAAAGAAAAAGAAACCAAGGCCCCTATGTTGATGGATCATTAGTAAGGCTCCAGAGCATTAATGCATATGTACATCATACAGTGATAAATGATGAATGTGAACCAAGTCCTGCACACTCTACAATGACATGATCTATACTTCTTATATCAATTGAGCCGAATTTTGGAGATTTTCTGACTTACATAGCTATAGGCATCAAGCGATGAAAGCATTCGATATTTATAACACAGTTAACCATATTTCAGTTTTTCTACACTAAGCCTTAAGTAGCAAAGAAGAGCTTTTGTTGAAGACATGTTTGTAAGCAAAGATCTTGGATCATTCGAAAGGAATCATGCTCCTGGAAGTTTGAAGACCTGAAGCTATAATAGAACCACGTAAAGTGAATATTGTTGGTTACCTCACAATGATATATGGCACAATTCTACGTGTGACACTTCTCTATAGCTCAACATCATCTATTATCTCTTTTCAAGTCCAACATTATGCATGATATTACTACAATCAAGTAGCCATAATGATATATTGTAGCCCCAGTAAATTGATGATTGTATTATAGCCTTGTTCACTATCGAAGTTGTGAACAATACATATGGAAACATTGGATAGCTTATCTTTTGAAGAAGCTACAGGTATCTTCTCGTAAAAGAATTTGTAGCACCTTAGATTTTGAAAAGGGGTGCAGCACTCTTGAAACCCTTTTTTTTTTAAAGAACAACTAAGTGAAGAAGTGCATAGGACTTTGGAGCATATCTCTATAACAATGATCATCTGCTTATATGAGCACAATAAGCAGATGAGATGTTGATTGTGACATTTTTCACCTAGCGATGGAGGATAATTCAGATATTTTGAAATAATATCATGGGAGGATTTATTCTACCTAATTAAAGATGAACCATGACGATTCTTCAAAATTTTCCTCTTTCACCTTAAGCTTCCTTGAAGTTTATTGTTGCAGTTGCCTCGTGAAAAGTCTCATCCCTTGCTTGAGAAGCTCGTAATTGAAAGCTAGATGATCACATGAAACAAGTCTTAAGAGGGAGCTATAGAATCCTTGGCAATATGACCTGATGACTCTTCTCGCCAAATGTTTTTTGATAAGGGAAATAACTCAGATATATCCCTATTATTTGAAAGTCTGCATGGAAGTTGCATGATCATGACTTTGGTTATATTTTGGCAAGGTCACTTTTATATATATATCCAAAGTAAGTTACACTGAGCCATAAAGGTGTAGATATTGATGATATATGATTCATGACCCTCTCAAAGTAAGAGGGATCTGACCTAGCCTTGATAATCTATTTCATGCACTTAAGATCCGATGAAGAAGTTGCGAGTCTGCATATGCATACCTTGTGGGATCCCCAGTGTCCTAGATAAATTCCTCGCTATGAATACTATCTATATATTTATAGTTGCTTAGTAAGATATCTCAGTGACTCTATTGTCTATAATTTGAGGTACACAAATGAAATCCAAGATTCCATGAATATTCTGATGTTGGATCAATTGGCAGTATGATGGATGGAAAGAGTACATCTAGTACTACATCTCTTGATTTGGTTGCTCTGAAAGCACTATTGAGGTTGATTGTATATAGCAACACGCATGTATTATTATGAATCCATTTTGGTTGAAGAAGTTCTTCAGTGACCCATTTGAGCACATGTTATATTGCAATATTCTTCAAAGAATCTGTACTCCACATAAATTGGGTACCGCTTTACAATACATTGGAAAGCTACCTAGATTCATCATTGTTGAATTAACATATTACTTTCTTCAGAGAGAGGCTGGGAATTGTGGATAGACCTTGCTAGGAGGTTCATGGTTGAACATTGAGCTTTGGGAGATCCTGGGGACCTAGGGTACTTCTTGAGAGCTATGAGCAACCATATGGTGAGTGGTTCACCTTCCCCTATTAGTGCACTATGTATAGGGTGAGTGGTTCACCTTCCCCTATTGGTGCGCTATGTATAGGGTGAGTGGTTCACCTTCCCCTATTGGTGCGCTATGTATAGGGTGAGTGGTTCACCTTCCCCTATGATACCCCATGATGGTTGACATGTGTGTAGGGTGAGTGGTTCACCTTCCCCTATGATTGATGAGATATGCATAGGATGAGAGGTTCACCTTCTCCTATGGCATAAGAGTAGGATGAGTGGTTCACCTTCTCCTGTGGATACCTAGTGAGAGATGCATTCAAGCATCTGTTTTTTGATATGTCGGTAATACATGGTTCATCCTTTCCCCACATGTAGGATGCTCATTCCCTGTGATTGATGTTGACATGTCGGTGAGACGTGGTTCACCCTTTCCCCACATGTAGGATCCTTCTTACGATTATTGATTAGCATGCATGTAGGACATGGTTTATCCTTTCCCTACTCTTGGTTTGCATGCGTGTAGGATGTGGTTTATCCTTTCCCTATGTATGGTTCTGACATGTGTTTGTATGATGTGGCTTCTCCTTTCCCTACGTAAGGTTGTGACATGTGTTTGTAGGATGTGGTTTCTCCTTCCCCTACGTATGGTTGTGAACTGTGTTTGTAGGATATGGATTATCCTTTCCCTATGTGTGGTTGTGAGCAGGATGTGATATATTCTTTCCATGCTAGTGTTCCTGCATCATCCTACCCATGTAGTCTAGGACACATGGGAAGTACCTCTCATCTGGCCAATGAGTTGGGAAAAGTGGTTGGGACCATAACACTACTTATGGACACATCATGTAAAGTCGCACTCCCTATGTCTAGGATGAATGATGTTCAAAAAACTTTATCACTTGAGATCAAGTCTGATTATGATTTTACAACTGGTTATATGGAGTCTGGATTGACTTTTGTCAGTGGAGAGCGGTAAGGTCTTGTGACTCACTCTCGATCGATTCTTCTTCATTATTCTTATCAATGTTCAGTAGACTAGAGAATAGATAATATACAAAGATGGCACGTGATGTCAAGATATTTCATGATGACCGAATGGCATGATAAACTATCAAGTGGTATTCTCCCTAGTTGAGAGGGAGTGTTATAATTAGAAACTAGGGCCAAATTCCACCATTGGATAGCCTATTTGTTGGAGATTATTATTGAATGAACTCCTCTTTTCGAGAGGACCAAAATCAACCTAAAGATCATCAAATTTGTACAAGAAGAAGTTTTTTTTTGAATTTACGCCCACTCATGTACAAATTGTCAAGGTCAGCCTCATCATCATAAGTCCCAACAATCATGTATTTTTTCCCTTAAAAATTGTATATATAGAGGTGCCTTCAACCTCATTTGATACATCAAAGGCCTCCAAATTATATCTAAGGTAGCCAAGCTCTTGAAGAGGATGAAGGGTTGTTTGTTTTGGGTTTCTTCTTCAACAACTAGGGCTATGATTCCTCAGATAAAGAGCCACAGGACTTGATGAAATTTCAGGGCAACTTGTATGGGTAATCCTGTCATTACAGGTTCGAATTCAACCCTAGAAAGTTAGGTCATGTTTGGGTATTGACTTCGAGCTTATCTATGGTAAATTAAAGAAGAATTTCTCCCTTACTGTGTCTGCACTTCAGAGCCATTACTCCAGATAGGTCCGCAGGCATGTACCAGGTTATATAGAGGGGTCGAGAATCCTATCTTGGGTTCAAATCAATTCTAAGGGCTAGCGATGGACAACCTATTACTTGAAAATGAAAGCTGCAATTGAAAGGAGAGTTTCTTGATCAATTGAATGGAAAAATAGTGGACTGTAAGAAACCCTAACCAGATCTTAGCTGACTACTGTTGACAGAATGATGAAATTGCAGTTTTGGGCTATTCACTTGTCCAAGGGCAGTCATATTAGATCTTCAAATTGGCAAGTCATTTTGACTTTAAATTATTGTATTTTCTCTCTCTGCTGAACATTTGATATTAATACTAAGATGAATTGATAAAGGGTTTTCCACGTCTTGGGGTTTTTTCCCTGGCTTGTGCCATATCCTTGTGTACTCTTGTCTTGGCTTGTATACTGCATCTTTCGTCTATGTTCTTTCTTTAGTTACTGTCATTATAACGATGTATTATGTGATTGCTAATGGAAAATCAGGCTAATATGGATCCCTGAAGTAACTTCCCTAAGAAAATAACATGTTAACCTAAAATTAACAAGATCTAACCAATCCTGGTTTGACCGGTTCTAGTTTGAAACCCAGTTTCATATGTGGACTAGTCCGGTCACTGGTTCCGGTTTTGAATACTATGTTCTAGAGAATGTAATAAACTAATAGTGCCAAATAGAAATAGTTTGAAATAATCTAGATCCATTACATGTCTTTATGTGTTGGAAAGTTTCAAGATTGAGAATCTGTAGTGTTTCTTTTGTCACAGCACAGTGGAGCGACACAAGGTCACTTGTCAAAAGAAAACCATTAAAAGTATCCATCTATTTGGTGGCTAGAGGGAAATATCTGCACCCTCTCACAACTTTTCCCTTCACATAAAGGAAGTTTAAAATCACACTCATGTCCCCAAGCATAGGAAAAGAATTATGTAAATGTTATACACATTGAGATGACGTTGGTCGCGATATAATTCCTATGAGTGCAATGTTTCTAGATCCACCATTCTAAAGCCAAAGAAACGCTCCATGGCTTGAAATGTTTGGTTAATGCCCATCCTTCGAAAAAAAAATCATGGAAGGTCATTGAAAATTACCCTTGGGTAGTGTTTATTTAAAGATAATATTTGTTAGGGCATTTTCATAAATGTACACAGATCCAACATTCAAATGCCAAAAAAAAATTGATGTTCTAGAATGGTTTTTTGGGGTCATTAATTCTCAAATGCCACTAGAGAGTTAACTTGAAAAATTATTTATTCAGAGGAAAGTGTTCTAAAAAATACAAAAAAAGTATCAATAACACATACCTCTTCGCAATCCTAATAGAGGACTGTCATCTTGGATGCCAAGATCTTTGTGGTAAGAGCGTAGGCCGAGGCTGGTCAGAACGCGATCCTGAGCATGAGACCATGGCGGTGGGTACCTTGGCACTAGATCTGGAGCGATACAAGCCAACTGGAGCTAGAAAAGCGTTGTTTTAACAACAAGCACGTGTGCAACAATGCCATCACAATATCAACCACCTCCTTGGCTCTAGTTGTGTGGACATGGAGGAACTACAACCCTAAATCCGTGGTGAGGGTGGAATTAACGGCCTTGTCGGACAAGCCGAGGCAGAGGATCAACTGCCGTGGTTGAAGCCTCCTCTGAGCATCCCGGGGAGATAAGCAAGGGAACGAAGGAGCACAATCATGGCTGATTCTATGCACTCACATACTAGACGAAGGCAATGCCACCAAGGGTTTCTTTGTCGATTCTACTATCATTCAGGAAATTCATCGTGATCACCAGAGGAAAACCACCGTCAGATCCCTATCCACCTCCTTTCGATTGTTTTTCATGGCCTCCATCTTCCTCATCTTTTCCGAGGCCGCTGGGGAATAATGGTGGATATCAGAGGATTCCATTGGAGGCATACTATTAGGGTCTGGTTTATCGACGTCGGATTTAGATGATTTCATTGATGTAAAGTCATGGACCGAGACTATGGAGGGAAATTTGAAAATGGACAGAAATTATTGAGGGAAAATTGAATTTGTCGAGGAAAATTATTTATACCGAGTGTGTTTGCGATCAAATTTATTTTTTGGTTGGTTATTTTCTTTTTATTATAAAATTCAGAGAGTTTTTTATTATTTTATTTATTTATAATTATTATAGTTTGTAAGTGGTTGATTAATTAAAATTGGTTTATTGAAATTTAAAATGTTGTAAAATATATATATATAATTTATTGAGAGTGTAAATTATAATGAAATGTTTGAGTGTAAAAAGTTAGTTTAACCAAAACAAAAATTAAGTGGTTTTTGATATGGGTTTTATGCCTTTCTAAGAGTAAAGTCATTTTTTATTTTGTTTAGAATACAAAACTTTGTGTGTGTTTTTAATTGCTTATTATGTGTTCTATTTGAAGTGGATTTGTAACCATGATTATTGTTTCCTGTGCAAATACTAATGTAGGTTGCATTATTTTGGTATCAAAGTAGGTTTAAGACCTACACATAAATTGAAGAACAATGTCATCAAAAAGAATTTGTTTGGTGGATCTATAATAAGGAGAATTGCAAAAGAGCGCATAAGGAATTAGGAATACAAGCGTAGGGTAGAGGGAAACATAGCCACAAAGAAAATCACCTAGATGTTGAGGTCCATGTTAACTATAATGGATTCCATGAAGGAAGCTAAGAAAATAGGGGTTGTTGTAGATATTCATGATGTGAATAATGAAGAGTGAAAATTATAAGCCCCATGGGAGATAAGACTATATGATTTATTAGATTGGGAATATGGAGAAATCCCTAGAGTTTGAGAAATTGAGGACCCCGAGAGAGTGAAGCATATATTCACAAAGTTGAAAGGGCATGCATCCCTTCAGTGGGATAATGTATTTTGACAAAAAATAAGAAGGAAATATAAAATTAAGACTTGGGAGGAGATAATTTCCAAACTAAATGGTATTCCACAATTTATAGTTGTTGGCTTGAAAACAATTATCCGCCACAATTAAAAATTATTAACATAAATGACTATTATAGTCCAAGAATAAAAATATGACCAAATAACAAGAACAACAAGTATGACTAATTCTATACTTGTTGTTCTTGTTATTTGGTCATATTTTTATTCTTGGACTATAATAGTCATTTATGTTAATCATTATTAATTTTGTCACTTATTATATAGTCATATATTTTAGTCATAGACTAAATTAGTCATTTAAGTTAGTATTTTTTAGTTTAGTCACTTATTATCTAGTCGTATATTTTATCTCTAGACTAAATTAGTCGTTTAAGTTAGTCATTTTTAGTTCGGTCACTTAAAATTGCTTAAATTTAGTAGTAATTCACTTGAAATAATTGCAGTGACTAAATTTTTTAGTCACCTAGTCACTAATTTCAGCATTTTCTACTAGTGATGAATCCTAAGAATGAGCTCAATCCACAATCGCTCGCCGAAAGCCATCACAAGACACCAAAGCCAATTTCACAAATAAACTCGCACTCTATATCATATTATGCTCAACAACCAACCAATAATTACAATAAGGCCTCAAGGATTTATTTAACCAAAATGAGGAGGTGGAAACCCCAAGAGGCTTCTAGAAACCATAAATACACCATAAATGTCATTTATGTACAAAAAGGTCATGCAAGGCCCCAAGGCACATAATAACTATTGAAATAAATGAAAGATAACTTAAACATAACTTATTAGTCAAATATGGAGTGATTTGCCCAAAAAATCTCGAAAATATCCTTCAGTGTGTTTTGTTGACTTTTTTGCAAGGGGGCAGCTTCAGAGGTCTGAAGGCGCAACGCCTGCACAGGAGAACTGGGTCCTCTTGTAGTCAAGTTTTTAAGGCCTTACCGATGTCGGAATTGGCTCTGTGATGGCTCGTTGGAAAGCCTGTTGAGTCTACTTTCCAGAACCACCATTATTTTTTTGATTGGGATCCATTAAAATATTCAAAAATAAAATCTCCCACGGCTGCCGAAGGCGCAGTGCCAGCCTTGAAAACATGGCAGAAAGGTGAAAATTCGCATGTTGTTGGGCATTTTTGAGGGACCAAAAATGCTGCAAATGCTCTAAAATTTGGTGTGCATGATGTCCTTGGGCTGATGAATCCAAAAATTTAAAATTTACCTCCATTGGATGCCTGTAGGAAAAGCGTAGCGCCAAGAGTGCTGCGCTTTTGGCCCTTAATATCAGTCAAAAAACCAAAAATGTCAAAAACTTGCCAAAATTTGCAATTATATTCCTCATGGAGTTTGGGATGCCTATAGAGAAGATTCAGCAAGGATTCCAAGGTTTTCTTGGTATTTTTCTTCTTTGAGTGCTTGAATTTCGGCAAGGGCTCCTTTGAGCTTGGCCCTTGCAAATTTGTTCCTCAAGGCATAGTGCTTGGCCATATTTTTCTGTAGGCCAAGGTTCCTTTGTGTCTTCTTTAGTTGCTTGTTTTCATCCTTGCAATACTTAATGATATAATTTTCCATGCCAATATTTCTTTGCAAATCCCTAATCTCTACATACTTGCTTTAAAGAAAGATGCTTGTAATCCTCTCCTCATCTTCATTTTCACTGTCAAGGTCAATGAATTGGCACTCTTGTTTAGTTTGATGCTTGCCTTTATTATCTCCAACAGTGACCTTTTCCTTGCCTTTGTCAAGCTTCTTTGTTGATTTAGAAGGCATGCCCCCTTGCCTTTTAGAGGCAGCAAACACATGCCTTTCTCCTCTTTGGTATGTCAAAGGAAAAGGTTAAACTCGCTTTATTTTAATGCCATATGTTTTTTTTCCATCATTGTGGTCATCTTTGTTTGGCTCATCGACATCTTGGCTCACTTCTTCATTTGTATTCTTTGTGGCCGACATCACTACTCCTCTTTCTTTGGTTGTTTTCTCATGGCTATCTTCATCATCACTATGAACTTCACCTGCCATTTATTTCACTTATGTCAGATTATTCATTACCTTGATTGCTATCTACCTCTATTATTCCAATATCAGCCTCAACGTTTGCCTCTTCATTGATTTTTGCACTCTCATCATTACCTGGATCGCTGGTTGTCAATGATGTCAACCCAAGCAAATACCAGGGGCTACCCCAATATTGTATGGGAATTTACCTACCAAAATTCTATATTATGTAATAATAATTACTTTTATGGCTTCTACTTGTCAAGTTGTTTCTTTTGATATATGGCATGCCATGTAATTCTTCACGGTTTGAGAGATATTGGTGTTTGAAGTTTGTAATCCCAATTAGTGGTATAAAACCCCATGGGGTTGTCGCATGGATCATTGAAAATTCAATAATTAATAATTTTTAAGCTCCTAAAATCCCTCCCACATTCTCTTGTTGAAGCCCCTCTGAACCTAAGCGTTTATATAAATTATGATCCTCATATCCTCCTTATGTAGGGATTTCTCTACCTGACACAGGTCATCATGGAATTTTTGCTCTAAATGTTTTTCTATGAAGGGTCAAAAGCTGAAATATTTATGAGGCGAAGCTAAAATCCTAAGGAAGCTCCTGTAAGAATTTTAGATGAGGTTGCACAATATTTTCGTAGATATTATCTATGGAATTCAGTGTTTTTGTAGGCTCCTAAACTTCATCTCAAAGAAGTGCCCTTGGAAAAATCGTCGTAACTCTCTCTCTGAGTATCAGATTAGAATTATGTAGAAATTTGTAGATATTGCACGGACTATAGTTTTTTCTGTATCAATTTCAGAGTCAACTATAGAAACAATAGACACGTGGCATGTCGTATAAGTTCTTCGTTCTCTATCGAAATACCATAATTAGGGCATTGTGGGAGATTGGGCATAACTCCCTCTTGAAGAATCTGAATTGGTCAGACCTATGGCATTGGAAAGAAGACTCGTAGGACTACTACAGACCAAAAATCACATATTGGGGATATGAAATAATGCAGATACACCCGCATTAAATATCAAGCTCCTAGAAGGCAAGAAAAAGCTAGATTATGTGTTTTCAAGGGCCGCAAAGGACCGTAATTCTTAGAGAAGCAAAGCTAAGAAAGGTGCAACAGAGGGTAGCATGACAAGAGCAGCAACCAAGGTGCATAACAGCAGCAAGAATTTCATCATATGAAGTCTTCAAGTGGGCAGCACTGCATACAATCATTGTAAAGGTATCATTGTACTTAGTCATTGTAAATACATTATCGTACAAATTGTACTAGTGTCTATCTGCCAAGGGTTGAAGAGGCAGTGTTGGGAGGTCTAGGATCATCATTAGGTGGTTGTGTCAAAGTTGGGGTTATGGTCTAGTATATATTATTCTTCTACATCATTCTATATCATTGTAAAGTGGACCATTTTCCCTGGTATGGGAGTCCATTCTTCTTTTATTCTTCTATAGGGTGGTAGGGTGGTGCTAGGGTGAGTTGTAGCTCATTGGGTGTTGGGGCATCCATTCAGTTACTACTGAAGAATCTTGGGCGTTGGAATGTCCATCCAGTGGGAGCTAGAGAAGAATGCTTTCGAGATTCTAGAAAGTTGGAGCTTTATTTTCAATTGAAGTTGAATATTAAAGAATTATTAGAAAAGCATTAGGTGGTTTTTGTCTTGGAGTGGGTTTCCACCTCCCCCCCGTTTTGTGAAACCAACTCAAAAATAGAAGAAAAGAGATATCAAATCCTTAGAAATAAGCCACTTCGAGGGGGAAACCCAATACATTACATGAATGAACAATTATTCGATGATACAATTCACAAAACCTCCTTTCTATATATAGGAGTCCATGGGGCCATAATGTAATCCTAGTGGGCCACAATGTAATCCTAGCCGACCTAACAATAATAATTTAAGGGCACAATAATAACAATATGGGGGTTACAGGGGTACAATAATAACAATAAGGGGGCCTACACTAACATAATAAGGGGCTACACTATTAATATAGGGACTTAACATGCCCCTCTCCTTCAAACAAGTGTTGTCCTCAACACTTGATTATTTCTTGATGCTTCTGTATAAAATTCTCATCCTCCCATGTCGAATCTTCTACAGTAAGGTTCTTCCACTTGCTAAGATACTCTGAAATTGATCGTACTTGTCGAGTTCTTATTTCTGTAACTACTTCATAACTTCTTTCGATGTGATTTTGATCTTCCTGTTGTTTCATTAGATTCTGCACCAAAGTTATGTTATCCTTTGAGAGTTGGAGAAATTGTGGTTGATGCTTGATGTGATCTTCCACTAATTTATCATCCATATTAGCTATTATGTGATCCTTAAAACCATCCAAATTAGCCTCCATTTATGATTTTAAACCATCTATGTCATCTTTGGTTGCTCTTCGTAAGATCGAAATTTTTTGCACTTGGTACCGTAATTTTGATATCTCATACTGCAATTATTCCTCTTTATACGTCATAGTATAGATTTTTGAGGTCTTAATGGGTATGGAATTATTTTTAGGAGGAATTTCAGAACCCAATACTGAAATATATGCTCAATAGGCCCTTGGAATCACTTCAAACTGATTTTTTTTCACAAGACTTATGCAATTCAGAAAAACATACACACCTTTTTCTTTCTTTTGAGGTGCTTGATCTTGAAACTGAATTATATCTGTCATTTCAGATCTTCAATATCTGAAATTTAGAACTATGGTAGCCCTCTAAATTCTCTTTCAAATGCCATAGGTCTGACCTAATTTTGATTCTTGAAGACAAAGTTGTGCCCAATCTTCTACGATGATTTAATTATGGACTGGTTCAGTAGAGCGAACTTGTACGACTTTCCACGTGTGACAGTTTCCTCCTTCAGCTCTGAAATTGATAGACATGAAACTATAGTCTGTGTACTTGTGGCCACTTTTTACAGAATTCCAATCTGATGCTCAGAGAGAGAGAGTTATGAATATTTTCCCGCAATCACCTCTTTGAGATGAAATTCGGGAGCCTGCAAAAAATCTAACTTCCATAGACCATATCTCCGACGATATTGTGAACCAAGATCTAAAATTGTGCAAAAATTCCTCCATCTTTCTACTTTGCACTCTAAAAATTTTAGTTTATGAACCTTCATAGAAAAAACGATATAGCGAAAATTCCTCGATGACCTGTTTAGGTTAAATTCAGGAGCTTGCAAAAAGACCTAACTTCCATGGATCATATCTCCGAAAATATTGCGATCCAAGCTCTAAAATTTTGCGACAATGTTCCTCAGGATTTCGAATTTTCATTCTAAAATTTAATCTTTTGAACCTTCGTAGAAAAAAATTATAGCGAAAATGCCACGATGACCTGCTTGGAGCAACGAAACCTTAGAATCTAAAGCTCTGATACTAAATGTTGTGAAACCAGCTCCAAAAATAGAAGAAAAGAGACATCAACGCCTTAGAAATAAGCCACTTTGAGGGGGAAACCTCCAATACATTACATGAATGAGAAATTATTTTATGATACAAATGACAAAACCTCATTTCTATATATAGGAGTCCATGGGGCCATAATGTAATCCTAGTGGGGCCACAATGTAATCCTAGCCGACCTAACAATAATAATTTAAGGGCACAATAATAAAAATATGGGGGTTACAGGGGTACAAAAATAACAATAAAGGGGGCTACACTAACATAATAAGGGACTACACTATTAATATAGGGACTTAACAAACTGTGTGCATTTGTGTTCCTTTTGTTCACTGCTATCATTGTACAAACACTAATAATAATTGAAGATTAACTAATGCTCTAATTGAAAGGAATACTCATTCACCCCCCTCTTAGCATTTCCAACAATTACCACTGTCAGGAGCCTCATCAAACTCTATTTCATTGTCTTTTGTCTCCATGTTTTCTGCACTATTCTTTGTACTGCCTTCATCGTGCTCATCATGGCTTTGTTCCATATTGTCTTCTACCTCCTTGCTGTGATTTTCACTGTGGTTTTCACTACTATCATGGGCTTATTCACTGACATTTTGGTCCTTGGTGTCACTACTATCATTAGCATCATTATCACTGTGAGGTTCATTGTCTTTACTGTCCTCATGGCCATTATGACTATTTTCATGATTGTCATTGCCATCTACCTCCATGTCTCTTGTTTCATTGCTGACCTTTACCTCTTCACTTTCCTCATTAGTGCTTGTCTCATCATTATTGCTTGATTGATCATCACCTTCTCCTTCATGGTCACTTGCTTGTTCACTACTACTTCCCTCTTGATTTGAGGCATTGGGAGAGGGTGAGGAAGGAAGGTTTTCTTGAGGTGAGGATATATGTGTAGATGATGAAGCATGATCAGTAGGAGATTATGGTGGAGGAGGGGGAGGAGGATGAGATGATGAGGGAAAATTTTGCTGAGGATGGGGCTGTGGGTTTGTGAACACTTCATGAGTAATGAACACCTCCTATGGTATGCCTTTTTGCTCCAACAGATGTAGCACAACCATCTTGATTAAAGAGTGATGAAACAAACTTTGCATTTGTTGGGAATAGTTCCTCTTTTGTACAACATAAGACATCTTGTCAATACTCCTATAGAGGTAGTAGAGTAAATGAAGCATCTTAACCCTAGTAAAGTGCATGAGTAATCTGATATGATACGAGTAAATTCTAGAGTACCTTCCCTCACATGTAAAATATTTCATGATGACCCTCACCAAGGGTGCATACCTCTCCAGAAAATGTGAAAAAGGGAAGATAGATTTGCAGCCTTCTTTGTATCTAGGTTTAAGAAATGGTTCATAGCAGCTTATGTCTAAATTTTCTCTTTTGAACCATTTTTCACCAATATTGGGTATTCCTGTAGCATGGGAAATGGAATCTAAGGAGGGTTCAAATGTCACCCTTGCAAAGTTTGATTGTTTTTCATGTAGGTTAAGGATGAAAAACCTTGTGAGCATTGGGTCACTTTGTACCTTTTGTACTCTTTCACAAAAGTGAAAAAATCCCACATTTTGGAAACATGAGACAATCATAGGAGAGGCATTAAGCTCCATTTTTCTTTGGGGTTCAAACCCATTAACATTCCCACCCCTGTGTGGATACCTCCTAGGCACTTGGCCTTCTTCACCACTACCATTTCCTCCTTCTCCTCACATTTTGATTACTCTTGTTTTGAAACAAACCCTAGCTCTGCTTGTGAAACTGATATGAAAGGTGATGGAATGATGGTAAGAAGGAAACTTTTTGCAAGTGAGTGAGAGGGATGAACAACTTCAAATCACCGCAACCACACTACTGTATCCCTGTTTGACTTATATCTCCTTGTTTGCAGGTGATGGAGGTTTAAACAGGGTTTTTAGTGTGAAGATTACGATTTTACCTTAGGGTTTGTTTAATTTCTCTTAACATCAAAACAAAAAAAATCTCTGGAGGAAAATCATGACATCCACCTACCAATTTAGAAATTCTTTAAAGACCCTTTGATGGCATCTTGGAGGTATTGTTTGATGTTTTTGGGCGTTTGCAGGTGCATGAGGAGCCTCAGGCCAAAAGCGCAGTGCCTGCAGGCATATTTAGGCATGTCAGGCTATGAAAAGCGCAGCGCCTGTATGCATGCCAGGCTTGTTGGGCTGTGAAAAGCACAACGCCTACATGCATGTCGGGCTTCCCTACCGAAAGCGTAGTGTTTGCATGGGTATCGAGATTGTTGAGTTGTGAACGCACAGTTTTGGAATGCCTATGTCGGGCTTCCCTGCCAAAAGCGCAGCATCTGCAAAGCTATCGGGCCTGTCAGGCTGTTAACACGTAGTTCCGAAACGCCCCTGCAAGGGCGATTCGGGATTCCTGGGTGAACGCACATCGCGCCTTTGAACGCACAACGCATGCCTCTAAACACGCAGTGTAGTGAAAATTTTCACAAGAAATTCCCTCCGAACGCACAAATAGCTGACACCGAACGCGCAGCCGCTAGCCCGAACGTGCATTAGGGAAATTTTGAAGTCTAAAATGGGCCTCATAAGGAAATAATAAAATAATAGCTAAATCAATAAAATAATATTTATGAATTTTCAATTCACTTTTTGCACCACAATCCATGTAACCATAGTTAAATTCAATTCAAAAGTTGTACCAAAATAAAATTAATAAAAAAATTGCATTGATGTGACTATAAATAAGAATGATTTTTTCAAGAAAAAGTCATTATCATTGAACAACTAATGCATTTTTCCTTTGTACTTAAATAACTTAAAATAAAATATAAATATAAATTCATAAATTATTAATTATATAATATGTTATTAATTAAAATTTATATTATTTAAATTGTATAATAACATGTAATTAATGTACTATATAAAAATAATATAATAAGTGTAATATATTATTTTATGTATGAATTTTATTCAAAAAATGTGAAATGACATTTATTATGAGTACTTTACTTTGACTTTAAAAGTACTTAGAGCACTACCATGGTTAATCATGAGTTTTTATCCACCATTGAGAATGTGACAAGTAAGTACCTTTAACTCAAGCAATGCCACCTCAACCATTAGGGATGATTTCATCCCCTAAAATGTGATTGGTTCTCATAAAGTGAATTTTGATTATACATTTTCCTTAGGAGGCCCATTTTAGACCTCAAAATTCCCTAATGCAATCCCAAACTGGGATCTGCCTGGGCTTGAATCGGACTCACAAATTTTCTCCTTCTGAGGACTTCTAATTATTCTTTAAGGAAACAATGAGTCTAAGAAAACTAAAAATAACCTTTTATATGTTTGGGATTCAAATTAAATCATTTGTGAACCCATCCCCTAATGTTTTGAGTCCTTTAACTTTTCACAAAGTCCTTTGACACTTTGCTATGTAGGAGACTTAAAAACCTCTGAGTGATTTTTCTCTTTTGCTCCTTGTGAATTTATATGCTCATTTGATGTCTTCTTTGGAGGATTGGACACAGTAGTGTTTGCATAGTTTTATGTGCTTTCCTTCACAATTTTTTAGTAACCACCTTTTAGTGTTTGTATGCAGGTTTACTAAACATGGTGAATTTTGACAATTTTAATTCTAAGGCTTGATACATCTTCTTCTGACACCTTATACAATCACTCTTTTGCCACTATCATGGGTTTTAAATAATGCCTTTCACCTCCCTAGGCCACTTCTGATTTGTAGGTGCCTAAATTTATAATTTAAAACTTGTCCACTGATACTCTTTACCTCTTTCACTGATCCTTAGGCATGGTAAACTTAATTTTGAAAATTTCTGGGATGTCACACACAACAATCTCTTAAAAAAAAATTTCTACTGTCATCATGGAGGCCTAACATTTTCATTTTACCTCCTTGGCTATCTTGCCAAAGCCATAGGTTTCTGGGTTGCTTGAGAACAATTATTCTAAGTTCTATATAGCCCTTTCAAGTTCATTCTTTTCTATTCAGTTCACCTCACCTTTTTCCCAATTTTATCTATAATGTCTAAAAAAAACTTCTTTTCAGGTTTGGTTTCTTGGTGTGCCTCCTTCATGTGATTTGTTGCATTGGATCTCCACTTGGCACTCTGCTGGCCTATTAAGCCCAAAACCCTAGTTCTCTTTAAGCACAAGTGCTTTCCTATCTTCTTGCCATGAGTTGTCTTGATTTAGGATCCAACCTCCTACCTCATCAAATTTCTGTTGATGGATCTCTTAACGCTCCTACAGAAGTGTCAAAATATTAACATTCACAAAACTTGAATTTTGACAAGGTAGTCTTCTTTGGAGACTTTCAGATCTTCTTTGAATAACCATGTCTCAATATTCCAATACATTTGAGTCAACCTTTTGCACAAGAAAAACAATATTTGGAATACCAATGATGATCTTACAACCTATTAAACCCTAATGACTTAGTAGGAGGATCCTTTGACTTGATTCTTGACTAAAACCTGGTTTAGGATCTTTAAGTGTAAAAATAAAGTTTTTGACAAATTGATATATTGGAGATCCAAATTCCAATGTACTTGATTTATCTAAAGAGCCTACAGAGATGTTTTTGAGGCCATCAACCCTTGAGGAACTTGGTGAACATGGAAAAGAAGGGATGTTTGGTAACCCTAGATGGGAAGTGGAGTGATGGGAAAAAGAAAAACAGGAAACTAAGGTTATAGGTGGGAATATAGGATATAGATGAGTGGCACAAGCCCATGAAGGGTTTTTTAGGAGTGTTAGGTTAACCATGGAATAGCAAAATAATAGAATAGTGAAAATTTTGATATAAGGATAATGAAGGCAGTGAGATTTCTAAAACTCACAATATTCAGGAATGTTGTTTTTAGAAATCTAGAACTGATATTTAGTCATCTACAAATAGTAAAAAATACTGATGACTAACAAATGAATCTGCTTAAGTGATTACACATTGTTTAGATCTGGATATGGTTCTGTTATAATATATTTGCGCTAGAGCGATACGCGATTATGTCTATAATATTTTATGTATTTCGCACATCTATTTATGATTGATACAAGTCTGCAATCTATATTCTTAGGTCCACTTCATTAAATTATTCCTCAGGGTGTGGAAACCTTGTTTGATCACCCCCCCATACTGCATTGAGTGATACTTTGATATGTGCAAGCAGGTCATTTCCGAAAGGGCCAGTACTTGGAGGGTTTGTTGGTTGTGTGATAAACTCAGAACCTAGGTTAGGACCCCTCAATCCAAAAAGTGGTTCTGTTGCTGGGACTGGGATCATTTTGAGGGAGATTTGATGTTGTGGCACCCTTTGCGAAATGAATTGAAATATTGGCTGGATAAAAAAATCTTTGAATTCGCGCTCCAAGAGAATTGAAGTACTAAGCTATTTGATGAAAAGTGGGTACAGAAATACATCTATACAGAAGTTCATGATATATTTTTTTTCTCCTTTGCAAATGAGCTGAAGGAGTGGTTGTCGTGATTGAATTAATTAAATACCTTTGTGAAGCAAGACACAATCACTGAGTGGACTCCTGAATTGATCCAGCAATTAGAAAATCTATACAACAAGATCACCCACACAGTAGATCATTGGATTGATCACCTCTTGGGAGGATTTGCGACTGAATTTTCCATTGATCGATTTGTGTCATATTCTAAAGCAGAGAGAAGGTTTTTCAAAGGTCCTGGAGGAAAGTTCTTGTGCTCTTCTATGTTGTTGTTGAAAATGTTATTATTTGAACAAGGCTCTCTGTGTGAACATATTGTTTGAATGCCTCGAAGAGGCCTGACTACGCGCAGTGAAAATTTTTACCGTGAAGATCCAGAAAATTTTATTTATAGCCTTTTGAATCCTAGATATGATAGCGAAGGTGAAGCAAAAGTTAGTATCTCTAGTGACTCAGAAGCAGAATGTTCATCACACCAGAAACCTTTGAGTATTTTTCCATCCCCTTCCACTCCACGTCTACACTCATATCAAAAAACACCCACTCCACTAGGCAGTCCATCTCCACCACCACCTCTACCTCCCCCAAAAGCAGATATCGTCATGTCGATTAAGTTACCTAATTTTAGAGGCATTGGAAATGAAGATACTAATCATTTTTTTTTTTGTGACTGATGTCGTATGGGAGGCTTAGGAGGTTAATAATAATGATATTAAGAAAGCGCAGCTAGCTACTACTTTCCAAGGTCGCACATTAGATTGGTACATCAAGTATGTTCAAGAAAACCCTAATGCCACCTTGGACCAAATAAAATATGCCCTAAAAGAGAAGTTTAAGAATCCTAAGTCATACATGCAGCTAGTGACAAAAATGAAAGAGATTAATCAGGAGGTTAATGAATTTGTATGGGAGGCAGACCAAAGTTTGATGCACACTATCAGAGATGGTGGATTTGTCATTGATGATACTCAACATAAGGAATGGTTCATTGTTATGTTTCTCCCTCATCTGAGACAACCCTTAGGTCAGCAAAATATTGCCACACGGGCTGAGGATGTTGAGGTTGCAATGAAACTAGAGGCTACCCCAACAACTTTTGCATTTGGGAGTCAACAGATTCAGAATTGGTTGGAAGCCATGCATTTAGATATTCAAAGCCTGTGCAGGGACAAGGGCAAGGAAGTCTGTGCAGAGGTATGATGCATAAAATGTAAGGTTTCTGGGCACCATAAAGATCAATGTCCTATGTTCAACAATTATCTGAATGCTAGAGGTCCTTGTCCATTGAAAAATCTTGATTGGTACACAATCTTTCAAATCACTAGATTACATGACACAGATTCCTACCCAAGGATCAGAAAGTATCAACCTGAGTTGAAGCAGTTATTTTGCAGATTATGTTCATCATTATTACATGATGAGCACCATTGTCACACTTATGATATGATGTCAGATAAAGCTGAAATATATAGGATGCAGGATGAGCCTACCTCACCAGCATCTCCCTCTAAGCGTGGTGGATTTTAGGGCAGAGGAAGAGGTTGAGGAGGTGGATCAGCCGGTCGAGGAAGAGGACAAGTTATTTGCTATAACTGTGGAGATTCTAGTCACTATGAATGCAACTATCCTAATCCAGCGTGACAATCATGCAGGTATTGTAGACAATTATATCATGTGATTGAATATTTTCCTATCTTGATTGCTAAAATACAAGAGAAGAAGACACATACTCAACAAAATAATCTTCAGATGGTTAGAGTTGAAACCCATGAAGAAGATCCCAGTGTGAATGTGGTTACTAGGAGTGGGGTAGCCACTAATGAAGATAAGGGAAAGAAACTGCCCACTGATGTATGGATCCGTAAGGAACTTGAAAACAAAGAAGGACTTGATCTTCAATTCACAAAGGAAACTTTTGTTGAGTCATATAAATAATTTTCCGAAGGAAGCACATCAACATTAGGTAGACCAATGAAGGAAGTAGGAGGAGATGAAGAGATCAAACCATCTATACAAGCATGCATAAAGTTATTACACAAAGAAAAGGAAGTAGAGAATCTTCGGGCTCTAATAGATAATTGCATAGAGAAGGAACAACAAATGGTAGAACAACAAGCAATCAACATTATACAAGAATAATAAGAGAACGGGTAGGGAGATGCGTATGACTGCGCAGATTGGTGCTTATGATATGGACCAGGTTATTTGAAATTTGGGATCAGATGCTAATGTTCTACCTAAGAAAACAAGGCAGTGCATGGGAGAACCCAAGTTGGAATGGTCTACCGTTCAACTATGCATGGCAATCAACAAAATATCATTCCCTTAGGGAGGCTACCACAAGTTGTGGTCGGTATCGAGGGTGTTAAGGTGATGGAAGAATTTGAAGTCACACAAATTTTAGATGGTATTGATCCTTATCCTTCGAAACTAGGGTTGGATTGGGCTATTCACATGGATGGTGTTATAAATCTGAAGAAAAGGAGAATGGAATTTGAAAGCAATGGAGTCAGGGTCATCATTCCTCTAGATCTAGTAGAAGGAAAAAGATACACTGAGCCTGTGCACGTTGATGATGATATCGATCAAATCTATAAGCTGACCTTGTGTGGGGAATATTGGATTAACCCAACAACAGATGGAAATATTAACTAGGAGAAGGATAAATATTTTTTTTTTAGATTCTGATGAGGAATTAGAAAAATGGCAGAACTGGTTGCTTGAGGTATCTGTGTTGTGTTGTAATCGCGTGACCAGATCCCTGCTATGTATAACATCTGAGGTATGTGAATTGCTGCACTATGGTGGATTAACTAATATAAACATGTTTATAGGGGAGCTTGAAAGGAATGTTCCCGAAGGACAGAGATTTCATGCTCTGGATCTCATATTGCACGTACTCTAGCCAAATGGTGGGAAACTCATAAGGAGAGCATGGACAACTGGGAGGAATGTGCGCGCATGATGAGGTTATGATTTGAATGTCCAACCATTAGAATGGAAGACGTGTACTCTACAAAAGATGATCCGCGCAGACATTTGGCTAGATGGAATCAGGTATGGGGCATGGAACCAAGTCCTGAATAGGTCTACATGTTTATTCACACATTGGGGAAGGTACCTATCGAATGGTATTTGGAGACAGAGTTGCGTCGAGGTACTAGTAAATGGTATGCACTGACAGAGAGTTGTATCCTTACATTCAGCTTTGAGAGTATATTTGATAATATTGGTCAAGCTTTTCATAATATTCAAGAGGTCACATTTGATAGAAAAAAGCCTACAATTAAGCGCTCTCCATGAGCATGGGATGCGCAGATGAAATCTATCATGAATTGCAGGAACTTGACAGTTGAAGAGAGTGAAGAGAATCCAAGGAATATCATGATTCCTGAATCTAAGGGACATCGCACAGTGGTCGGGCCCTCGATAACCTCGCTATATGTGACAAAGCCCTTAAAGATCAGACAAGTAAATATTGGATCTGAAGAGAAACCTAAGTTGGCGAAGATTGGATACTACTGGGATGATGGTACAGTCGGAAAATTTGTTGAGTTGTTGACTAAATATCAGGACTTGTTCCTTAAAAAGTTCTCCGAGCTGAAAGGAATAATTGGGGAACTTGGAGTTATGAAGATCACATTGAAAGCTGATGTGTGCCCAGTGAAATAGTGCCCATACAGGCTGAATCCAAGATATAAGCAGAAGGCGAAAGAAGAGTTTGAAAAAATGGTTGATGCGGGCTTCATTGAACATATAGAAGAGTCTGACTGGGTAATTCCAATGGTAGTACAAGACAAGAAGACCAAGGGAGAAATTAGGATCTGTGTAGATATGTAAAAATTAGATGATGCTTGTGTGCATGATCCATTCCTGACTCCATTCTCTCATGAAATCCTCGATAATGTTGGAAGTCAAGAAGCATATTCCTTCACATATGGGTTTTTAGGGTATCATCGGATCTGTATTGCGCTAGAATATCGGAGTAAGACCACCTTTGCTACCGAATGGGGATCATTCCAATATACAATCACGCCTTTTGGGTACTTGAAGAATGCGCCTGCAATTTCCTTGCGCGTGGTAGTTGCTTCTTTCAAATAATTTATCCACAAGTTCTTGGAGGTATACTTTGATGATTGGACTGTATTTGGGCTGTTAAAGAAGCATGTTTCAAATTTGCGCTTAATGCTGGATACTTGTAGGAAGTACCATATTTCCTTGTATTTGAAGAAGTGTATACTCTATGTGCCATTTGGGATATTGTTGGGACACATTATCTGCCAGCAAGGGTTGATGGTAGATCCTGCAAAGATCACAATCATAGTTAATGTGGGGATACCTCAGAATGTAAAGCAATTGCGATTAGTATTGGGGTGTTGGCTTGAGGGGTCCTAACCGAGGTTTGGAGTTAAGGTTTTCCAACAAACCCCTATACTATTGGCCCTTTCGACAATGACCTACTTTCGCAGGCCAAGGTGTCACTCGAAGTAGTATGGGTGGGTGCTAGAACCAAGTTTCCACACCCTTGGAGAGATTAGGTAATTAAGGCAGATATCGTCGAGTTCTATCAGGTTTGCAAGCCTATTATCGAGCCCTTAACAATATAATCAGCATATAACAATAAACAAAGCTACTATTATTAAACAGATCTATAACACCATGAAACATCACAATCGCAGCTAATTCATGTATAATCGCAGCTTATTCAAATAACACAGAGTCACTCCAGTAATAAACACAACCAGTTCATATAGAATAAAGATACGTCAATAGATTTTGCATTCATTGACATCCAAAAACCCAGTTACAATCCCAAGTCACAGCCCGCGCACACAGCTAGCGGAGTCCGCACACAGCAGGACTGAGGATCTCCGTGCACACACGAAGCAGGATTCCTTACCAAAAAATATCAAAAAAATATCTCAATAGCTCGTTCGTAGCATCAATCTTACTTTCTTACTTCCTCTTAGACTCAAACTGTCCATCTATTTATATCATCATATCCTGCGCTATCCTGTGGACCGCAAACCATGGTTTGTGGACTCTAGTTCTACCCTTTGACCCATTACAATACATTGGGGGCTTTGCCTACCTCAAAGCCCCAACACAAGACTAATTAATGCAAAAATATATAAAAAACACAGCTAGAATATCTATCAAAAACACAGCTAGGGGACCCAGTTCCAACAAGCCCCCAACACAATCTTGTGACTCGTCCTGAGTCACAGAGGCCGTGGGGTTTGCATCTTAGCCTGGAGCTATTTAATGGCATAGACCAGAGGGGGGAACACTCCTTCTCTCTACGTAGCAGTGTTATGTGCAATATCCACAAACGTTTGCGAAGTTTGGCCTTCAGTGGCAGCAGTGACACTTTCCAGGGTCTGATTTAGTTGTTTGACTGCAACATCCATGTCTTGAGATAACTTGAGGGCTTCATCGGCTCATAGCTTGAGGTGGTCACTCAAAAACTTCTTCTTATGGAGAAGCTCTTCCAAGTCATCTCAGAGCACATGGCTGGCTCGCAGATGTGCCAGGCATTGATCGGGGATCAGATTGGGCATAGTAGCTTCTAGTTCCTCAAATTATTCTTCCTTCTGGTGCAGTTCTTGAGTAAATTCATGCAGAAGAGGGTTGCACTACACCTTAGACCACAGCTGCATAGCTGTCTCAAGAAATTTTTCACCCTAAGAAATCTGAGCTGTAATGGTATTCGTGGCTTCTATGACCAGTACAACTCTCTGGGCTCCTACCTCAGGTGGAGTTTTCAGCTGCAACTTGGCCTACAACGTAGCAATCTACTGCTCCATCTCAGTATTAACATTCTGGATCTCGGTCCTATAAGCCTTCAGGGCTACAATGAGTCCCTCAATATTGGCTTGGGGGGTAGCAGAGACTAGGATGTCTTCAGTCACATCTATGCATAGTCTGCTGATCAAACGTTCCAACTCGGTCTGCTGTGCGGCAGCAAGGATGCACGCAGCCTACGCCTAGGATGCCTTGGTGGTTTTTTCAATGATTTTCTGCTCGGATGTACTGAGCTATTGTTGCACCTTGTTGTCTCTATGTTGGATTTCCTCAAAGAGAGATGTATGGAGGACCTACAGCGGTTTGTGTGCAAGCCGGGACAAGTCCATATGTACTTCTGTGCAGGCCCAGACTTGCGCACATAAGATGGGCGGACCCAGGGTGAGTGCTACACCTGGTAGGGGGCAGAGGTGGGTCTTAGTCATGACGTTCAACTTAGTGTTGGTTGCTGGAGGCAGTCTTGCTTGAACCATGCTTGTCTGCAGGGTATCGGCCTTGAGCTGCAAAGCTTGGATCTCAGACTGTAATGCGGTGAATGCGGCCTTTTGCTACTCTTCCAAATCAAGCCATCTTTCTTCTAAGATGAGGGTGACCGCTTCTATGATTTTCTCCAAGCCTTCCTCTATCAAGTTAAATTCAGTCTCCCTACCGGGCCTTGTAGCCTGCTGCTTTGTTCGCTAGCCCTTGAGAGGTTCGGATGTCAGTTTCATTTCACGTAGGGAATCAGCACCCTGCGCATCCAGACCCTCTGTGTCCATGTCTTGCTGCAATTCCTGCTCCGCGCCCTGCACTGCGTCCTTTGTCTTAGAAAAGTCTTCCAGGCCACGTCCTTCTGCATTCTTGGCGGTATCAGGCGGGGTGGTCCTCGAGAATGTGCTTGTAACAGCAATGTCAGCCATGCTCGATTTGAATCCCAATCTCTAGCGCAGTGGCCAAGTGGCGATGAGCCGATCTATTTCCTCACCGACGACCATGTAAGACAGCGACATCCAGGCTGGATCCTTACATCCCCGAATTTGCACATTGTGCATTGTGACCTGGAATTCTATGATTCTCTTGTATTTGTCATAAACTGCCAGTGACAAGTGTGGTCGGGATTGAATTGCTGCAATGATCGCGCCTAAAATAGCACCCAAAAGACTTTTTTCTCCTTAATATGTTGTTCATCCTTTAAATCCCATAAGTTCGCGTACTGCACCCCTTCACACATGTCTAGTTCAAGCTCAGGGAGGACCGATCCTTCAGGGGATTCCCATGCAACCAATGAAATTAAGAGCAACAACCAAGAGTAGCAGAATTCTCTCCCGTGATCCTAGGCCTCACACACATTGTCCAAAAACTCATTGTAGAGGAACTGCAACCAGTTAAAGCATACCCCTTTTTCGCAGCATCCAGCAAGATTAATTACATAGGCGGGTTCAGTTGTGGCCTGACACTTGTGCATAATTTTTCAGGCCAACAGTAAGGTACACATGTGCACTCCAGGGTCCTGAATGGTGTTGATTATGAATCCTCTGGTGTTGCGCTCAACATGGTAATCTTATCGCACCTTGCCGGCGATCTGTTTCTCGTACTTCTTGCCAACACGCTCCATGGGATTCGGTCCCTCCATGGGGAAACCAGTGATGTGGTGAATCAAGGTAGCATCTAGGGGAATGCAATCTTGGATCCATAAGCTGTCGTCACGGATCAGGGCTAGCAGTTGTCGCATGACTTGGTCAGTTACATTGTATCGGCCAAAATGACGTATCCGCAGCAAGCTCAGTAATCCATATTTTTCTAACCCGCGCGCTTACAACATTGGTACAACCCTTAGTATGTCTTCCTCCAGTTCTATTTCGAGGTACATATTAGGTGAAAATTATGCGAAGGCCTCCAGGTTGGCAAGGTTACGTTCGTCGAACTTGATTGAGGAAAGCTTTCCGTATACTTCTCCAATTATGGGGACTTCTCCTGGAATTAGCGACACTTTCATATAGGATCACAGACCCTCAATATTCTTAAGTGTGTGCATCGAGGGCCTTCGAGGCTGAACATAGGGAAGTAGCCACATGATTGGGGCAACGAGTCATGATACTTCTTACGCAGACAGAGGTCTCTTTGTCGGGTTAGGTGAACGTGCCCTAGGCACCATTTAGAGAGATTGTACATTCTGGGGGGAGGTGCGCGGCTTCCCCCTAGGACATTTCGTGTCCCTCCCCTACCCTTGCTCTTGGCCCTTCCCTTTATTCTTCTTTTTCTCCACCTGCTTCCCCTTGGTTGGCGTGGACATGAATTCTTCAACTTCGGGGGTGATCTCCAATACTTCATCATATGCGGGCTCCGAAGAGGCCACAGTCTGCGATGATTTAGCAGGATTGGTTGTAGTCATTCTTGCTTAGAAGAAAAACTTGGGTTTGCTACTATCAGAGGGGGTAGCACAACCAGACATGAACAAAGCACAATAGTTACAAAAATTTTCAAGGCATAAGATTTTCAGCATGCATGGAACCCATTTATGATCTACCCTCCTTCTTTTATAGCTTTGGATAGTGACCAATGGTTGGATGAGACTTATCTGAAACTTACCATCAAGGAAACAGTAAAAAATCTTCGAAAAATGCCACATTAATTGCTGACTACCCGCTCCTTTCAACGGTAAAATTTTATTTTTACCTAGCGGTACTATTCCAACAGTTAGTTTTCGCAACTGTGTATTACCCCTGTGCTCCCAGTGCACCTCCTTGTGCTTCTAGACCTACTGCCGAACCCTACGCTCCCAGCGCACCTCCCTGGGCTTCCTGACTTGCGGTCTACTCCTGCGCGTATAACGGGCCTGCCTGTATTTTTCCTCTTGTCTATGCGTATTCCACCAAATATAGCTAATCCGACCATATATTCATTTGATCTGGTATGGTTTGAGATGGCTGGCATTAACATATCCTGGTATAATATCACCGTGCAAGGTATTTATCCGGATAGCTCCTCTGTCAGTGATTTCCTTTACCATATAGGGGCCTAGCTAGTGCTGACGAAACTTCCTCGAGTGTTTTGAAAACTAGCTATCATATATCAAGACCAATTTTCCTTCCGAAAAGACCTTCTGCCGAATATGTCTATCATGCCATGATTTTTCCTGAGCCTTCTGAGCTTGGTAAAGAAATTTAGCAATAAATCGATCTTCCTCGAGGGCGACTAGCTACGCTAAGTGTTCCTCCATGATAGCGGGCCCCCCCATGTTCTTAAAGGTTGCACTGTGTAAGCTAGGAATGATATAATCCATGGGAATAATGGCTTCCTTTCCATAAACCATCTCAAACAGTGTTTTCCTAGTCAATTTCTTGCACATGGTCCAATAGGCCCACAGGACCGATGGGATGCACACGTCCCGATCGCTTCGATCGACATTACAGATCTTGGACAACGCCTGTTCCAGAATTTTATTAAAAGCTTCCACAGTTCCATTTTCCTGCGGATGATATGGGGTAATTTTTGCATGGTGGATTCGAAATTTTTTAGTCAAAGCTTGTATTGTTTCATTAACGAAATGCGTAACTATATCGCTCATCAAGATCTTCGAACAACCAAACATGGTTAGAATATGTTAAAAAATAAAGTTCGCAATAGTATCTGCAGTACAATCCTTCACATCTTGTGCTTTGGCCCATCTAGTTACATAATCGGTCGCAGTGATGATGTGGCGGGTACCTGTCTTCTTACCTGGTGGGCTGATGGGCCCAACGAAGTTGATTGTCCATTTATCAAATGCTTGCAGGACCATCTGTGGTTGTAAGGTCATTTCATCCCTATGCGATGGCCTTCCTGTCCTTTGGCATGCATCGCAGGTTTTGCAATAGTCGTAAGAGTCTCCTGCTACCGTAACACCCCCCAAGTTCTATGCTTTTCAAATGAGACATTTGAACATAAATCCATAAGGGGAGTGGACCCCAATGGATAATTACTATGTGGATATGGTTAACTAATTAATTATGAAAAATAAATAAAATATTATGTATGCACTATGACCAGATGAGAAAGTGAGATCAAATGCCTAATCCATGAGGTGATGGAAAAGGAAAAAGACTTTCCCCAAATCTTTCAAAACTCCTTGAAAGAAATTATTTCTAATTTAGATTTTTGAGGAAAAATCTAAATTTCCCCAATGAAGAGGAGTAGTTGGGAAGAGGTGAGAAAAAGCTGGAAAAGCTGAGGAAAATCTTAAAGCATCTTTAAAGAGTCCCAAAATGGGAAGCCTAGGCTAAACAGGAATAAAGCATCCTGAAATTGACGCGTAATTGGAAATGTGTTAGGGAAAGCACAAATAAATAATGCCTCCGCAACGTATTGAGGCTAGTCTGTTCTGGGGAGGATGTCTGCTCGGGGGTGAATCCTGGGAGATAAAGAGGATTCTAAGGTTGGGAGGACTGGTCATAGTAGAGGTGTGCATGCATACATTTGGAGATATCTGTAAGTCTGTTTTAAATATATCCCTGTTTTATGAAATTGTGATGTTATATTCCTCTATGCAATTTATGAAATTGTGATGTTTTATTCCTCTATGAAATTTATGAAATTGTGATGTTATATTCCTTTATGCAATTTATGAAATTGTGAGGTTATATTGCACATAAATTGTTATGTTATGTTGCATTATGCAACGTTAGATGGATTAATGGTTCCGTAACTTATGTAATTGCAACTACAGCTATTGATAGTAGAGACAAATGGTTGGGTGTAGGAATGAGTACCTTATAATAATGAGATTGGAGATGATAGATCAATTGAACAGCCAATCTAATAACTATGTATAGGTATAGCTTGCTATCTTTTAAAGGAGTATTTAATTTCTGTGTTTATAAACGGAAAATGTTAACAAACCAGTACCCATGAACAACAAGTTCCAAACAACTAAACCTATCATAACAATACTGATGGCACAGAACCCCCTGTAACCAATAACAGAAAGTAAGAAACAATAACCCTGTGATAGTCGTATGGGGTTCAGTATGTACGTTCCAATGGAGAGAATTGTAACAGTTAGAATTTAAATTATTCTATTAAATGTAAGTGTAATCATATGGAAGTAGAAGTGGAACCCTAATTAAGGACGAAGATCTAACACTAGGAATTCTAAACTATCCAGTTCAGTATCCTCTACCACCAATTGATTGAAGCACGAGGATCTGTTTCCTAGTTTTCACATGGAACAGTTGAATCTGTACCAGAATGTCACACATGTTGAATGTTTGTAACAGTAAAATAAGGGGGAAATCCTATTGAACAATCTAGTGTGTGATAAAAGTTTGTGTGAAGTAAGATTGTAAGCATATGTAAAAATACAAGGAACAGAGCATCTGTGTACCGTCCATTTAAACTGTTGGGAAAGTAGTTGGAGCTATGGAGGTTAACTGAGGATAGATAGATGTATGCGAGGATGCACACATCTATACCTCGATGCTGAAACTTTAAAATGTTGAAAAATTTTATAAGGCCTGTAAACTGGAAAGTTAGAAAGGGCCTAGCAAATCATCTAGAGTTGGAATAAACTCTGAAAAGAAAAACCTGAGAAATAAAATGTAAAATATACAGTAATACAAGAATATACTAAATTGTAAGGATTCATAAAACTTATCAAGGTTATCTGGTCGCATAAAGCGCCATGTTACATGTAGAAAGCCGGGTCCTGGGAGACATGACAATGAGACTTGAGCCCAAGTTGAGAAACCTCGGGGCAAGTTATGTGCCTGGGCTACCAAAAAAAAAAAAAAAAAAAAAAAAATCTTCTTGAGGGTGGAAATCAGTTGCTGAGACATTGTGGAGTTCTCCGCTTGTAAGATTCATATCAAACCGCCCGTCATGTTCTGTTGGTTCTCCAACAGAGGGAGAATAATACTGTCTAAAGAAGTCATCTTTACTCTGATTATCACATATCAGACAATCGGCATCCTCCAACACAAAATTTCAGATTAAAAACATTTTCAGATTCTGTTTAGTGGTAGACCCGAAATCTATAGAGTAGATACTCCAGAAACTCTAAACCAAGGTCGGTTTAAATCTGAAGTACTTGGCCTCTACAGATGATTAATTTTTATTGTGTTCCCTATAGACACAAAATGATATGATATGCTTATGTGCATGCTAGGGAAACATCAAAGTAGCACTGAAATATACATGGTGTGTAGCAGAAAGGAAGAAAGCAATATATTAGAATATAGATTGCACATAAGAGCATTCTAACATTTATAACATTTATAGAATGCATATATGAGCATTGTAACATTTATCATGGTGCTAGAAAAAGAGTAATTCTACTCTATATGAACATTATACCATTTATAAGGGTATAGATTGTATATCTAAATATATCCTTACTCCTTGAAAACCTGGAACATAGCAAAATATTGGCCTTATAACTAAGGCTCTCTAGTCAAGCACCATGGAATACCTATAGGTATACTTTAAAAGAAAAATAAAATGTACAAGCAAGTATTCTAGAATATGTATTTTGATTTTTATTAAACCACAAAGTAAATTGTACGCTATAGAGGGGTTAAAGTTCTCCGAGCAATTATCAAGTATTGGGTGTGTTAACTTAATCTCCAACCTTTGATACAACGTTAGGGAAATGGAGAAAAATCTATGCCCACGGCATATCATCAAGTGCACTAGCCAATACCTATGTATATATATATGCATTTAAGACCCAAAAGTATATATATACATTTACTAATGAGTATTGAACATTACAACATCTATAAAGGCATAGATTTATTTTTAAATCTATCTTTAAACTTTGAATCAAGTAGTGTAGTCCAAAAAAACTTCCATTATAAGTAAGAACCCCTATGTAAGCACTACTTAAGACCCATACACATATGTGTAACGAAAAAAATGTATATATATAAAGTTGTAAAAGATTTTACCTGCCGCCTAAAGGTATATATCATTTCTAAAACTATTTTAAACTTTGAATTACAGATCATAAGACTATAATAACCACAACTTGAGAGGTTCCCACAACTCTTGGAATATAATGGTCAATGGATTTATTTCTTAGCGGACATTGTACAAGAAAAAAAAAGGGGGTCGGTTTGCACCGATTAGTGCATTGACCTATGAGAGTTAAATTCAGTAATGATCGATAATTAATGAAACTGGAGTTGAACGAACAATGAATACCAACAATTATACCGACGATGAGAGCAAATCCCAAAAGCTCGTTTAACATTGTCCACGATATATTCATATATATACTAGTGGGAAAAAAAATATAACGCAGGCGCCGAGAGCTAATGTAACGGCTCCTGTTAGTATTGTTTCCAAGGAGAAAGGAGGTTAAATGAAAAGGTCAGCACATGAATCAGTTAATACAGGTATCTGCCTTTAACCAAGTAGCCATACATTAATAAGAAATTAAACCTTGGGCTGTTGCTAAGAAGTGTTGAATTATGATATATGTATGCCTGAATCTTTTATGTCACTGGCGCGATATAAAACCAAACTATATATTTCAATTATGTGTGTCACAAAGGGAACATACTTATGAAACCTATATATCTGAACGTATAGTTATAAAAAAGTGGACATCAACAGGAATCAATGAAATATATACGTTATCATTATCGCTAATGGAACGAAGGAATGGTCAACTTATAAAAACGTATGGTGAATAATTTAAGAGACTATGTATTTAAACCATAACCAACGAAACCCTTGCATTGTAGCGACACCGATACATTACGGCGCGGTGGATAACTGTCCAGGTTAATTTAAAACAAATAGCGGTGACAAGCAGAACGCTAAAACGATGCAGAAACAACAGCTTTAATCTTAATCATTACGCAATGGCACTGAAACCTTCACATTTTTAACCTAACCAGACTAATTATGAGACCGAGCGGCGTCTAAGGGGATGAATATATTATTCCTCATTTTATATTAGTTACGGTTGCAGAGAATTTGGAGGGACAAGTTACATTCCATAGCCATTATGCTCGTAGAATGAAACGGAACCATAGAAATGGAAACAATAAACTGAACAATGACGCTGAGGAAGACAGTTTCATAAAAAGTATGACCGGAGACCTTGTATGAAAACTGAGTTGCTTCAGATGTCCCAATTACAATGACTGAGAAATAGAAAAAAGAGTCAAAACAAAAATATACTGGGCGCAGTGTTAGCCGGAATTAAATATCCGAATCGGTTCCTGCAAACCTCTAAAGGCCGAATCCAGCACACGGAAGGGAGTAGAAATGCAACCGTGTGAGAGTGCACAGTGGTAGCCACGTTCGGATCGGTCCTGTAAAAATCAACCATCTCCCGTCGCCAAAATTTAGCTCGAACACATTCATGAACAACCTGAGACCTGGAAGGGTTCCAGGAAACAAACCGAATGAGCGTCGAAAGCATAGCTAGTATAAAGCAACAATATGAGACACACGTTCTACGTTGCAGGAAATCAAAAATTGGAGAGTGAGAGTCAGCGATGCAACCCCAGAACCTTAACTCAACAGGACCTGAACTAATGAAAGGAAAGAGACGAATAAGAATGAGATCGGGACCGAGGGAGGTTAATAAGGATCGCCAAACCCTAAAACCCGACTGCTACCGGTACTGGAAAATCCTGTTCACGGATTTACTCTGGTACCCTCCAACGAACTCGACTTATTACGAAATCTTGAAGAGGATTTCAGCAGATTAATGCTGAACTGCAATATTGGTACCCTCTGGTCAGTTTAATATTATTTTAAGCCTGTACAGAGTACCTGGGAGGTGGGCTGCCGAAAAATTCACGAGATGTGGCTCATCGAAAAGACCTTTTTTCTCTCCCCTTTCCAGCTGTTGGTGAAACGCCGTCTCAGTACCTGGGTGGTTGTGAAAAGTGGTGCGAGTTTTCGCAGTCCTGGAACTGAAACACAACATCTGCATCTTCACAAAAACTGGAACCGAAATCGAAATCCGTGTGAGCATAGGGGCATATGATGGGATAGGGCGCAGTTAGGGTTTTGATCGCACCATGACAGGCGAACGTGGTATTGTAAAACAGGCCGAGGGATAGAACCGGGTTACCCGTACGGTCGGAGGGTTACAATACCAGGGTTACACACAATAACTCGGGCCAATGGGAAACACGGGGTTATAGTTCATCAAAAGTAACTGTTATATGACCTAGGCAATTTTCCCACAGGAAACGTTACACGTAGCCGAGATATACGCGAATATCCAAATGAAAACATTAAAGGGGATAAATTCAAAACTATGGGTACCATGTATATGGTAGCACGTTAATTAATCATACCAAAAAGGTCTTAATTCTATATATGCGTATAGGTGCTACAAATCTATAATTATGTGCCCATTGAGTAATATAGCCGGAGTAAGTGCTACGTATATGTATATCTGCGCCCTTGAGTTGATATATACCACGATAACATATTAAATATTAAATATTCACTCTTAACTATTAGGTGTTGAGTTAATATTAAATATTGAACATATATAGATATATATATAAGGTTCATTATGATAAAGATTTTGGAATATAAATATGTCATATAGATAGATGTGGATGCTATATATATATATATATATACTCATTAGAGTAATACTCCTAACGGATATACATGCAAGTAGTGCATGGGGTATATATCAAAATAAGTGGAAAGTAAGGCTTGTATACTATTAATAAGCTAGAGAAATGGTGGATCTTATATAGAACAAAAGAAATAATGATTGTTACATATTATTTCTTATATATGATTAGTATTTAATAATTTAATAATATATTTACACCTATGTGGCATATGGGTAATCGAAAGAAAATGATTTTTCATATGGGCCTTAAGAGAGGCATGGCATTTTATAACACATGGAAAATATTGAATGTTATAAAAGGGGATGGAAGATGAATTAATAACGTGGCACTTTATTGGTGTTTATTATATTGCACTTTAGGTGAAATTAATAAGTAAAGACTGTGAACTTCGGTACTGAAAATCACCATAGGTGTAAATTATATTTAACCTAGAAACAAGAAGTTGCTAAGTGGAACTGGAATACGTGGTCATAGAAAAAAAAAAAATTTGGGAGATATGACAACTATATGCTTAATCATCGTTTCTTGAAGTTTAAAATTTTGGGAGATTTGTTAATGATAAACAAAATTTCAAGTGATAAATCGGTGGGGAAAATTGTTTGACGTTGATTGACAAAAAGGTTTCATATGTCCATAACGAATCCCTTAGACTATATTATAATCATAGTTGAGGCGAACATTATATATCCCTTTAGTTCCTTGGTGGTAATTAAAGGATGGTTAAATGATTTTGTATCATAGAAGTTGAAAAGGGTAAGGTATTCCTTTTTTGTTAGGTGGCTTTTAATTAAAGTATACTTTAAAGCTTAATTTAAAAAGGGTGGAGTTTAAATTAAAGTTAAGATAGTAAAATAATTCTAGAAGAAGTGGATTTTATATATATGTATGGTGGATATATATACATATAGTTATATATGGTAGATTTTATATATACATGGTGGGGTTTATGTTATATTGAGGATTATATATATATAGAGTGGTTCTATATATATATATATATATATATATATATGAAAAAGAGTGGAGGATTTAATGATATGAAATATCATGGTTCATATAACAAAGAGTTTATAAAGAAAACTTTATAAGTTTCACTCTATTTGAATATATATACAAGGTGGAGGAATATGGGCATAGCCTATTGGTAAATGATTTAGATAATTATGTGTGCAAAGATATATATCTATAGAAAAATTAACCTTCAGGATAAGGTTAAGAAATGGATATATGTAATTAAACTGAAAAAAAATTGGGAGTGTTAAGACAACTAAATTAGAATTTTATTAATATTCAATAAGTTGATTTGAAGCATGAAAGGATAGATTAGAAAGAAATAATATTGACATTGGAAAAACTTCCAAGATGATTTAAGTCATGAGTAGAGTGTTTTGTGAGGAGTATACTTTAGTTCATGGAAAATAATGAAATGGTAAGCGTAAATACGAGTTATAAACACAGTGAATAAATGGTTTAGAAATTGTGGACCATTACAGATTGAATAATGTAATGCAAATCCAATACATTGAGTTATGAATGAGTGAATGAAGGGATAACTCAAATCTTCCATGTGGGCTAGCTAGGGGACAATTGAAAACCTATATAAACTATGGACTGATTTCTAATGATTTGTGGAGTTCACATATAGATAAAAATTGGTGAGTCTTCATTGGAAATTATACAGTATGGAAGAAAAAAAAAAAAAAGACAATTTTAGTAAATGTATAAATTATGGTGATTCCTTGAAAAAGGGGAAATTGTGTCAAATTTGTTTTTGACATTATCAAGTAGTCATACTTGTGAATGTGATGAATGATAGTAATTACATGCCTTCATACTATAAAATTTTGTGGGTACTGGAAGTGCTGGAGGTACAGCTATGAATTGAGAAAGGGTAAGCATAACCATGCATATTATACAATTGGTTTCTTTCATTTATAAGTACTAACGGAAAGTGTAAAATTTTTTAGCCAAGTGTGTAACAGGAAAGTGTACACTCTGGAAACAAGGAGAAAAAAAAAAAAAGGGGTGAAGATAAATCACCTAGAAAATCGAGAAAAGTTGAACTGGACCAAGTGACGTGAGGAAAGAATCTCACTGAAACACCAGAAAGGATAGTAGTGTACTAAAAGTGCACTAAACTATGATGAACCTGAACGGTTTGACTAATAACTGAATTTCTTAAGTTATTGAAATGCAGAATGTTGTTGTGGATTATGAATTTTATGTACCTGATATTACTTACATTGGTATGAATTGTGGACAGAGAAACCAGAATAAAAGATCTTCCAGACAGACTTCTTGCAAAGAAGTAGGAAGAAAACCAATTGCATAAGGCAGCAGTACATAGAGTGAAGACAGGGGAGTACTCTGCTGGAAACTAATGGCTTATAAATTAGCCCTACCATTACTTATTAAATTTCCTGATATGTTTCATGTCTCCTTGTTGGAAAAGAAAATTTATAATTTTTGGTACATGATGCTTCTCACATGATTGATTGGAATGTGGTCCAGGTGGAACCAGAAAAAGAATTTCCTTCGAGATTCGCTTCAAAGATGAAAGCGGGAAGAAATGAAATTTGCGAAATTGAATAGTAGCTAGAGTAAAGGTGCAGTGGAGCACTTTACTGCTGAAAAGCTACATGGAACAGAGAAGCTAAGATGATGGAAAAGCATTCATAATTATGTTCAAAATAAACTAAGTAGATAGTTGGCAACACCGAGGACGGTGTTTATTTTCAGAGGGGGAATATGTAACACCCCCAAGTTCTATGCTTTTCAAATGAGACATTTGAACATAAATCCAAAGGGGAGTGGACCCCAATGGATAATTATTGTGTGGATGTGGTTAACTATTTAATTATGAAAAAAATAAATAAAATATTGGGTATGCACTATGACTAGATGAGAAAGTGAGATCACATGCCTAATCCATGAGATGATGGAAAAGGAAAAAGACTTTCCCCAAATCTTTCAAAAATCCTTGAAAGAAATTATTTCTAATTTAGATTTTTGAGGAAAAATCTAAATTTCCCCAATGAAGAGGAGTAGTTGGGAAGAGGTGAGAAAAAGCTGGAAAAGCTGAGGAAAAGCTTAAAGCGGCTTTAAAGAGTCCCAAAATGGGAAGCCTAGGCTAAACAGGAATAAAGCATCCTGAAATTCTGGACGCAGAATTGGAAACAGGCTTTGGGGAAAGCATAGCTTAAATAAGCTACTCGAGAACAGATTGAGGTTAGTCTGTTCTTGGAGGATCTCTGCTCGGGGGTGAATCCTGGGAGATAAAGAGGATTCTAAGGTTGGGAGGACTGGTCATAGTAGAGGTATGCATGCCTAATGTTGGAGATTTCTGTAAGTCTGTATTAAATATATCCCTGTTTTATGAATTGTGATGTTATGGTTCATTATGCAATTTATGAATTGTTATGTTATGGTTCATTATGCAAATTTTAGATTGATTATTTGTTCAGTAACTTATGTAATTGTAAACTAAAGCTATTGATAGCAGAGACAAATGGTTGGAGTATGGGGATGAGTACCTTGTAGTAATGGAGTTAGAGATGGTAGATCCTTTGAACAGCTAATCTCATGATTATGTATAGGTGTAGCTTGTTGTCTTTCAAAGGAACATTAACTTACTGTGTGTATAGATAGAAAATGTTAACAAACCAGTAACCATGAACAGCAAGTACCAAACAACTAAACCTATCATAACAATATTGATGGCACAGAATTCCCTGTAACCAATAACAGAAGGTAGGAACCCAACAACCCTGTGATAGCAGGATGGGGTTCATTGTGTCAGTTGTGTTACAAGGGAAAGAATTTTAGAACTAAGAATTTAAATTATTCTATTAAATGTACGTGTAAACATATGAAAGCACAAGTTGAATCCTAACTAAGTAAGAGGATGTAACACTAGGGAGTCTAAACTATCCAGTTCAGTATCCTCCCCTATTTGATCGAGGCAAGAGGATCTGTGTCCTAGTTTTCCCATGGAATAGTTGAATCTGCACCAGAGTGTCAAACATGTTGAATGCTTGTAACAGTAGAACAAATGGAAATCCTACTTGAACATCTATTGTGTGACAAAAGTTTAAGTGAGGGAGGATTGTAAGCATATGTAAAAATACAATGAACAGAGCATCGATTTACCGTCCATCTAAACTACTGGGGAAGTAGTTGGAGGGATGGAGGTTAATTGAGTATAGGTAGATGTATGCTAGGAGGCATACATCTATACCTCGATGCTGCAACTTTAAAATGTTGAAAATTTTATAAGGTTTGCAAACTGGAAAGTTTTGAGAAATTCTTATATTCCCATGACTGTCTATAATTACTCAAAAGAAGTAAATGCTGGATAATCGTACGAATTTGAAATGGAGTCAATAAGTAGTTTTTGTTAGCTGAGGCATAATGCCGAGTATATCTAAGTTATGATATATGGGTAAGAACCTGGTTCTGGGAGGCGTGACAGTGCAAGTATGAAAATGGTAGCATAACCCCCTCAAGCCCTGATGGCCACAACTCTGTGACTGGAATGGTCGAAATAAGAAAATATAGGGAAGATAAGCCCTTAGTGTTTTTGTAATGCCTCATACTATAGATCTCCTCCCATATCTCTTAGTTTTCCCTCCTTGACATCGATAATGGAGAAGGCCACATGTCGAGGACTAGCTAGCACATGGCCTCTAACAAATGACGAGGTCCGGGTGAGACATGTCATGAGGTAGGGACAATACATTAAGTATGAATTGAGGAAGTTGTTAAGCCTTCGTATCAAACCATAGTAGAACTATACATATGATAAATAATTGGAGTAAGGGTATAAAGCATAGGTAGAGGTTAAATCTATGCTAAGGATAAAGGGTGTAGGTAGAGTTAATATATGTGATGGTATGGTAATAATATTAATCTATATGTGTTGCATGTGATTAAGTAAAGAGCTAGGAGTGCTTCACAGCTATTAAGTATCCAATTAAGTAAGGAAATATAAGTAAGGGCATTAGTTAAAGTGTAATTGTTAGGGAACCATTGTAACCTTAGTATAGATGACCTTAACTAGGGAAATATTAGTTCTACAACCTTAATTAAATGACAAATTTATTTAATATGTTAAGATGGTTGAGGAGGACTGACGATTATTAAATGAAAAATAGAGATATAAAAAATTAATATGGGGATATGACAAGTGGTATCAAAGCCCAAGTTAAAACACTAGGCTTATGGACCCCAACACTTAAGATTATGCTTTCTAGAAATTTCAATTGTATTGTTAAACTTTGTTTTACAAAAATGATGACTTCCATATTATGGTTTTTTAATGATAATTGTTTAATGGGCATCATATATAAAGTGAAAATAGAGTTACAGCTATTGTCATGTTAGACAATGAAGAGTTGTACGTGGAAATGGGGTAGGATAATATCCCTCCATATTCGAATACCCAAATACTTGAAAATATCAAAACATTGCAGCAGGAAATGGTTCAGCTAAGGACTAGAAATGAATTTTTACTGCAAAATAGAAATGCATAAGTGCGATAACAAGTGCGATAAAAATAAAAAATGAAAATAAAAGAAATAGAAAAAAACTTAGAGAATTTAGAGAGTGGGGAAGAGACTGGGACGTAACCTTCAACCTTTGACAGAGAAAAGGAAGAGGATGTGGAAGCCTGGAACCTGAATATGTTGAAATATTTTCAAGCACATGAGTATGGAAGAAATATAAAGGCAAGGCTGGGAGTCTACTAATTGAAAGGTAAAGCCAGACTCTGGTGGGAGAAGACTAAAATTATACACTTTCTCAATGAAGAGACAGTCTCATGGGAATAATTGCAAGAGAAGTTTAAATATTGATACCTTAGTGAAAGATATTATGATGAAAGAGATAAATAATTTCATGAGCTAAGGCTATGGTAGTTCACCATAGATAAATTGGTGACAAAGTTCACAAATTTACTTCGCTATGTACCATACATAAGTGAAAAAAAAGTGAAAGTATAAATGATTTTTTAAATTTCTTACCCACAATATACAAACAAAAGAATTGAGTTTGATAACCCGAAGACTATGGACAAAGTTGTAAGAAAATTTTGTATGTGCTATCGGAAATTTAAGGGTAAAAATTACAACTTGAAAAATGGAAGAATAAAGAAAAACGATAGGCTGATACAAGCACAAGAACACCCAAACCAGCCTATATGAAATTTTCTTTCATAAACCACCAGCGAAAAAAATTCAGTAAGGCTAGAGAGAATTTACCAGCCATTCTCACACAAGATTCAAGCTCATGGAAGGGAATGAAACACAATATGTAGTGGTTAAACCCAAGGAACCCTTGAAATGTTTGGGGTGTGGAGAACCTCACATGTTGTGGGACTTCCCATACAAACCCCGTGCTATTTAAAACATTCAATCAGTGCACGGGGAAATCACAGTGAATGATTTCACCATAATCATTCCCTGAATTAATGCCGCATTAGAAGACCGACACACTAAAGATCAATCAGCCATGATTGAAATTGAAGGTATCATTTCCAACCAACCTGTATATATTTTAATTGATCCTACATCTAGCCTAAGCTATATTATTCCACACATAGTGGAAAAATATAAATTACAGACATAAAAGTTTCAGCACCCTTGGCTGGTGAAGTTGGATATCGGCAGCAAATGTAATGTAACCCATAAATTGCATAAGTACCCTATCAATCTGAATGAGTATATTAAATATCTAAATCTAAATATCCTCCCCTTAGGATCTTATGATTTACTAGTTGGTAAGTATAGGATGGAACAATAGAAAGGAGTAGTAAACTACTTAGAAAAATAGTAAAGTGTCGAAATTCCCTAGGAAAATCAATTGCAGTAAGAGGAAAACCAAAACATATGTCTCTCAGATAAATTTTTGCATTACAGTTGAAGCAAAAAATGAGGAAGGGTTTTCCAGTGTCTACAGTACAAATTGAATATTTGCGACACCAACCAAAAAATGAGCTTAAAGAAAACTTACAAGCAGTTAGGGATATTCAAGATGTATTTCCTGAATAAATCCCTCAACTTACCCCTCAAAGAGATATTGATTTCTCTATTGAGATGGTGCTAGGAGCCACCCACCCTAGTTTCTCAAGCCCCATATAGATTGAGTACATTCGAATTGATAGAACTAAAACTTTGGTTGCAAGAACTGTTGAACAAAGGGTATATCAGACGAAGTGTGTCACCATGGGCATCTCTCATTTTAATTGTTTAGAAAATGGATGGTACCCTCAAGATGTGTCTAGAATACAAGCAACTAAATAAGTTGACCATCAAGGATTGGTACCCCCTACCATGAATAGAAGAGTTGTTTGATAAAGTAAGGGGAGAAACTGTATTTTAAAATTTTTATTTGTGAACTGGTTATCACTAACCTAATATAAAATATGAGGACATCCACAAAGAAACTTTAAGAACTCATTATGGCCAATATGAGTTCGTATTCCTATCTTTTGGACTCACTAATGCCTTTTCTACCTTCATGTGTCCCTTGAACAGTTTCCTCCACAAATATCTGGATAAATGTGTGCTACTTTACATAGATGATATTCTGGTGTACTCTAAGAACATAGAGGAACACAAGGAACACATATGAATATTTTTTCAAACACTAAAAGAATGCGAGTTGTATGAAAAACTCAACAAGTGTGAGTTTTACGAACCAAATATTCAATATTTAAGACATTTTATTTCAAAGATGGGGTTGGCGGTAGACTAGGAAAAAGTACAAGAAATTTTAAATTTTCTCGTACCCATGGATGTATCAAAAATCCATTCATTCATGTGTATTTCTTGATATCATAGCAGATTTGTAGAAGGATTTTATGCATTAGGTTATACTATTACCTCAATGCAGAAAAAAAGGTGTGATGTTTAACTGGATAGAGAAATTTCAAGAAGGTTTTGAGAAGCTTAAACAGAAAATGACCACTACTCCTATCCTAAAAATTGTTGATCCGGAAATTAATTCATTGCATCAATTGACTGTATGCACTTATTCTTGCATAGAAGGACTGGGAGGATTATTACTGCAAGACAATGCGGTAATAGCTTATGAGTCTAGAAAGCTGAAAAAACATGAGAACAATTATGCACTTCACAACTTAGATTAGTTTTTTGTCATACATGCATTAAAAATGTGGCCACATTATTTTTTGGGTAAGAAATTTGTCTTAATGACTAACCATATTAGTTTTCAGTACTTCTTTAGTAAACTAGATTTGAGTACAAGGCAAGCAATATGGTTAGCTTTCCCTACCGAGTTTGATATGGAAAGCAAACATACTTAAGGATAAATAGAATTGTTGCTGCCTTAAGTAGAAAATATCATCAATTTTTTTCTAACAAATGTAGCAATGTCAAAAAAAAATTTGAATAATAGGTTCAACAACTTCTGTCACAACACCCTTGGTATTTGGAATTGTAGGAAAATATACAACAATTCAAAATCCTAGGATATACCATGAATCCGGAAGGATTAATCGTTCATAAACAAAGGCTATATGCATACCATAAAATATTGTATTCAAGTCATCCAGGTTACCAAAATATGGTGACATGTTTGCAGGAAAAATTGTTTTGGCCCAGAATGAAGAAAGAAATAGCTCATTATCTGGCAAGATGTCTAGAGTGCCAAAAAGTGAAGGTAGCCCATCAAGACCCCATAGGTTTGCTAAGCCACCTTCCGATTTAGGAATGGAAGTGGCAAGTGATGTTCATGGATTTCACAATAGGACTACCTCAGATGAGGTATCATCATATCTCCATTATGGTAGTGGTAGAAAAACTAACAAAGGATGCACATTTTATTCCAGTGTAATGTACCTTTGGGGAAACCCATGTAGGCAATGTGTTTATCAAGGAAATTTTTAAACTTCATGGGTACCAAAGATGATCATCTCTGATAGGGATACAAATTTCACATCCACCTTTTAGAAGACCTTGTCCGGGGTGATGAGAATAAACCTAAATTTCATCATAGCTTATCATCCCCATAATGATGGCTAGAATAAAAGGAAAAATAAAATACTGGGGGACATGCTTCGCATGTATGTAATGAACAGACCCACTAGGTGGGAGGATTTTCTACATTTAGCAGAATCTGCATATAACAATAGTTATAAGACATCTATTAATATGAGCCTCTTCGAGGCTCTATATGGGAGAAACTGCCATAATCCACCTAGCTGGAGACAACTAGAGGAAAAAACGGTACTTGGACCTAAGGCATTACATGAAATGGAAAAAAAAGTATGACAAATTCAACAGAACATCAAAGTAGCCCAATACTGCAAGAAGAGTTATGCAGTTAAGAAAACAATACAAAGAGAGTTTAAGATAGGGGATCATGTGTACTTGAGGATAAAACCTCGCAAGAGCACCCTTCACACCAGGAATTGTACTAATTTATCACCCTGATAGTGCGTGCCCTTTGAGGTTTTGGAACGAGTAGGCCCAGTAGCATATAAATTGGCTCTACCTAGTCATGTTAGAGTTCATAATTTTTTTTATGTTTCATTATTGGAAAACTATGTTCATGATCCTTCTCACGTGGTTGAATGGACTTTGATAATGTTTGAAATAGAATGGGAATTTCTTCAAAAAACACTTCATAGATTGGGAGGGGAAGAAACTGTGCTCCGAAATAGAACAATAGGTCGACTGAAAGTGCAGTGGAATCACTTTACACCTGAAGTATGAAAGAATATTTCAGCAACACAATTCAAAAAATTACAAGAGCTATATCTTAACACTAAGGACAATGTTTCTTATTTACGGGGGACAATTTAATACTCGCGATTTATAGCTATTATGTTTTTTGTAGATATTACAAAGACTATGTGGACCTATGGAACAATTATGATGTTCGAGGAAATGTTTTAATTAATAATTATTGATGAAAATTGCATCAATCTTGTAAAAACAGAGTAATATAGATATCTATAATTTATTATCCATGAGGATATGATAAAATATCATACTTTCCCAAATTCTCGAAAAAACTCCTTTGGAGAGAAATAAAAATAAAAAATTAAATTAGATAGAAGAAAATATCTAAGAAATCCCCAGTAAAGGGGAAAGTTACTCGGAGGAGGTAAGGAAAAAGAATGTTGAGGAAAATCTAATTTTATTAAAAGTTCCATCAGTAGTGTGACAAGAGGTTTTATACACTAGAAAACAAATTTCTTTTCTCGGGGGAGAGCTCTGATGAGAAGGTCATGGTTGGGAGGAAAATCAGCTTTACAAGTTTGTACAACATATATAAAGGCTTATATTCAATTTCTTGTGTTTTAGTAATGATTAGAAGCATCATCTTGTATGAGTTAATAGACAAATTATTACTTTAATAACAGATTAATGTTATATTAAACAAGGGTGTAATGATGATGTTTGTTAGTTAACTTATGCTCTATCAATACTGTATTATGTACAATATATTAATGTACTATATATATATATATATATATATATATATATATATATATTAAAACTAAGTATAAAGCCAAGTAGGTTTATGAACATATGGAAAATTCAATAGATATTCATATATCTGTAGAAGTAAACATAAAATATCATTTATCACAGATACAAGGGATAATAATCAATGTCTCTAATAGAAGAATGTGAACAGTAATGATCAATTTAAATAATAATTATAGTCACAATATCTTGATTATTAGCAATGTTCATTCTAATATATTACGAAATGAATAACAGAAGGTTAAATATTGGAAGCTAAGCTAACGAAATCTATTCCTAGAATGAATAGAAAAATATTGAAAACTTAGAGACTATGCTAAGACTATTCTAGCATTGGAAAATAATATCATTTCAATTATCTTGAAGAAAATAAATCAAATTAAGCACGATACCTCTAGCTACTATGGAAATAGAAGGAAGTGAATCCATGATATAGTTTAGAAGAGGATGCGAGCTGCATTTAAGAGTAAGAGAACAAATGAATTTAAAATTTATTAGAAAGCTAAACCAATAGACCACTATTTTCAAAGAGAATTTTGAAGCATTCCAAATTACTAAAGACCAAAAAGAATAGTAAACATGAGTAAATCACATGATATCTGAAGGTATTCCACGATATATTGAAATTGATAATTTCATTAAAATAATATGAGAGTCTACCTCAAAGTGCATACACATCCATCACAGAAAGGATGAGGAAATGTAATTCATATTTTAGAATATATATCAAGTTCTCCATATACCCAAAATAATATTATACATCCTTAATTTTACATAATGATATGTGTAAGATTATTATAAATTAGGAAAAACATATTAAAAATTATTATCAACCTTAGAAGCCAAGTATGGCACTCACACTATCACCTAGCAGTTACAGTAGCAATTGCCTAATCTAATTAAATGTCAAAACCTTTCCATAAGGAGAGCCATGGTGGAACAATGTACTACCAACTTGAGAAAGGACGTAGTTGGTAAGTATGGGCATCGAGGGAACCATGAGTTTAATGTAGACCTAAGAACATGAGAGCCATACATGCATGAATAAGAAATGTGAAAATTAGAAAGAGCCAAAGGAAAAATACTAAATCAAAAACATTATTGGGTAAGGGAGAGAGAGAAACATTACTTGAGCATGTTTCCATAATTTGGTTAGCTCCCCATATGCATACCAGAAAAATAACACTGTCAGTGAAATAATACTCCAGAAAAGTAATTATGAAAGAGACCAAATTGGAAAACCAGAAATTTCACAGGGTATAGAAATTACCTGTAGAAGGAGGCATGCGAGGATAAGCTATCATCTTCATCACCCTCCAATTATGGACTTGGATTGAAGGTTCAACCTGGACGATGAAAACCTGGAAGTATAAACTTAGAAATTATACCAAAATGCATATGTAGCTAAGGAAATGCACAATTCCTAACTCAAGGTACATCAATATAAAACAATAAAACTAACATAGATAAACAGGGGCTCTATAGATCCTTAAATTAAAAAAATTATATTCCTTTACACATTTCTATGAAAGGTATGCGGGGAAACAACCTAGATTTTCTTATGCATTACCATGACCAGTATGAGGAGAAAACCCCCATATGAATATTACACATATTCATGGAATGGTAAGAGTAAAAAAACCCCAATCACAAATACTTCTATGAGCATAACGAAATTTCGAATAAATACAACCCAGAATTTAATAAAACAAATGTTCAAAATATAAAACCCATAACTTAATAAAATAGATGACTGAAAATACGCTACATTAACAATTCAAATGGGTTAAATGGAAGATCAGATATACCCAAAATCAAGCCCAGAAATCTAAGGGATAGAATGGATCCTAACCAAGAAGTTATTTAACACATTAAATGTCCAATTCCTAACCAAGAATTTTCATGGGTGGAAGACATATTAAACACAGAACCAGAACAGTATATTCAACCCATAACCTCAATGCTATAGTAAATATGTAAAACAAAAAGAATGTTATACATGAATGAGGATGCATAAAGAGAAATTACCTCGTGTTGAAGGAATAGGGGCATGAGGTTTTCAGAATTGAACCCAATGATTTTGGAAAAAAACGTTTTGAGAAGGGGGAAGAGAATTACCCAAGTGGCCATGCAAAAAAGCCTTAGAATTCTTTCTCTCTGTAGGATAAAACCGCTCAGTGAGATGGGTATTTACCACCCAAAAAAAATATATATATACAAAAAATTGTATTAAAAAAAAGATGGAGATTTTGTAAGATTCGAATGTTGAGGCTGACTATGCCATGGGATTTCTTTGTAATGATAAAAAAAACTATGAGTAAATCTGGAAAGATAAGGAAGAAATACAAAAAAACATTTCATGTCAAGATAAAACATTGACAAACATAGAAAAACACCTTGCTTGTGTGCTAAATGATGAATAAAAAACACTTCATCCCACACTCAACATTATACTAAAGCAGAGAGACATTTAATTGGTGGATTCAAGCTATCATAACACCATGGATTCGATGTGCAGGTCTGCGAATGGTGGCATAACCCCATCAAGCCCTGAAGACCATAACTTTGTGAGTGAAACGGTCAAAATTAGAAAATATGGGGAGAGTAAACCCTTAGATTTTTCGTAACGCCTCTAGACCGTATATATCCTCCCCTAGATCTCAGCTATCCCTCCTTGATATCTATAATGGCAAAGGCCACGTGGAGAGTACATGCTAGCACATGGCCTCTAACAAATGGCGAGGTATGGGAGAGACACATCATGAGGTAGGGACAATACCTTAAGTGTGAAATGAGGTAGGCGTTAAGCCTTCATATCAAACCAAAGTAGAATTATACATATGTTAAAATGAGCCATGCGTTAAGCTTTCAAATCAAACCATAGTAGAGCTATACATATGATAAAAAATTGGAGTAAGGGTATACATTATAGGTAGAGGGTGCTAAGGATTAAGGGTATAGGTAGAGTTAATATATGCGATGGTATGGTAATAATATTAATCTATAATTTTTGCATGTAATTAAGTAAAGATTTAAGAGCCCTTTACAGTTACTAAGTATCTAATTAACTAAGGCCCTATAAGTAAGGGAATTAGTTAAAGTGTAATGGTTATGGAACCATTATAACCTTAGTATACATGAAGTTAACTAGGGAAGTATGAGTTCTAAAACCTTAATTAAATGAAAAAGTTATTTAAATGTGAATATGGTTGAGGAGGACAAACTATTATTAAACGAAAATGAGTAATACAAAAAAAAAAAAAAACTGGGGACATGATAGAATGTCACGCTGTGAAAAATATTATATCAATATGAAAATCAACCCCGACGAACCATGATCATCCTTTCTCCAACGTCGCATTGTGACAAGGATTTTCTCAATGTTAAAATAAAGCATGGTCAACCATGTTTAATTCATACCTTATAGTATCATCTAAGTGTCTATATACTTAAGTGTTTATAATATTAATCTCTTAGGTTTAATATTATTCCCTTAGGTTTATAAACCCTTTGTTTTTTAGTGTCAATCCCTTCAGTTTATTATTTCCTTTGGTTTTTAATATCAATCCATTGGGTTTATTGACATACGGGTTCATATTCCAAGGCTATAAATGATTCATAGGTTTTATAAAATTAACCATTTGGTTTGAAATAAATCCATGGTGGTCATAATAATGGTCAACCTTGCTCCAACGTCACATCCTCAATAATATTTTTTCAATAAGAAAACCAAACATGGGGGAACATGGCATTGCAAAAAAGGTTGTCTAAATATGAAAATGGGCCATGCTCAACTATGTTTATTTTCTCAGCTTACTAATCATTCTGGTTCTTAATATTAGCTTGCCCAATTTCTTGATTCCTTGGGTTTATTAACCATTTGTGTTTATAATATTAATGGATTCGATTTATAATACTAACAATGCCATGGGTTTATTGATCTCGTGTCTTTAGCATATTAATAATCCATTGGGCTTATAGTAATAATAATTCATTTGGTTTATTAAACCCCAATATTAAGTATTACATATTAGTCCTCGGGTTTAATATTAATCCCTTGTTTTCCAATTTGATTGCTTGCGTTTTTTTATTCTTTATGTTTATAATAGTCATCCTTTGGCTTTACTAATTGAATTCATTTATAGTATTAAACTCTTTGTTTTATTAGTCATTTCGGTTTATAATATTACTAACCACATGTGGTTATTAATCCCTTGGATTTAGTTAATATTTTTAAGTTAGTTAAAGTAAATATATGAAAGTTATCAAAAATATAAAGTGTTATATTAGTAAATATATACAAATTATTGGTGATATTGGTAAGACATATATACTTATTATAAATAATAATCAAATCCTATTATTATGTTATATTTGAATTATATTATTGTTTGAGTTATAACTATTAATATATTGACAAAATATAATAATATATTGTTATTATATATTTTATTATTAAATAATATAACCTTATATATTTTGATATAATATATTCTCTTATATATTTACTTATGCATATATTTAATATTATTAATATATTTTAAGTAAATACATAAAATATATTGGTCATTATTTTCATAAATATATAATAATTATTTTGGTAAATTACATATTATTAAGAACTAAATGCTATTATTATGTTGTACGTGAATTACATTCTTGCTTTAAATATAATTATTAATATATGATAAAAAATTTATGTAATAGTTGTATATTATATTGATATACAAAATAATGTTAACATAATAAGTATAATTATATAAATGTGACAATTATAATTAATACAATTATTAATAATTATAAATACTAATTCTTTACAAAATACACTTTATAGTGGGTGGTGGATATAGGGCTATCGACGTATATCAACCACATTGGTAAATGTCGTTGAGATAGTTTTATTTATCTATTTATTTCAAATCAGTTAAATTTATTTGTTGTTAATTAAAAACGAAAACAGTTATATTAGCTATTATTTATGAGTGTCAGTTAATTTATTATTTTATAATTTATTAATGGTTTCTCAAAGATACATTTATATTTATATTTTCATTTTTATCATATATATTTAGATTTTGGATTTTCATTTGTTAACTTATTTTTACACCGATAGGCGTCCCCCTATTGCAAATTGATACTTTAATGATTTTCCTAATTATTATATTTTATCAGATGGTGTAAACTTCAAGATGCCAATATATTCTCATCATCGCCAGTACATCAATGAATGAAATTCATGCCACTAACTTTATTTCATTTCTAAATCATATGTTTGAACATTACTTAAATTATTTTTCTACAAAACACGATTACAAATTTATTATAAAATTTATTTGTCACCACGTATGAATATTGAAGATATGAATTAAAATAAAAATGTTAAAACTTACATTATCGAAAAGTGGCTTCATTGAAATGTTGCATTCTTGTTTGTTTCATTTTTAAAAATATGCACTCCAAAAATTCTAGTCAACCAAATATATGTGTAATATCCTTGGCATAAGCTAACAAAAAAAAACATATTCATAAAATGAGGGTTGTTGAATAATTAAATATTCTTAATTATTGTATTTATATTATATGAAGAATGTTATTATAATTCTTAAAGATAAGAAAATTACAAGAATTAATTCTTAATTCTTTTATTTAGAAGAATTTATATTCTTCTATATAAATAAATTATATTTCTAAGTTGGTATATTTTATGAGTTTCAGAAATAATGAGTAATAGTTTTATAAAAACTATAGCTAAGATATTCTTTTTCATGAGGCAAAAAAAAAACTTACCTTGAAAACAAAAGCATGAGATAGTTATGGAGTGCTTTTGTGATTTAGGAAAAATCAGATTTATGGAGTGATTTATAGGTGATTTATGAAATGCTTTTAATATTTAGAAAAAAATTTCCATTTTCTTAATTATATTTATTGTAAACCTATGGGAAAATATAAGGGAGCTAATGACAGAATACATGGAGAATGGAGCCAAGAGAGAAGAAGAATGGATTCCAAGCATGCATCAAAAGGTAGGTAACTATGTTGTTTGAAATTTATTTTGTTTTAATATGGGCCATGATCAAATAAAAATTGAATTTATTTGCTTGGAAAAGTTCTTAAAATAAATATTCAATACCATTTCTGGAGAAAGCCTCTATGGTATTTCGTTCATAGAGGAATAATTTTTTTGTTCATTGAATTATTAAAATATTTCATGTGCTTTGAATTCTTAAAAATTTTTCATAGGTAAATAATTTTGTGAGTTGCATGAGTTATTGGAAAATAGTGTCCACATATTCCTTTGTATCTCCCAAACAATGATAGACATGTACAAACTAAAAGATCATTTTGTAAATGATCATGTTCAAGAAAAACGCCTCTTTCAGATTTGATTTTTTTCCCATGTCTAGAAGACCGTGTCAAAAATTGATGACAAAAACAAGAAAGTATTTCATATTTAAATTGTGAAAAATGTGTTGCAGAGATTCATTCCAACCTTCCAAACTCTGACACCTATTCCAAACTCAAGAGAGGTTTTTTTAAATGAATAAATTGCAAACAAAACATATTCCGATTTCCAAAAACTGTTTCCATATGTTTGGAAACTCTTCTCAAAATTCATGACAAAAACAAGGAATTATTTAATATTTAAATCTGGAAAATTGGGCTGCAAAGGTTCATTTGAATCTTCCAAACCATTACACCTGTGTAACAATAGACAGAGTTTTTTTTCAATGAACCCATCTTAAAACCTTTTTTTGTTTTTAAAATTTTTTTCCAAAATGGTCATAAACCACGACCAAACTTGATGACTAAAACATGAAAAACAAAGTAAAACATAGTGCTTCCATTTTATTTTTCCACCAGATAAGAATAGTTATTTATATACATATAGAGATAACTATTATGTTAATATTATTGAAAATGAATAAATTAATTGCATTAAAAAATAAACACAGAAATTATGTTCACATTTCTTGAAAAGAAATAAGTTATTCGCATGAATAAAAATAGAATAATTATGTTGATAATCCTTGGAAAGGAATTAAGTTATTTTATTTAAAATAATATCAAATATGTTTTCAAGAGTTATATGCATTAATGTTTGAAATGGAAATATGTGAATCTTGAAGATAATATGTGCCTAGGTGCACAATAATAATATCTAGTATATTTGATCTACTAGAATTGAATACATGATTTTACATGCATGAGGAGCTTGAGTCATGAAAAATTATATAAATAACTTTTGTGAGAATTAGTTCACATAAAACATTTGCATAATATGCAATTGGTTGTTCTATTTGAAAAGGATTTTTTATTCATGTTATTTCTGGAGGAAATATTACAAATTTCTTTGACATATGAAATGATAAAAAAATATTTTGTATTGCATGTATAATAGCTAGTGAGTTAGGTATCTTTTGGAAAAAGAAAAATTTATTCTGTTAAATTCCATGGAAAATAAGTATATATATTTTTATTCTAGGAATAATTTATTGTATTAGAACTCTTCAAAAAGAATAGAAGAGAAAATTATATCCATTGTAACATCTCCAATTTCGCAACAATATTTTTTTCCTAACACTACCTTCCTCCTATGGCAAGATTCCACTTGTCATATTCTAACGTTACATCCACCATCTAAATTACATCATTTTATAGTTACATGTCCTTAAATTAATTACATGCTACTAAGGACTAACACTCAACTTATAAAACGTCAATTAAAATCCTAAGGTGGACGATTCTTCCTCTTTAATTCTCCACAAAAGATTGTATTTCTATAGTTAAATTTTCTTCATATCTATTAATAAAACTTTTCCATTTGATATTAATAATTTAACCCTTTTCACAATCTAACTCTCTTTAACTGATAAATTTAAATTAGCTTGGCCTTACAAGCTATAACATAACCTTATAGGTCCTATATTAAATTTACATCCACCCTACTCTAATTATAAGGGTGTTACTCATCAATAAGGATTAACTCCACTTTTGAACCTGTGAATTCATATAACATATCAAACCCATATACATATATAGTTGACACTAAAAGACTTGGTTTCAGTCTAGAATATCCTTAAAGGAATTTAATTTATGTCTTATGGTTAACCCCTTTATTCATGATAGCAGCCCAAGTGCAGCTAAACCCACATTCACATTCAAATGAATATAAAATTGCATCATTCAATTCTCAACAAACATAATTCCTAGATTTGGGTAAACAATAATTGCGAAATATCATATTTTAATATACATATAATAATTTATTATCCATTCTAGACCAAAATCATTTACAATATGGGCAAATTATTTTAAAGCAAAAGTTTACCCTTCGGCCTTTAAATGAATATTCCTTTACTTTTCAATCAGGTTTTAAAACCCAACACCACAACTTCACATCTCTCATATGTGGAAGCTCACCTTCCAAACACTATGGTAAAACCATATATCAAGAATCCATTATGTGAAAACATCCCAATCAATATTTCAACTTTGGATTAAAACCCAAATATAAATCTTTGGCCCCACATCATAAAATTCACCTCCATGCATCCGATTTTATTGAATAAAAGTCAAAGATGCCAATATGCTCCACCTTACATTAAACCATGCTTGTATGAGCTTACCAATATGAATGTCAATGACATTTACCAATGGACATATTCAAGCTACCATATCACATTTCACTATATGTATTTGAACAACTCAACATGCCAACTCGCGATTTATATCCAGCTCATAACATATGATTCACTCATACGAATAGTCCACTCCCATTTAACATTAAAACCTCAAATGTTAACATAACAATTTATTCTGGCCCCCAAAACAATTCAACCATACATACATTTTGTCACCATCGAACGGATAATGCATCATCTCGCTCCAAATCATTGATCCCACTATGGTCGCATAACAAAGTTGCACGTGTTTATTTCTTCGAAATCACGCGAGATAGTCGAGTATTTTAATACCACTAAAGCCACATGTCAGTTGTTGAACGTTATCGTGTGTCAACTCGGCAAAAAACCGCTTACCATTCAAAAGTTGTGCGAACCCCATCTCTGTGTGTTTTTGAAACCATCTTTATTGTTGACTTCTCACGGTTCCATTTGCTTTCTCTGCACCTTCACTCGGTCCGGGTATCTCCACAACTTGGTTAAACATCCATACAATATTCTACTTCCTCGATGACATTTCATTGTGCTTTTCGATGGTTTTCATAAGGTTTCTCCATTCAACTAGAATATCACTCTCAATTCGGATTCATAATCCTTCCACTCATTACTCCACATTGACTCCGCTTCACATTTGCAATTGTAGAAAAACCCGACCACTTATCTCTTAAATTCCTAGTTTCATTGTAATTTCACACTAATGTCATTGGCTTGATCTATTCCTTGATCAAATCATTGATCCTTTCATTGATCAATGATCCGAATGCTACTTCAAATTTGAATATGTTGACCTCCAACCTTTGCTCTATTCACACTCAGGGTTATTTCATCAATCGAAGACTCAAGGTGAAGGCCCTCCTCTTCGATTAACTCTATATTACACTCGATTACTCTGTTTCTCAATGATTTCCAATATCTTGAAATCGTATGCTCAACTACTATGATATGGCATCATTAATTTCATTCACCATCACTCATGCATAGATTTCATATATCAAATCATTATTGCATTCAATTAAAAACAAAATATAAACATTAATTACTACATCGATTTCTTCCATTATATACGAGCATCATCTCAGAATCCTATTACAGGGTTTATCATATACTTTCTTATTGAAACCCAAGAATTCCTCACGCAGAATTAAATCAAATAATACTCATATGACTCAGAAGTCAAATCCCTCATATATATACATGTAGTCGATTTATTACAAAATATTTCTTGTCTCTGGCCAGATATTCAAATCAATGGCCATGTTCAACAATTTATTGTAGACTTACAAACAAAATATTTGTTTGTCCAAGTCCTACTCTAACTCCTCTCTCTCTCTCTCTTGCCTTTGAGTATTATTATTTTTATACAAAAAAACTGAATAAATTCAGTTTCAAATCCTCAATAATTTCCTAAAAATCCTCAAGTCCTATAATATATATTTTATCCCTAAGGATCTTCTTTAATCCCAAAAGATCATGAAACTAATTCTATCTTAAGATTTACAATCAATTCCTAAATCTCAACTATCCTATTTCCCTCATGTTCTCCAATCATTCGGAAAAATTTACAAAATCCTCACAATAATTAATATCTCTCATTAAAATCACTCAAAACCATTAAAAATTATATCAGAAATTAATATTCTTTAAAACTCAAGACCCATATGTTTATTAAAATAAAAAGTATTTTCTTGAGCCTAATGCCCCCGCATCGACTCCAAAGGTTAAAAATAATCATGATCTCCTGATCATGTGCTTTTATTCCTTATCCTCCTCGGATCCCACACTTTTTTGCCTTTAATTTATCATCTATTTACACCGTTGTTTGTTGCTTCATCTCTAGGTCTCCATATTTTATGTTTCCTTGCTCCACTGGCCGCACTTTCATAGTCTCTGTCATTGTCTTCCTTTTTCTCGTCGTTGCTTTTTATTTCGTGGATGTCTTCTTTTGAGACACTTTCATCATTATTCTTCTCGTCGCTTAATTCTTCTTTGTCCAATCAATCTTCTAATTGCTGAATCTTTCACCTCTTGATTGTTGATCTCTATTCTCGACTACTCCTTGTTGAGCTCTTACGCTTGCTCATACTTCTCGGGTTGCTAAAGCTTTTACTCTTTCTCCTCGCTTCTCGCTTGTTGAGCTTTTACCACCCTATCATCCTTACCCTCTTATTTCCGGAATTATTAACTTCCTCCAAATTGTCACTTATGACAATTTCTTTGTTTCCTTCCCGCAATTCATTGACCGGTACATAGTGTACTCTCTTTTACTCCGTCTTTGCATTTTTACATTCTATAATTCTCAGTATTTAAATTGAGATTTCTCTTCCTCATTGAATCCCGATTCTCCGCATTATTTTCAACAATTTAATTTCTTCATTCCATGGATTAAAGATTTCCGTTTAATTTTCTTCCTTCTACTTTATTCGACTTCCTCAATTATGTCAAATTGTCTTCTGCGTATCCGCAAAAAAAACCCGCATTCACAAAAAATATTAAAAATAAAAAATCATATGGCTTCGTTGCATTTCTTCCTCCCGCCGCATTTTAGTATGTTGTTCTAAAATTTCCCCGTTTTATTAGCACATCAAGATGCGTCGATTCAAACTTTCCAAAGAATCTTTGAAGAATTCTCAAGACTTTCAAAAAAGTCTCTTTCACACCATCTACTTCCATGATGTTCTTCATGTTCTTGTTCACTATAGTGAACCCTACTTTCTCGCAATATACCTATCATACTATGATTTTTCCAACAAATATTCCGCAATGCAATTTCTTTTTCTGCACTCAAGTATTTCATCATCATTTACAATTCGTATTTATACACAAATTTCTCGCCTTGAAAATTACAAGATTCAACAAGCCTCAACTGGCCGCTTCACATATCAGCTTCAAACCGAATCTCTTCTCATTAATTCACAATAAATTCTTCCGTGTTGTAACAACTCCAAATATAAATGCATCACTCGCTTTCCTTATTCAAAAGACATTCTTCAACATTACTTTCTATTTCAAAGTATTTATCTTCTGAAAGATACTCTCTCATACTTTTGGCATCTTCAAAAGATTGCTCATCCTCCTCCGTAAAAACCCGTAATCACATCAAAATCATTAGATTAAAAAATAAAAGGCTTTACATCATCCCTGCTCATCCGGACTTGTCCAACAAGCTTTAGGAAATCATCAATAATTCTCCTTCAACAAGGTAGACTTCTTGTTGTCTTAAATCTCTATCATGATCTATAAGATCATTCATATATCTCCATTCTTCATATGTACCAATGACTTCACTTTGATTTTCTTCACAAATGGAAACTTCCATTTTCAACCAACTGCCTGAAAGGCCCCACACATCTCTACTAACCGCATGTTCACTTGTTGTTCTCTTTCTTGTAGCTTCTCCCACTTTAATCTCTTCTTCATGAGCCAACCAATTCTCTGGATTTCCTCTATCATCAATTTCAATTTATTAAATTGGTTCCTTATCTCGCTACCTTTTCTCATTTTGCATCGCCTAATCGTTGTCTTATGCCATTTTCCTTTGGCATCTTATTCCCTCTTTCTTCCGTTGTGGTGTCTCTCTAAACCTCTACTATCTCTTCTATGACTATCAATAGTCATATTCTCTCCATATTTGTCTTCATGGGTTTCTCACTCATTCACCATGAGATGTATCCGCAATAACAAGTTTTCCTTGTTACAACTTACCTCACCAATCCTCTTCTCGTATTTGGCCTTTTAGTAAGAAGTGGTCCTCATCCGCCGGAACCTCTTCAAAATTCCTCTCCGCTCCTTCTAGGCTTAAACTCATCTCGTACCTCTTTAGAACACAATTTTCATATTCATTAAACCTATGTTGAATTTCTATGTTTTGCCACATTCTTCTTCCACTTAGAATCCCTACTAGATTTCGTTATCATCACCGCTTCAAAGATGTGATATTATTTTGCTAAGATTTCTTCAACTTCTTTGTAACCCGAATTCTACAAACATATTCTTCAAACCCGAGTTAAATAATACTCATGAATTCACCTTTCAAGGTATTCAGGTGATCTTGTTTTTACTTCTCATCCGCATTTTATCCGTGTGCTGAAGGAACCGCCAATTTCAAAATATGATCATTTTAATTTCTCCATCACACACAAAATTCAATTAGAAAAAAAATTGAACATGAAAAAGAGCTATTTCCATCTCCTCGATACCACTCGACAGCTGTACCTCAAGTGCTACTAAGCCCACATTAACCTTCAAATGCATATAAAATTGCATCATTCAATTCTCAACCACATAATTCCTAGATTTGGGTAAACAATAATTGCGAAATATCATATTTTAATATACATATAATAATTTATTATCCATTCTAGACCAAAATCATTTACAATATGGGCAAATTATTTTAAAGCAAAAGTTTACCCTTCGACTCTTTAAATGAATATTCCTTTACTTTTCAATCGAGTTTTAAAACCCAACACCTACAACTTCACATCTCTCATATGTGGAAGCTCACCTTCAAACACTATGGTAAAACCATATATCAAGAATCCATTATGTGAAAATATCCCAATCAATATTTCAACTTTGGATTAAAACCCAAATATAAATCTTTGGCCCCACATCAAATACAAATTCACCTCCATGAATCAGATTTTATTGAATAAAAGTCAAAGATGCCAATACGCTCCAGCTTACATTAAAACATCCTTTTTATGAGCTTACCAATATGAAATGTCACTAACATTTACCAGTGGACATATTCAAGCCACCATATCACATTTCACTATATGTATTTGAACCAACTCAACATGCCAACTACGATTTATATCCAGCTCATAACATATGATTCACTCATACGAATGTCTCGCTCCCATTTAACATTAAAACCTCAAATGTTAACATAACAATTTATTCTAGCCCCCACAAACAATTCAACCATACATACCTTTTGTCACCATCGAATGGATAATGCATCATCTCGCCCAAATCATTGATCCTACTGACAGGTCGCATACAACAAAGTTGCACGGTGTTTATTTCTTCGAAAATCACGCGAGATAGTCGGTATTTTAATACCACTAAAGCCACGTGTCGGCTTTGTTGAACGTTATCGTGGTCAACTCGGCAAAAAAATGTTTACCATTCAAAAGTTGTGCGAACCCATCTTGTGTGTTTTTCGGAAACCATCTTTATTGTTGACTTGCTCACGGTTCCATTTGCTTTATCTCGCACCTTCACTCGATCCTAGGTATCTCCACAACTTGGTTAAACATCCATCACAATATTCTACTTCCTGCAGGCCATTTCATTGTGCTTTTCGATGGTTTCATAAGGTTTCTCCATTCAACTAGAATATCACTCTCAATTAGATTCATAATCCTTCCACTCGTTACTCCACATTGACTCGCTTCACATTTGCAATTGTAGAAAAACCCGACCACTTATCTCTTAAATTCCTAGTTTCATTGTAATTTCACACTAATGTCGTTGGCTTGATCTATTCCTTGATCAAATCATTGATCCTTTCGATTGATCAATGATCCGAATGCTCTTCAATTTGAATATGTTGACCTCCAACCTTTGCTCTATTCACACTCAGGTTATTTCATCAATCGAAGACTCAAGGTGAAGGCCCTCCTCTTCGATTAACTCTATATTACACTCGATTACTCTGTTTCTCAATGATTTCCAATACTGAAATCGTATGCTCAACTACTATGATATGGCATCATTAATTTCATTCACCATCACTCATGCATAGATTTCATATATCAAATCATTATTGCATTCAATTAAAAACAAAATATAAACATTAATTAACATCGATTTCTTCCATTATATGCAGAGCATCATCTCGAGAATCCTATTACAGGGTTTATCATATACTTTCTTATTGAAACCCAAGAATTCCTCACATGAGAATTAAATCAAATAATACTCATATGACTCAGAGAAGTCAAATCCCTCATATATATACATGTAAGTCGATTTATTACAGAAATATTTCTTGTCTCGCGGCAAGATATTCAAATCAATGGCCCATGTTCAACAATTTATTGTAGGCTTACAAACAAAAATATTTGTTTGTCCAAGTCCCTACTCTAACTCCTCTCTCTCTCTCTCTTGCCTTTGAGTATTATTATTTTTATACAAAAAAAGCTGAAATAAATTTCGGTTTCAAATCCTCAATAATTTCCTAAAAAAATCCTCAAATCCTATAATATATATTTTATCCCTAAGGATCTTCTTTAATCCCAAAAAGATCATGAAACTAATTCTATCTTAAGATTTACAATCAATTCTAAATCTCAACTATCCTATTTCCCTCATGTTCTCCAATCATTCGGAAAAATTTACAAAATCCTCACAATAATTAATATCTCTCATTAAAATCACTCAAAACCATTAAAAATTATATAGAAATTAATATTCTTTTGAAAACTCAAGATCCCTATGTTTATTAAAATACAAATTATTTTCTTACGCCTAATACTTCTACTTCAATTAACTTAGTATTACGATGCTTTTTATAATCCACCTATATGTATTTGCACCTTATTTTATACGATTCCCACCAAGGCATTCTATTCACCCCTCGACAAAGTGATGCTGAACAATTCCTAGGAAATCCATTCACATCAATTATACCTTTAATCCCTTATTACATGGACTTACCCTTCCAATGTGGCTCATCGATTTATTAACTCGTCAAACACAAATTTTGAGAATAGATAAACTATTGATTTTTATTCTGGGTTTCAAATAGTCCTATTCATTAATGCCAAAGTCAACATTTAAGAATTTTTGGGTCTTTGAGGTATGATATCTTCTCCCATTAAACTTGATTGTACTCGTCGTATAACTTGTGATACGGAAACAACTATACTGAGCTATATTGGGATATGTTTATATTTATTGTAACGTACTAGATAACATGGCCTCGCATGGAACCCTACGAACACGAGGAAAAAACCATCCAATTCTCGATTTTTCGACACTTGGACGGTTACGATCGAATCCATTTTAGGGTTTGATGGTTCCATAAAGGTTTCATCTTTTGACGTGAGGGCTCATTTTTCACTTGTCATTTTTGTTGAACGCCTTTCACCTTTGTGTTATTCTACCTTTCCATTATCCATCTTACTCCCTACTATTGGTATGGGCTATGGATAGAAAAGAACGGTGTTGGTAGACTAAATAGGAGCTCTACAGTTTACCACTTTGCGAGGCTACCTTCATCATTTGTCAGGTAATATGTCCCCCATATCTGCGTGCTATTTTCGCATTCTTACTTTCATGGATTTTGGTTTTAACCATTGTTTTGTAAATTTTTAGTTTATATTCTTACGTAATTTATTTTATGTTTATGCCGAACGAAATGGGTAGACTCGTTCCTTCCCGAAGCGATATTCTTGTAAGTAGAATCACTTCTGTTATGGGAATTCGTGTTTTCTTACTTGTCAACATTCAGATTTCTATGATTTATTTTTACATCATATTACACAATTTTTGGAAGATGAAGGGACCCGTGAATAGTTTCTAGTATAGCTATGGTCGTTCAGTATCAGCTATGGGCAGGAGATTGACGATATTTTCTTATATTATCTTTATGCACTATTTTCGTTTTCACAATCTTTGTTGTGCTATTTTCTTAGAGATATTTCATTATTTGTTTACTCTATTCATTTTTTCAATACATAGAGTTTTAGAGGTTTCTATAAATCTATATGATTTGGGAATTCTTCTGAGACATTTCCTACATGCGTTAATTACGGGATGGGAATGTCATTTCAAATTTTACTATATGTCGATATTTCACAACAATATTGTTTGTATTTAATTTGATTTAGGTAAGGAATTTCTTTCTATCGATCTATTCTCACAAAATTTATTTAAACACAGTTGAAAATATGGAAGGCCTCCTACTCATCCTTGGTGTCTCGTTCAATGGTAATATACACCTTAAGTAATTTTGTATGACTCTTCTTCTCATTTAAACAGTTGGTTTATATTACCTAGGCTAGTTTTATCATATTCCTTCAATGACTAAAGCTTTACGATGGTTTCCTCAAATAGAATACTTAAATTTATTTCTTAATTTCGTTGATTCACTGGTGAAAATCCCTTGTTAGGTTTTCTTGTGTGAAAATTTCATTTTTCTTCCACAGAGATTCTCGCTTTCTAGTTATGTCTAAGTTCCTAGAATTTAGACTTTCCTCTTATTATTCACGATAACGTTTCCCCGATTTATCATTCGACATACTTATATAGTTATATTGACATAAAAATATCGTTTTTGTTTACATCGAATGATTAAAAAGGTTTTAAGTCAATTTCATGTATGTGAATGACTAATATTTTGTCTAATGTATATGCTGTACATGGGTATTTATCATACATTGAGATTACGACCGACTTAATCTTATCCGTAGTTTTTTGACTCAACTTGTATCTAATACGAAATAATCGAAACTAATTGTTTCTCCTTTTTTATGACTACGACCATAACCTCTTAATTATGTACATAAGGTAATGGTTTAATTATTTTTCCTTCAAGCCTTAATTCATTTATTTTTTCATTTGTCTCTACTATTCTTAATCAGAATCTACCTTTCGATTTTGTCCCTTGTAGGTATGACTATATGTCACCTACTTTTTGGATTGGTGTACGTCCATGACTTCTTGCTATTTATCCGTAATATATGGATTATTTTTATCGAGGTTGGTCTAAGTACCAAATTGGATTTTCTAATATGAAAATATGTAAACTTTTTTCCGAGAGCCTTTACAGTTTTCTATAAAGGGACATAGTTCCCTCGTGTAAATTTTTTGTTATAAGTTGCTCTTGTTTTAAGCTAGTACAATTTCTATGAACTGAAAAATTAATAAGGATGTAACTATATATACTTATCATTTATAAATGTTTGGATATGTATTGTATAAAATATTTATTTTCAATTGAAATATTATTGGAAATACAACATAGTATTTTTGTTTCTGTTATAATTTCACTTCCATTTCTAATGTACGAATACACCCTCAAGATATACATATATTATTTTCTGTCTAGTAATTCTTAGTTCATAATTTATCCTTCTCAATTATGCTACAACACAGGAATTTTCTTACTTATACTGTGTATTCATTTATCTCTCATACATACTTATTTCTTCTTAGAAATTGTTCATAATATAATGGACATCTTGGTAACATGATGCTAGAATAGATTGTTAATGAAATAAAAATTTCTTGAGACTACCTAACCTAAAATATAATCCTTATGCTAGTTTAGACATTATGAGAGGTGGTCCTCTACATAGCTATATCTGTACAACAATACAAGATAAACTATTTTTATTATAGTCAATTCTATTTAATGTATAGACCTTCCAAATTTATTTTTAATTTACCTTAATTATACAACATATACACATATTCAAATTCAAAATTTCATATATATCTATAATACTTTACTTCCTCAACAAAATCATAATAGAACTAAAGTCTAAATTAAAAATGAAATTAACTAGTGCATACCACTTAAGGTAGACTAGGTTCCACCCAACCTTTGAGATCTTTCTCCATAGCTCCCCCGAGCGAGAGATCAAATTCTCCATCAATAGAAAACCTCTTGTCTATCCTAAATCTTCTTATTTAATTTTTTTTTCCCTCATCCTATTTTCCCTTAATCGCATCTGAGTTTAAATTAGGATGTTTCTTTCCTGTGTGCCTAGGGCTTTCGTTTTGTTTCTTCCACAAAATTACTTTAAGGATAAATTTTCTATTTTCTATCTTTATTACACCTCTTAGAGTAATTTCCTCTTTACTTGAGGGTAGATTTTTTAGATTTTTATCTTTAATATAATTTTTAATATTTAATTTATTTCATCCAAGAATTTTTTGGAGGACTACGAAAAGTATTATAAACCTTATCCATCCTCATGGATTTGGTTTCCCAGATCTCTAATCATAATCTAGTATTTGCATTATTAATTTCCATTTTATTTTTTTAATTTAAAATAATAAAATAAATCCACATCATTGTTTTTCCATTGGGGTCCATTTGTACCCTTTTGGACTTGTTAAAATGTCTAATAAAAGCATATAAAATGGGGGACATTACATATTCCCTATAAAAAAAAACACCATACTTGGTGTTGTAAAGACAAAAATAAAATTCACCTTTCAAATAATGATGGGTATTTGTCCTTCATATCTTCATATCACTCGCAAGTAGCTTCTTCAGAGTGCGAAGTGTCTCCATTACACTTTCACTCACAGCTACTGTCCTATTTCAAAGCTCAATTTCTTCCCGCTGCCAAGATTCAATGTGGCTTCTAGAAGGAATTTCCTTCTACTTCCACCCGCATCACTTGCCAAATAAACAACATGAGTAGGATGATGCACATATTTTTTTAATAATGAAACATGAAAAACATCACGAACTTTAATGTGACTAGGTAAAGCCAACTATATGCAAGCTGGTCAACTCTTTCCATCACTTCAAAAGGTCCACGGTAGTGTGGTGGTAGTTTTGCATAGCTACCGGGTGTACATGATCTGAGCCACATTGACTTCTCTATGAATTCTCTTTTTTTATATGCATAACCTTTTATGCCTCTCTTATGTTGTTTTTATATTTTACTAAATTTTCTTCTACGATTCTTTCCATTTCCTACAAAGCATTAGGTCCAAGTATTAGCTTATCCTCTGGTTGACTCCAACTTAGAGGTGTATGGCATTTTCTGCCATATAGTGCTTCAAAATGACTCATATTGATTGAGGCCTAATATCTATGGTTGTAGGAAAACTCTACTAAATGTAGAAATGCCTCCCACCTTGTTGGTCTGTCCATAACATACATTATCAACATGTCTTGTAAAATTTGGTTTATTCTTTTAGTTTGACCATCAGTTTGGGGATGGTATGTGGTACTACGAAATTCAATTTGGTACCCATACCCCCAAAAAAAAATTCGTCCAAAAAATACTGTTGTAAACTTTGCATCTCTATACGATATGATCATATTAGGAATACCATGCAATTTTTAAAATATATTTCATAAATAAATTAGGTACTTGAGTTGTGCCAAAAGGTAGATTGTACTTGATATAAAGTGTGCGACTTTAGTCAAAGGTATCTACTACTACCATAATAGAAATCATGTTGGTATTTAGTTTTTGGCAATCCAGTTATAAATTCTATGGAAACTGTCTCCCACTTCCATTATGGGATGGGTAAAGGATTCAACAATCCTGTTGGATACTGATGCTCTACTTTTACCCACTGACATTTCAAACATCTAGCTAAATAATTAACTACATCGTTTTTCATACCTAGCTAGAACATATTCTTTCTTAAAGCTAAAATTAATTTATGATACCCTGGATGTCTTGTATAGGGTTTTTTATGATACTCATCTAAAATTTCACTTTTTAATGAGTTCACATTGGGGATGTATAATCTGTTTTTGTAACAAATCAGTGCCTTTTGGTTTTGAGTATACCCCACTATCTCATTTTTTTTCAATTTTTCTTGGAGTTTTTCATAGCTTGGGTCTTGTCTCATTACTTCTTGGATCAATCCTTCAATATCAAAGTTTGCACTACTCTCGACACTATTCAAATTTCGACAAGCATTCCTACTTAAAGCATCTGCAATCTTATTTTCATTCCCCTTGATATGTTTGATATTCATGTCAAATTCACTAAGGAAGATAACCATCTAGATTGTCTAGCATTTAAATCAGGTTGTGTGAAATAATACTTCAAACTGATGTGATCTGTCATTAATACAATTTCTTTTCCTAACAGATAATGTCTCCACATCTTCAAAGCATGTATTACAGTAGCTAACTCTAAGTCATACACACTATAATTATGTTCATTTTTCTTTAATTTCCTTAACTCATATGCTATGACTGAGTTTTCTTGCAATAACACTCCTCCTAATCCCTCTTCACAAGCATCTGTACAAACTACAAATTCTTGATTTGGATCAACAATCTTTAAAATTGGGGCAGTTGTGAGTTTAAGTTTTAACTGTTCAAAACTATTTTGACATTTTTTTGTCCACTCAAACTTCACTCCTTTCTTATGTAGAGATGTGATAGGATATGCTAAGGCTGAAAATCTTTCTACAAGTCTCCTATAATATCCTGCAATTTCCATGAAAAATCTTATAGAGGAAACATTAGTAGGTACAAGCCAATCCATTATAGCTTGTATCGTTTATGGGTTCACTGCTAATCCTTTTTCTGAAATTATATGGCCCAAGTATTGAATTTTATCCTTATAAAAATCACATTTTCTAAGTTTAGCATACAACTTATGTTCTCTGAGTGTTTGTAAGACAATTCTAAGATGTTCTTTATGTTCAGCTTCATTCTTAGAATATATCATAATGTCATCAATAAATACTAGAGAAAATTTTTCCAGATATTTACTTAAAACATTGTTCATTAGGCACATAAAGGTAGCAGGTGCATTAGTCAACCCAAAAGGTAGAACTACAAAATCATGGTGTCTGTATCTTGTTCTGAATGCAGTTTTACTTATGTCTTCATCTTTAATTCTCAGTTGGTGATAACATGTCCTTAAATTAATTTTTGAAAAGATTGTGGCTCCTCTCACTTGATCAAATAAACCATCTATCCTAGGTAGAGGATATCTATTCTTAATTGTCATTTTATTCAGTTGTCGATATTTTATACACATTCTGAATGTACCATCTTTCTTTTTGACAAATAGTACCGGTGCTCCCCATCGGGATACACTTGGTCTTATATAGCCTTTGTCCAGCAACTCTTGTAGCTGCAGTTTTAACTTTAACAATTCTGGGGTACTCATTATGTATGGGGCTCTGGAGACTAGTGTAGCTCCTGGTATTAACTCAATTGAAAATCAATTTCTCTTTTAGGGGGTAATTGAGGAATTTCATCTGGAAATACATCCTTAAACTCTCTGATGACTGGAAAGTTTTCTACAAGTTCTTTTTCAGTTTGTTGTCTCAATTATTCCACATGTACAACATACACTTGGAAGCATTTTCTTGGTGTCCTTTTCAACTGAAGTGTTGAAATTTGTCTCATTGATATAGGTTTGGTTTCCCCTTTCACTATCACCAGTTTTCCCTCACCATCTATACAATGTATTGTTTTATCTAAACAATTTAGTATAGCTTTATGTTTTTCTAACCAGTCCATTCCTACCAACACATCATAGGAACATAGAGGTAAAATATTCAAATTCAGTGTTGTTTCATACCCATTTAAATTTACAGTAGTCTTTGGTAATTTATGGGTCACTTTTCTTTTTGTTCTTGTAGCTCACTGAACTAACCATGCTTGCTGAAATTTTTCTGACTTCAAATTTCACTTTTCCACAATTTGAGGACTTATATAACTTAAATTTGCACCTGGATCTATCAAAACAGAAACAGGTTGTTCAACATTCATACCTTTTATTTCGACCATGGTTGATTGGTGTTTAGCTTTACGATCTTCCAGGGCAACACTGATTTTTGAATGTTTCTTGCCACATCATTTACGGTAGTTTCCTCTCTAGCACTTGCATGTTCAAAATGGTTCTGTGACAACAATCTCGTGGCAAATGAGGTTCTCCACAACCCCAGCACTTTAGTGGCTCCCTAATTTTTTTCAGTTCCATCTCTTTTATTGTTTCCATCTATTTGTTTAGATCCTATTTTTGATTGGGCTAGTTGATTTTCTCCAGTTTTGGTAAACTTCTTCCTTTGGTGATTTTCCCCAAATTTATTTAAGTATGATGGTTTTACTCATTTCCCACTAGAGTCACCCTTTTCTTTGTTCTGCCAGATTTTTGCTTGTTCATTTCTGCCTTTAAACTGTTGATAACACAGTCTTGCCTTGCACACAACTTCATCCATTGTCTTGGGATTATCAAATTCTATCCTCTCCTTGTAGATAGCAGGTAGGCAGTTTAAGAATCGTTGTACCTTTGCCTTCTCTTCCCTTATATAAGGTACATAGAGAAGCAAGTTGGTAAATTTGGTAACAAATTCATCAATGGTAAGTTGTCCCAACCTAAGCTCATGAAATTCTTTGGCTTTATCATCATAGTATCGTTCATTCAGATATCTATTTTTAAATTTAATTTGGAAATCTTCCCAAGTGACAATTTTCTCTTTTATCACATAAACCATTTCGGTTTCCTCCCACCACAAGGTAGCCTTTACTTGTAATTGGTAAATAGCCAACCTGGCTTTCAAGTTACTTCCATACTCATAAAATTAGAAGTATTTTACCATGTTTAGAAGCCAAGCTTCTGCATCTTCCTCCTTCTCTCCATCATAGGAGGGAGGCTTGATTTTTCAGAATTCTCCTTGCAATTCATTTTTCCTTTTGGACTGTTGTCTAGAGGCTTCATCATCCTCAGACTCTTCTGAGTGATTTTCAGTTCCCCTTCTCTTTTTCCCAGAACCTTCACCTTCGTGACTATTCCTGGAGGTCAATTCTCTTATTAACCTTTCTTGCTCTTCGCTGGCTAGCGATAATATTTCATTGTGGTTTTTCATTCACATCATTTCTCTTTGCATCTGATGCATCATGGCCAACAATAGAGCATTAGGATCTGGTGGATTTTCTGCACCACCTAGATCCACATACAGCTCATCCCCTTCACTCATGGTTTGCAGTTGTATGGTTCTACACTAATTCACTGTACACAAAAGTAAACATTAATGTATAATTATTTTAAACAAAACAATTTACAGCAACATAATTTTTGGATTTTGATTTTTTGGTGTGAGCACACATTTAGGCCCAGTGTTTTAACATGGGCTCCGATACCATTTGTAACATCTCCGCTTCCAACAACAACAAAAAAAAAAAACTATTTATGAACCTCACACTATTCACATACAATAGACTTACTATGGTCCGTCACATTCTAACGAATAACATCTACCAACCTTTTAGTTGTTGTACTTTTAATATATTTAATTTTCAGATTCTCGTTCAATAATATTGTCATTTATATTTTCTTTTGATCATGCCTTATATAATGATGCCTCTTCCATAATTTATACATCTTCTCTATGGGATTAAAATCCAGTTTCATAATTCCAATAAGACTCTATGTCGATGGAATAATCCCATTTTATTCTTAATGGAAATTTGTAGGTTACTAGTTAATTCCCACCCTTAACTATTACTAACCAATTTCCCACTTTAACTACGTCTAAGTCTTCTAAGTCTATCCCCCTCAACCATATAGACACTAATCTAACCTTATTTGAAAGTTATGAATTATATCTACTTTTTTTAAATATATATGATTCTTCATAACCGAACTTACCTTTTTATTGGCATCGTTCTAAGTGATATTCATTTCCACATATTTCGAACTTTATGTATCCCCCTTACCCTTACAAAGATTCCACACTACTTTCCTCTATGGTGACCCTTTTGCATTTTTTAAATAGAGTTATACTTATGTATGCATCGTAGAATCAAATTTATATATCGATTGGGTCTCGTTTTTAAACTCTATTCCACTTAATCGATTTGCCACTTACCTTTTAAAGATCTGCTTGAAGGTTGACTTTATACGTGTCACTATTGAACATATATGATATTATCTCAAAATCTCACCTTGCATTAACATATAATAATTCGTTTTATGTATTATCCACGTCATCGGAATTAACCAATTCAGTAGATCTGCAAGGATTGGGCAATTACTACTGGTTTGAATGCGATTTCATCTCCGTATGAATGTACATCAACTATATGAATCATATTTTCCTCGGGATCTTATTGCATTTAATTAACTGAACATAGTCATATGGCTCATTCGTCGACTCATTCAATGGTGATGGAACCTTTCAGCTATGGAGGAAATCCTCCAGCCTCACATTTTCTCCACCTGGACGATGAGGATCTCCTCGAAATTTGGATTTAGGGTTTCATTTTACGATTTCATTTTTTCTTGTTTGGTGGGTGTTTTTCGACTCATTGGTCTTTGCTATGTCTTTCCTCTCGGCTCTGTAACAATTTTCGTTTCACTATGAGGTGAGAGTTCAATATTCTACAACACCGAGAGTGAGCTTGGAAACCTCGTCTATCTTCTCAAGTAAGACGTATTTGTCCTTGCTTGTTAATTTCTACCTCCTTAACTTAGTTTACAGCTCTTCGTTTTCTCTATTCAATTTATTTTGTTTTAAAATTTCATGGATTCATTTTACCAGGATTACTGAGATGCCTTCACCTCTAACCCACGGTTTTTTTCCTTTAACTCATTTGCTTGCCTTTGCCAACATTTCAAAGATGATTTCCTCTCCTCATTCACAGAATTCTTCTCCTCGAGGTTCTGGGTCTACTTCATTTGTCAAAACACAACTTCAACTAGGAATTGGAAAAACAAGATTGAACGCTTTCTGGTTTATACGAAGTTTCCCAATACGTTTATGTATTCCTTGATCATTTAGGTAATACAGTTATATTTTGGGTTTATTTGATTTTATTCAAAATGAATTCAAATATTTCTTTACTCACCTGGGTTGTTGATATGGTTGATTTGGGATATGCAAGTGGAGGAGGTCCACATAGAAAGCCATATGTGACCTCCACTATCCAGGATCTTTATGGCATCGTATTTCTCTTTTAATATTCTACAATGAATGTTTCGCCTGTTGGTTGTGAATTTATCATTCATTGGCAAAACTCTTTTTCATTTCCAATTCGATTTATATTATAGTATATTTTTTGTCCTCCACAGTGACTAGTCTGACAGGGTTTTGGTGCCACGCAAGTGCACCAAATCGTGTACTTCCTCATGTCCCTTCATTGAAGGCTAAGGGTTTTCTCCTTACGGCCATTACTATACCCTACAGGTAATTTCACAATTGTTAATTAACCCCTCTTTCATATTACATTTTGGTTACTTTTTGGAGAGCTTCATTAGCTTTGGATTTTCTTCGCCGCCTCGAGGGTTTGAAACAAATATTTTCCCTTCATAGTTCTTGAGTCATCGTTTAATGTATTGTTTATAAAACGCACTTGATTTTTCAGAGATAAGAGGTTATATATTATCCTTAACAAATAAATCTCGATTTCTCTTACAGAACTCCCCTAGTTCTATACACTTCTCTTTAATTACTAATCGTATAGATTTTATAATTACGATGGATTGATAATTAATTCACATCGTTTCGACCTTTGGTCCATAGGTATTTTATTTGACTAGTTGCATTTCAATTTATTGTAGTCACAGAAATAATACCTTTTAATTATATATAATTTGTACAGGAATGCTACCATTCCTCATATGTCCAATTTCTCTCGTTAATCCACTAAATTTTAAGGTAGGAAATTACTTTGAATTAATTTAAATTCTTTCCCTTAAATTTACGTTTGTAATTCAGGCTCCAGAATTAATTCTTTGCTCCTTGTTCTGTGTATGTAACTCCTACAGCCTGTTTGGTTTGACTACTTTTGTTGGCAGTTACATGTCCAGTCCTAACTTTGGACGTTTAATTTTTAGGTTGGTCCAGTAACCCATTTGGGGCTTTCTGTTATGATACCTCTGCATACGTTCCAAAGAGGTTATACACTTTGTGGATTATGGGACAGAGTTCCCCAATTTTTTATAATTAGTTAGACCAAATTTGAATTGGACTTTATATGTATATGGTTATGTTCTTGAATTTACATAACTCTGTAATATATTTAACATACTCTTTTCTCCTTTACTGAAGTTATGTTTGCAATCCAAGTGTCATACTTTTCCTAAAATTTGTAGTTCATTTCTAGTAATAATTTATGAGTTCCTCCTTGAAATTATTACTATTTATTATGTCTCAGTTAGAGTATTAAATTATTCAGTTCTACCACAGTATAAAATTTAGTTAAATGTTCTAAATTTACATTGACTATCAGAGATATTTGTTTTCATTATGCACTACTTTATTCACATAATTTCATGATTTGTAAAATAATGCTAAGGCACTTATATGATGCATAATTAATTTTGAGAGTTCACCTAACCTCATATTTAAACCTACATCAGGGTTTAGACATTCTGAGAGTTGGTGCTCTTTAGATTATTGTTTGTACAACAATATAGATTAATGTTATATTTATTATAAACTACTTTGTTAAATGTACAGACCTACCAGTTCACTACAACATAGTATTTTTAACATTATTTTCATACACAACATATAGTACTCTTGAACAGATCTAGTCAAATTATTTACTACTAATTAACTTCACAATAATATAATAAAATTCTAAGTGAAAATGAATTAACTTGTGCATACAAATTAAGGTAGACTAGTTTCCACCCAACCTATGAGTTCTTTCTCCACAACTCCCCCCGAGCAGAGATCAAATCTTCCAGTAGTAGAGAACCTCTTGTCTACCCATAATTTGCTTATTTAAGTTTGTTTTCTCATCAGCTTGTTTCCATAAGTACGTACAGTTAATCAGGATGTTGTTTTCCTTTTTGCCTAGGCTTTCCTTTTGTTTCTTCCACAAAAGTACTTTAAAACTAGATTTTTCCCCTTTCTAGTTTTATTCCACCTCTTCCCATTAACTTTCCACTTTACTGGGGTATCCTTTTAGATTTTTATCTTGAATCTAAAATTCAATATTTAATTTGTTTTCTCCAAGGATTTTTGGAGAACTGGGAAAGTCTTATGAACATTATCCATCCTCATGGATTTGGATTCCTAATCTCTAATCATAATCTTGTCTTTGCAGAATTAATTCCATTTTCATTTTATTAAATTAAAATAATAAAATATTTCCACAATAATTGTTTTCCTTTGGGTCCACTTTACCCTTTAGGATTGTTCAACTATCTAATAAAAACAGAGAAACTAGGGACATTACACATATAACAGCACTAATCAACTAGCATCTATAATGTATGTAACCTTAACATAAACATAATGAAAGGAATACTCATAACCATAATGCATATAACTACACTGATCAACTAGTATTTGTCACATATGTAACCATAATAATAGAATGACAAACATATTAGTAATCCTAATTCTTACAACAACCATGAATCACATACCTGCATGCCAAACATGCACACTTGCAACACAATATGCTCTTGCCTCAAATTCCAATGTTGCAACTTCACTTTGATGGTATGCATCTCCTACTCTATCTTAGCCAACACACTAGCATCATAACATACCAATATCACCATGATGACCTAATTGAATAAAATGACCTTATGAACAACAACCATGACCAAACCAATGAAAACTTGACTATATGCACCCACTTGACATGCATAGCCAATCATGAATGACCAATGCATGTCCCACATATAGCATCACATAAGAAATCTTACACGGACAACACACAAGCATGACCAATATGTGACCTAGCATAAACAAGAAATGCATACACAACATGTAGCAACATGTAAGCAAGTGTGCACTGAAAATACATAAGCGATAACAACACATAAACAATCATACACCCATGAAAACATGTTGACAACAACACCATAATCACTTACATGGTGACACCACTGCCACCGTGGCCAACACAACATGGATGAAACAAGCACATATGCCATAGGTGTGAGAAACGCATATTAAACCAACAGAAAAACATGACCAACACATCGCCCATCCAGTCCAAGGGTTGAACCATGCTCTGATACCACTCTGTAACACCCTCTTCCCATATCTACCCAAGTAACTGGCCAACCAGGGTAAACATGTGACGAGAGGCTACTAATATGATATTTAACCTCCGATATGACCTTAAGGAAGTGGAACCGACGAAAACAAGACAAACACAACTTACACGGCATCAAAAACATCCTCAGGAGGTAACCAATCCTTCTAGGCCCCTGAACCCTGAGGGAGACTGAATTTTTGACCAATTTGAGCCTTAGTCACAGGCATGAAAAGGCAAGGTAGCAACTAAAATCCTATATTTGTGGGCTTGCCAAGGCAAGGTAGCAACCAGGGACCAGTTTGGTCAGTTTTGTGCCTGCAACTCTGGGATTTATGCCACCTTTTTAGCCCCAGAGCCCAGGTCACTGCCCATAACTTCATGAAACTGTAGGAGATGATAAATAACATTAAAAAAAATGTACGAAAGCAATCACATCATCGGGAACTTATCCAACCTCTCCTAGCCATGACTAGAATTTCGTCAAGCATGTCACAAACATTTCATCTACAGGTTTAAACAACAAATTTAAACATGGGGACCTATTACTTATTTGAGAATCTCTAAGAAGTATTGATCCCCTACATCATAAGATGAAATACAATCTATTTTACCATAGATACATTATGTATTAATTTACAGGTAAAAACATAGATAGATCCATACATCATCACTGATCAAATACATGCTTATAACCAACATAATAACAACAGAAATACAATGGATACAACAGCAATAAAATCCATACATAAACCAATACATTTTCCAACCAAATATAAAAGGAATGAGCTCTTCATTACTAAATGTGAAAACCAACCGGAGATGGGACTTCAACGTTCCACCCAAACATAGATTGGATGAGCCAATTCTCACTTCAGCCAATCACCCTCGTGCCATATTCTAAACATGAATGTGCGATCTCATCAAACACATCAATCATAATCAATCCACGGCTTTCAAAGGCCAAACCACCTCAACCCATAACCAATGATTCTGCCTCACTCATGGACATCACAACCATCACATATTGGTCTCTGTCCAAGCTACTCTAGGGCTCTAGACATATTGGTCTCTATCCAAGCTGCTCCAGGGCTCTAGAGTGCTTGTTCCAACCAAGGCTCCAGGACTAGTAACTCAACCTTTTTCCGGGCTCCAGAGAATTTGTCCAACCAAGGCTTCAGGACTAGTAACTCAACCCACCTAGGGCTCCAACGCATTTGCCCAATTAAAGACTCATGCTTTTCCAAAGCCTTTGTCGTTGCCTTTTCCAATTTCCTTAGCCATAATAAACCAAAGTGAACACCCACTAAGATGCTTTTCCCACCTTTCAGCTTTGAATACGTGTCCCATCAACTGTGGTCTTAAATGTTTTACATGGAATTTTCACCAAGGTTGTTACACGAGAGGATTTATTCTCAACCTCGATGAAAAAAATGAAATTTAATACATTTGGGGGTTAGGCAATTACGCAAATAATGTGGTAGATGCATATGTATAACTAAAATGACATATTTGTCCCTAAGAGTTGGCTCAATTGTTCGAGTCCCCATCGTTAAATCATCGTTGTTATTAAGAGTTCATTGGTTCAATATTTATTATTGAGCTAATGGGAACTGATCCTTTCGAGTAGATCTCCCTGGTACAAATATAATTAGAGGAAATTTTAGCCTAAAATTTCCCATGAAATTTTCACGTAATTTTCATGTCATAATATGTAAACCAATAAAAATCATTTAAATTTAAAAATATGTACATGTAAATATTTTGGAGGGAGAAGAAGAAAAACTATTTTTTTTACTTGTATTTTTGGCTTATCTCCTTATCGGTTTACCCAAATTTCAAGTGTAGACATTCGTTGGATGCGAAATTAAATTCCACATCCAACGAGTACCCATTTTTCATACTTTTGAGAAGATCCACATTGATAAAAAATTAAGATACATTAAAAAACATGTTGAACACGCTTTTTAATGTACAATTTTTATCAATGTGGATCTTCTCAAAAGTATGCATAATGGGTACTCATTGGATGTGGAATTTAATGTGTACACTTGAAATTTGGGTAAACCGATAAGGAGATACGCCAAAAATACAATTAAAAAAGTAGTTTTGTTCTTTTCCCTCCAAAATTCATAACTATTGTTTTATTATCTTTCCTTAGGAGGCCATTTTTAGGCTGAAATTTCCTCTAATATTAGTTGACATAGTGGTCATTGATCTCTGAAGATTATGAACCACATAGAGAAAAAAACTGCAAGGACTCCTTTTGGCCAAAGAATCAAACATCAAATATTCGATGGTGTGGGTATATTCGCAGCTAGTTAGCCATCACTTTGTTCAAGGATCTTTTCCTAAGGATTTCTAGTTACAAAGCATTATTGATCAAATCAAAGATATCAAACTAGGCTTGTATAATATTAGCTTCTTTATTGTGTTGAGAATGAATTTTTTTTTACATATGATTCACCAATAAAAGTGTAAACTTGGACGCAAGAGTCCTAATGAGAAATGGTATTCCTTCCCTAACAATTATTCCTTAACAATAGGTCTGCTATGTAGTGCAATTTTTTTTTGTATCTACAGGTCTTTTAGGAAATCTACACATTCAAAGATCATGTGTCCTTTAGGATAATAAAGTGGCTAATAGATATTGAGAATAAAGAACATTATGAGGTTACTAGACTCAAAGTATTTTCATTGTACTCAAATGTTGTACAAGTTGTGATCTAAGCACGGAATTTGATTTAATACAATATTCCCATCATAGCTTAAAAATATATATCATATAGGAAAATTCCAAGTTTAGATTCAATTTGATGATGCTATAATCTTTTGGATAGTGTTAATTAATTGCAAGCTAATGTTTAGTATGAAACCTTTGACTTGGCAAGACCTAAGACAATTATTTATACACATGAGGTATTCCCACTCATGACAACATCTATCCTTCTAGCTTTATCATAACAAACCAAAGTCTTATTAGGGATTTGAAACCGGGTGGGGAGAATGCAAGACTAATTTATGGATATTGGATTTATTTCAAATATTTGTTGGCTTAAAACCCTCTTTTGGTTATGTAGTAAGACCTAAAACTGCTTCTGATTAGCCAAGATTTTGTCTTCATTAAAGGTCTACTTTGAATGTTAGTTTGATTTAAATGCCAACATTTGCATTATCTTAAAAAATCAACCATAACTACCAATTCGATTATGATCTCCTTAGACCTAGAAACTAATTCTTAAACCACTCTATTCCTTTCACATTCTCTATTAGCCACCTCTTCAATGACGTCAAAAAATCCATAATGTTATCCTCCACACCAACTTAAATCAAAAGCTAAAATTTGCACAAAGATTCTCCTCAAACTACAAGTCTAGAGCTCAACCATTCCATCCTAGCTACTACAACCCATTCTAGTACCTCATTATAATTTGAGATACCGAATTACTATTTGAAATACTGAGAGGGGGGGGAATCAGTATTTCTTAGAAATTATTAACTTATTCATCTTTTTCATAGAAATAATTAATCTTGAGCATCAATTCAAAAATAAATGACTAGTAGATAGTACACACACGAATTTTGGGTGGAAACCCTATGGGGCTAAAACCACCAAATGCTTTCTAATAGTTTTGTGAGTACATCAAAATGATTTAGCTCCAACTAAAAGGGAAACAAAAACTCCCTAGTACTCTAAAAAAGCGTTCAATTTTCCATATCCAACTAGAAGGATGCTCCAATGCCTTAATTGTATCAACAATCAACTAAAAGGATGCTCCAAAACCCTTGCAAGCTCCAACTCTCCCTAGCACCACCCTACCAACCTAAAGTGTTTTCAGGCTCCAACCTGAAGGTGACTCCAACCACCTACCTAGCACCACCTAGCCACCTTGAAATGAATTTTGATAAACGTTTGTGGGTTCTCGTACTAGTTACAATTACCCACTTTACAATAGATTAATTGTTGCAACTATATTGGGCTCTTGTACCAGCGAAAAAGACCCACTTATAATGACAACCTTCAAGAAATTTATACTAGAAACCCTATTGGACAACCCTTACTATAAGAAATGAGTCAAACTACACTTTATGCCATATTGTTGTAACATAATAATGATGCCAATTAACAAGTGTACCTTTATCTTGAGCAACCCTAAGAAAGATGAGATAGTTGTAAGATAATGAAGATGATACAAATGCTTTACTTGAATGAAACTTTACAGTTGTAATGATACTAAAAACTTCTAAAATTGAGGCAACTACCAAATTTTGTTATGGAGATATTTCAAAAACATCATGCTGCAAGAAATACCCGTGAAACTATTTTTGAACATAAGCATTCAACTACAATAAACTACACCTTTACCACTGTTGAAGGCTACAATAAATTATCAAGGGTATGCAACTGTTAACAAGGATGTAAGGAACATATTTGAATATAGACTATGATTTGATGCTTCTACTACAACTTTAATGCCCCGCGCTTATTTCAAGTCTCGCCACTTATCAAGGAGACATAGGCCGAGAATATGTTGCTTTAAATTCACAGGCTCAATGATGATGGATTGTGTGTGATCTTCCAAATTCAAGTCTTTGTGCTCAATGATACTAATTAGAGAACAAATTCTTGTGTCCATAATTGTAACCATTGTGAGGATTCTTCTTGATTTTGAATGCTTCAGAGAACTAGGTCAAAACATGCCTCAAATGATCTTGTACCAAATAGATAAATCATATAAACACCAATAAGACAAAAAACTCCCAAAATAGCTATGTCATAACCACATAGTCCATGCAGAATATCTTCTTTAAATGGATGGATTTAGTACTTTTATGGAACTTTGTTTTCAACAATGTGTAACACTCTGCTAGCCTATAAGTGAGTGATTCCTTAAATGATTTTCCAGAACAAATTAACACCACAATAAGTCATTGTTTAAGGGCTTGTTGGACCTTCAGATGTCATAGGTCTTGTGTCGTCTGATGGAAGGTTTGAATAACATACCTAGAAACAACACTGCAACTCAACTAGGATAGGCAATGATGCTTGAACAGCCATCAGTATACTTGAGAACCTAGGCCGAGTGACCTAATGGTCCTGTACAAGAAAAACAAATCGTTGATTCCTCAATCCTTGTGCCAAGAAGATACACTACAGAGATTGGTGATCTTGCAACTTCAAATTAGCTCTTAAATTCGATGCGCTAGATAGAATTCTAGTACTCAGCCTTTCATGATAGATGATCCATAGAGAAATAATGTGTAAGGTCGTGACTCATTGTGAGGTAGGTCACTTGTCTATTGCTTATGACATAGAACTCTTATTCGTATAAATTGTGTCTACAACCTTCGATTTTTTTTATGCCAAGGAAAGGAGAATAAACAAGACCAAATCAATATAGATACACATCGGCAATAATAATACAATGAATCCCAAAACCAACCAAAAACCATAACCCTCTCTTCTGATCTTACGATGTCTCCTTAAGGGTCGAAGTATTTCAGAGCTTAAACACAATATACTCATTGAACTTGCATATCTTTGGAGGTGAATGTGGCTTCTTTTTATATACTTAGGAGGTTCTCCATGAGAGGCAACAACTTGCTATTATGGAGGATAAATTTTGAAATGGAAATTTGTTTTATGGAGGGAAGAACCCTTTGAGGGTTTTAATTTGAAAATTAAAATAGCTCCAAAACCCCTTCATTTAATTTTTGTTTTAAAATATTTTTGTAAAAACCCCAAGAAATATTTTTGCAATTATTCTATTCAATTATTTTTGCAAAAAGCAGTGTTGTGTACTGCCATATGCCTGAATTTGAAAGATTGTGCATTTTAAAGTCTACAAGTTTTCTCACTACTCCCTGCTGCATTCATTTTTTACTGCTCCTGGCACTTTTCTTACTACTCCTGCCATTCATCATTCTGGAAAATTCTGAGTTTTACTGCAAATTCTGTAAGTTTTCATTACAAATTATACAAATTCTTCTCATTCCCATTCGTTGTGCATATTTTAGTCCCTCACACTCACTCTCTGCTCGCACACTCACCCATTCCTCACAGCACTTGGCCCACTCACTCACCCCTCACTACAGCTCTCACCTCACTCGCTCCTCGGCCCTCGCTACAGCTCTCACCTCACTCTCTTATGGCCTTTCCCACCTGCACTCACCCACCCGCCCCCTCACCCCTCCTCCCCACCTGCCCCCTCACCTCTCGTCTCACACACAGCCCTCCCTCCCCATCCCCCTCGGCCCTCACCGCCCTCCCCTCAACGCTCGCAGCTCCCTCACCCCGCTCACCTCTCATGCTCCCTAACCCCTCACGACCCCCTTCTCCACCTCACGACCCTCCTCTCTCCCCACCACAGAGCTCTCACCCCACCCACGCTCGCCCTCCCTCACCCACCCCCTTACCTCCTCTCCCCGCAGCCTTGTGCTACTTCCCCACCCGCCCGCTCACCACACAGTCTCCGCACCCCCTCACCTCCTCTCCCCACATCCTTGTGTTTCTTCCCCACCCGCACGCTCACCACATAGTCACCCCTCCCCTCACATGATCCCCGCTCCCTCACCTCCCTCTCTTCTCATGCCCGCCCCTTCGCTCGGCCCTCCCTCCCCTCTCTCGGCTGCTCGGCCCTCCCTCCCCTCCCATGCAGATTTTGCGTTCCTTTTTTTCGAAAAATGATTTATTTTAAAAAAAAAAATTATAGTTTGGCCTTCCCCAGAAATCACCTCCCTTAGTAGTCACCTCCCCCAGATAATACCTCTGTTTTTTCCCCAAATTTTTTTTCCTTGAGAATAAAAATAATAATAAAAAAGAAGAAGAAGAAGAAAAGAGAAAGGATATGGTATATGAATAAATGGATATATGGATTTTCTATATAGTAAAAAGTGAAGTTTGTGTCGTATGTTTTCTCTATTATGAAAACGTGACCAAGATTTGTGGCATGGATAGAAGGATGACTCTCTGAAGATATTAACAGTGTGAAGGCAAATGTTGAAAATTGGTCATAATTTTCAAAATAGCAGTGGCATCATAAATTCTCTCATAATTTTGCCTTCATCTTTATTGTGAGGTAATATTGCAAGCTCAAGACCATCTGCTCATCAATAGTGAAGTGTCCAAGCTTGTGAATATCTTTTTATTGAATTAGAGTTGTTGGTGTAAAACAGTTCTTTGAAGAAGAGAGAAATCATCTGCCTTAAAGGGTTATTGCACAGTGGTTTTTGCTGCACATTTACAAAATATTTGGAGTGACATTGCATTGCTTCTTAATTCATAGTTGCAGTCAATGTTTGAAGTATAACTTTGAGTTTTTGAGAAATTTTTGAATACTTCTATGATGTGAGTTATTGTTGCTTACTGGTCAGACGGCCCAGTCTACACCTTAAGGTCCTCCATAATTTGAGTAGTAGAGTTTGTTCTTTGGTAATTCCATAATTGGAAGTTCAAAAAAAAGGGTCTTTGAATTCATTTGTATTTTTTTGAAAGTAATTTGAATCACATTGTAAATGGGTGCAGTATTGGTTGAAGCCGACACCCTTTATTTCTTGAGGCTGAGTTGTTGAGAAAAATGGCTAAAATCAATGATGCATTAAAGTTGTTGCATAACCTCATTCATTCCATTGTTCATGATATGGTAAAAATGAGCAAGAACACTTTTTTTAATATTCAAACTTGCTTGCAAGATGCACAAGACAAGATTCAGTTTTTGCAGTTGGAGTCTCAGCTTCAGCAAGATGAACTTCAGCAAAAGAGTCATCATTCTGAACATGTTTTTGTTCAGAACATTGAGAAGGACTCTTATCAGTAGCAAGAACATAAAGTTGCAGTCAATTCACATTCAGTTCCTTGTACAAGAACATATTTACATGCAGATGCAGTAGCTCAGCCTGCACTTCCCAAGCCCATCATCAGACCTTGGGAAGAGCTTGTCCATAACAAGCATAGAACAGGTCTTGGATATGACAAGGAGTTGTTTTTTCATATTCCGGACTACTCCAAGCCCATCAAATTTCAGAGTGCCATATTTCTTTATGACAGTTCACCTGCAGTTGTCCCAGAACCTGCTCCACTTCCACAACAACAACAACAAATTGGAAAATTCCAACACTGTAATTGTGTTGGCCATATGAAATATCATTGTTTCGATCTTCACCCATGAAAGCACTGTGGTCAGCACACCCATTCTTGACACAGATACTTAAGAAACAAGCCTCCTGCAAGAAAAAAGATTCATCTTGGATGGATCGCTTCTTGGAAATGGGCATCAACAACCAAGAAGATGTTTAAGTCGCATGTCAGAACTTGTCCTCAAATATTGAACAATATTGTAGTTGAGTTTTCACCATCATCTCACCTTGTACCTGACAGGGGGGGAAATGGTGGTCATCTACAAGCTTCGATGCTACATGAAGCGAGCCTGAGCCACAATCTCTCATTCCATATTCAGAGTTGTAGCCAGAGACACAGCAGTTCAAGCGAGCCTGAGCCACAACCTGTCGTTCCAGATTCAGAGTTGTAGCCAAAGACACGGATGCCCATGAGCATGCCTATGGTTGGTGGACAGGCTTATACCATCAATGTGAGGTTGATATTCTTCCTCTTTGAGAACACTTCCTCTAGAAGAAGACTTCAGTTCCAGGAAATGCATCAAGCATTCCAGAGTTGGTGGTCATCCTTAAACCATCACAGGTTGTAGACTTCCCTTCTTTTAGGTTGAAGGTCTCCCTCTTCAAATATGAGGGACACTTCCTCTAGCAGAAGCCCTCAGCTTCTTGCCAGTTTTGGAAGAGTTCCGGGAACTGCAATAAGCACTATGTTCCAGTGTTGGTGGTCATCCTTAAATCACCTCTTTATGTGAACATCTCATAGAGTTGATTCAGCCTAAGTGCTGCCATGCATAATTTGCAGATTTGTATTACAACTCTCTTCTTGGACTCACACATACCCCTTCAAATTAAGGGGGGGAATGTTGAACACCTAATCCTATATGGGTAGGTGTGGAAGGCGAAGAGTCACAAAGGATTCCAAGTGACCTTGGAAGATGAATCCAAGAGTCACACCATTGTATTATAAATGTACATCTATGGTGAATAATATGAGAATCTCATGCCTTTCTTTCTATGTGTGTGTTTATTTTCTTCATACACCATGTGTGTGTTTAACAACACATACTCCCCTTGGGTTGATATCAATGACAACCATGTATCATCAATCTCCCCCTTTGACATCAATGGAAAAGGGTGACTCCCCCTGAAAGTTTGCATGTTTTTGTGTACCTGGAACCTGCCTCTGCCCCCCATGTATTCTTGGCTAAATAAAGAGAATTTCAATGTGCACTTGGGAGAATCCAGATTTTTTGAAGATACTTAAACGTCTCATGTAGTATTGGTTTGGTGAAGATGTCATCTATTTGTTCCTTTGTCCTAATATATTCCACTTTTATATTCCTTTTTGCTACCTTCTCTTGAACAATGCGATATTTAATAGGAACATGTTTTGTTTTTTAATGCATCACGAGATTCCTCGAGATTCTTATGGCATTGGTGTTATCGCAGAACATCGGACTGGGCTCATAAAACCTCACCTGGAGATCTTCCAATGTTTGTTTCATCCAGATAACCTAAGTACAACATGCTACTATTGCAATATATTATGCTTCCATTGTGGATAAGGAGATTGTTGACTTATTCTTGCTCAACCATGATACAAGACACCCACCTAGGTAGAAAGTTGCTCCACTAGTGCTTTTACGATCATCAAAAATACCTACGCAATCTGCATCTCTATAAGCTATGATAGTTAATTCATTTCTTTTTCGATACCATAAGCCAAAAAAAAATATCCCCTTGAGATATCGAAAGATTGTCTTCACTACAACAACATGGGATTATTTTGGTACTACTTGGAAACATGCTACATGTCCAACTACTTGCATCACATTTTTCCTTGAAGCTATCACATATAGAAGTTTGTCAATCATATATTTATACATCCTCTGGTCCACATCCTTGGATAAGTCATCGATGCTCAACTTGAAACCTATCGCCATTGGGGTGTTGACTAGTTTACAATCTTCCATCTGAAATCTCTTCAACATTTCTTTTATATACATGGTTTGACAGATGAATATTCCCTTATTTTACTGACATATTTGAAGTCCTAAAAATAAGTTCAAATCACCAAGAAATTACAACTCACATTCACTCTACATATATGTGGCAAACTTATTTCTTAACATGTCATCATCACTGCCAAAAATGGTGTCATCCACATATACTTCAATAATGGTCAAATTGTCGTGCTCAATCTTTACATAAAGGTTGCTATAAATATTTTCTCTTTTAAACCCTTGTTTCTACAAGTACCTATCAATATGAGCATACCAAGATCTGGGAGCCTGTTTGATACCATATAATTCCTTCTTTAACCTGAAAACATATTATTTCTTGTCAATGAGAAGAAATCCCTTAGTTTGTTTTATGTATACATCTTATTCTAATTCTCCATTCGGAAAGGTTGATTTTATGTCCATTTGATATACTTTGATCTTCCTCGAACATGCATAGGCCAAGAACATTCGAATAACTTCCATTCTAGCAATGGAAGCAAATGTTTCTTCGAAAGATATACCTTCAACCTGTGCATACCCCTTGCATACTAATATTTCCTTATTCCTGGTAACATGTCCATCCTCATTTAACTTGTTTATGAAAACCGAATTTGTTCCAATGAAATCATTGTCCTTTTGTCATGGAACCAGTTCCCAAGTATCACTATTTTCAATATGATCCAATTCTTCGTTCATAGCTGCTAATTAATGTTCATCATGACTAGCCTCTTCAAATCCACTAGCCTCAAATGTGGCCAAGAGTGCAGGATGGGCTTGTTCTGGCAAGCATAGTTGTCGATTTCTATTGGTACCTATGCCTTCATTGATGTCCCCAATGATCTAATATGAAGGATGGTTCTTTTGATACCAGTTCTTGGGAGTCTTTGAAGGTACCTATGGTTCATTTCTTTTCTCTTCCTTGTTATAATTTGTTTCCTCATTTGTTTTCACTTGCTTCGGGGTTTCCTCTTTGACCTTTTCTAGTTTTTCCTTTTGTGTCTCTAGTTCGCCTAAGTAAAGATTCCTTGTAATTTTTAGGTCCACAAGCTTCATCAAATGTTAAATTGATGCTTTCAACTATCTGGTTGAGTCTTTGATTATAACATTTGCATGCTTTTCTTTTGCATGAGTAACCAACAAATATGTCTTCATCTATTGTGAGCCCTGTTTTCTTGGCTTCTTGTCTTCCCTTTTAATGTAGCATTTACTTCCAAAAACTTGAAAGTGTGTGAAATTTTATGGTCTTCCCCTCCATCGTTCATATGGATTCTTATCACAACTTCTTTTAATTAATCCTCTGTTCAAAATGTATATTGTTATATAAACTACCTGAAACCAAAAATTGTTGTCCAATTTTCAATCAATCATCATCGTTTTGGACATTTCTTTTATTATTCTATTTTTCCTTTCAATTACTCCATTTTTTTATAGTGTCCTAGCTGTTGATAACTTCCTTTTTATTCCATGTTCCTCACAGCAATGTTGAAATTCTTTGGATTTGAATTCTCCACAATTATCTTATCTCAAAGATTTGATCTTCAAATCAGTTTCATTTTCAATTATTTCCTTGTATATTCTGAAACATTCAAATGCTTCGAAGCTTTTCTTCAAAAATTTGACTGTTTTCATCCTGGTATAATTTTCAATCCTTAACATGAATTATTATTCATCATCAAGTCCTTTAGTCTTCATCATTCCAAATAGGTCAGTGTGTATCAATTCCAATGGCTTTGATGTGGAATGTTCTTTCGTCTTGAATTCAACCCTTGTTTGTTTTCCATGCCTGCAATATTTACATGTTGCACTGGTAGGTTTCAAAATTAGTGGAATTTCTATTATAGCATCCATTTTACTAATTTTGACAAGGTTTTCAAAGTTTATGCGTCTCATCCATCTATGTCAAAGCCAAATTCCATCTTATTTTACCAAGAAACAACCTTTAGTAGCCTCATCCAAAGTATAGTATGTCGTGTAGAGTCCTAATTGCGATAGCCACCAGTTAGTTAGTTTTATCTCTTCATATTTTACATTTCTTAAAGTCAAAGAGCAATGTGTGTCCATGATCACACATTTGAATTACACTCAACAAACTATTATTCATATTTTTAATGAGAAGCACATTCTTTGTTGTAGCATCCTTGCTTCCAAGCTTGATTGTGCATGTTCGTATAATGTTTGCAGATCCATCATTTCAAAAATAAATTGTTCCATAATTTCCTTAATTTAGAGATATACATTTTTTCTTGTCTCCATTCATATGCATTAAGAAGCCACTATGAACATACCACACATTCTTCTTAGTCAAAATGACTTTGAAGCCTTCCAAACATACAGAAATAAGATATTGGAAATAATTTTTTTGGATTAATTCCTTATTGAAGATTTACACATATCGACTCCAAGTATTATCTTAGATAATGAAGCCAAAGACATGTCTGAAGATGAATCCCAAGAAAAATCTAATCATGAGTCAGGGCAATTAGAACAGAATTCTTTGAATTCAAATCACTCTGATAATGAATTCGAAAACAGAAATGAGAGCCCAGAAAAGGTAATTGATAAAGTAATCAAAGAGATTGAAATGAAAAAGGAAGGAGGAATTAATGGAGCTGGATCATCTTCCCAAGAAATTCAGCATATCCAGAATACATCTGATCAGCCAAAGAAGTCCCAACCAAAAGATCTGAAGAATGAATGGGATTTTTTTTCCAAAGCACTGCAAACGCCACAACCAAATCCTAATACTGATCAATCTACTAGTTTTCAAATGCCAGAGCATTCCAAGAAATTAGTGGAAACTGCAACTCTGCTACAACAGGTACCTGAAACTCATGATCAAGAGATCATTTCGGCCTACCCTACAGAGTAGACATTTTTACAGATTGAAGAAATTCCTTTCCTGGATTTCTTCTACAGTCCTAGTCATAAGGTTGTAGTTAAAAGAACAAAAAGGAGAAGAATGGATGATACAGTTTGAAATCTTACAAGTGAATCTATTGACGTTCTATGGAAGGATCCTCTAGCTGATCCTACTGAACATTTAACCAAGTTATCACAGTTTGTAGGGGCATATGCTACTGCCACTATTGACAAGGCTACTGAAGTTCAATTGTTACTGAAGCAAAGAGAAGACAAAATACAAGAGTTAGAGAGATTGTTAGAGCAAGAAAATTTTAACTCTGGTAGGCAGATGGAATTGAAAATGTCTCAATTTCAAAAGGATTTTGAAAGATTAACATTGCAGTATCAGGCGCAACTTACAAAAAAGGAAACGCAACTTGAAGCAGCAATGAACAAATTAAAAATCAAACCTCAAGTAGAGCAATTTATAAGAGAAGAATTGGAAATGAATGTAAAGCTAAAGCAGCAACAAGAAGTATTTTGTCAACAAGCGTCAATCACCAACTCTTACTGTGATTCATGTAAAATTCTGATCCAGCAAGTGGCTAATAGGAGACTTGAGTGTGATAAAATTGAAAAGAAGATTAATGAGTTCATTCAGTGGCAAGCATCTGAGGAACATCAGTTTAGATGAGTAGGAATTTTTACATATGGTACTTCTATTCATTTATATTAAGTTTTCCTTTCTATATTGACAGTTATCTTTTCACTTTCATTATATATTTGAACTGTTATCATAAATGAATGTTAAATGCACGTATGTACTAATATTTGTCTATGATTTATTATCTGATATATAACCACACATATGAATGTGATATACATTACATAATTCTTTTGATAAAACTATTTTGTTAAAAGAATCATCTTTACATAATTTTCATCTCTTTCGGTTGTTAAATAATCTTCATTACTAATAGTTGGAAGATATATCTTTAGATCGCATAAAATAAGAAACACCCCGGGTATATAGTAGAATAGATCATTTTAGATAAATGCATGTGATAGATTAAAATCATTTCCCATTGCATGTTATATAAACAAAACACACCCCAAAATCATCCTTATTAGGACACTGATCCCTTCATCCCTAGTCGGAGCCACCACACCAAACGGAAAAGGAATTGCTCTAAGGTCTGGACTAGGTGTTTCCCCCATGTTGCGGCAACAGAATTCAAAGGCCTCAACATTTTGGTGCTAGGAGGGAAATTGTGAATGGAAAGAAGATCTAATCAATCTAAAATTCAATCTAAGAGTCTCTCTCCCTCTAGATCCCCTTCAACTTCTAGAACATTAGCTAGATCAAAATCTTTAAGATCTGAAGTTGAACATCCTTCTCCTAAGTCTCCTAGTGATACTCAACCCATACTATCTCCTGATTTTCATCAAAATTCCCCTGACGTTTAGTCTTTGATAGAAAATTTAGAGAGAATATCCATTTATGCTCAAAAGTGTGAAATTTCTCAATCATCCGAGATTAGTGTTTCATCATCTTTACAACCCAGAAGAATATTAACTCGATTAGAAACTCAAAAGACAGGAATGCCTCCCTTTGAATTTACCATCAATACTTCTAAGATTGAATCAGAGTCAATAACCAGTGAGGTCTTATCTAATAATCCACCCCATTCACCTCCATTACCTCCACTCACCTCCACAACTTCCATTCCAATAATCAGTGTTACTTTAACTAGTACCGGTACACAAACTACTACTCCTTCAACTAGTTCTAGCAATCATCCTGCCTCTTCTTCAACTCAAACTCAATCCATCACCTCCACCCAAGGTCCAATGGCAGTCCAAGTACCTCCACCAAATGTACGACCATGGAACAATCCAGGGGCTGTACAAATTCCTTCTCCTCTTCATCCCATCCAAAAATACCCTAAAATATGGTTACCTAAATTTAATCCTGATGATGGTCTTCCAGCTGAAGAACACATTCATAATTACATGTTAGCCATTAATTTAAAGGAGGTAGTTGAAGAAGATTGTGTTGTAAGATTATTTCCATATACTTTCACAGGATTTGCAGGATCCTAGTATTTTTCATTACCTTCCCGCTCTATAACTAGTTGGAATATGTTCGAAGAACAATTTTTAGCTAAGTTTGGAGATGACAAAACCACTGCATTACTCATCGACGATTTATCAAATCTAAGGGCTAAAACATGGGAGAAAATAAAATATTTTAATTCAAGATTTAATAAGTTACTCAATAAAATTACTGCTACATCAGTTCCTGGTGTAGAAGTTAAAATTGAGTGGTATATTTCATCTCTCCCATCTAATATATCCATTTTTGCTGATAGAGAAAAATTACCTACATTGGTAGAAAATATGAAGGAATCTTTATCTGTAGAGAAACGCATAATCGCTCTTGAAAATAAGAATTCCCAAAAATATAGGAAATCAAAGAAAATATCCTTCAAAGATCATTAAAAAAAGAATCCATCCAAAGACCCTTTTGATGTAGAAGGTCTTCAGAAAGTTTTAAAGACTATGACAAATGTAATGGCAGACATCAAGAAACAAGTTGCTAAAAGTTATAATTCAAAAAAGACTTTCAGACCCTTCAAGAAAAATCAATCTTCTAATTCTCAACCACCTAATATCATATCTAATGCTGAGTCTGATCAAGATACAGATGAAGAGCAAACAGAAGAAGAATAAATTGAAGTAGAAGAAGAAGTTGAACTAAATGGAATGTGGGATTTTATCCTACCAAATGAGGATCAACAAGAAGATTTACCTGTAAGTACAAGGAGAAAGAATACCACTGAAGCAACGCAATCAAATCAGAAACAGAAGAATTCAACACCTGCTAAAGATAAAACATTAAGTAAAAAGTCTACATCTAAGGCTACACAAAAAAACCCTAATACTTCAAATGTTCCACCTACATCAAATACAATGTTAGTCTCTGACACCATTCAATATAATGTAGTCGAGGATATGAAAGAGGCCAGGGCCAACATTTCAATTCATGAACTTATTAAATTAAAACAACAGCAGAAAATCTTACTTAGAGATTTAAATGCAGTTTTCGTTTCAGCCTTACCCGCTCCACCAGTAGTCCAAGATGCTAATCAAATGGGTAAACCTCCTTCTCCTTCAACTAAAATAGATGCTACAGATTTTATTATGATAGATAACTGATCCATCTCTCATACTCCTCCATTTCTTTTAACCTATGAGATCTATAATAAAAATGTCCATAATTATTTAATAGACTTAGGGGCTTCCTCTAATACCATGCCAAATTCAGTATGTGCTAAGTTGAACATAACTCTTCGGAATTTTCCTATTCATATAGTACAACTTGATAGAACTAAAGTAGAGGTTGTAGGAGAAATAAATTTTGTCTCTATTAGATTGTCATCAAACCCTATGGTTGCTCAGATAATTGATATATTAGTGGCTGATATTCTTGAGTTTTACGGTTTAGTGTTAAGCAAAGACTAGTCTGAAAAGCTTCATGGATATTTTGCAACAGACTAGTCGCATATGTGGCTACCAAACAATGGAAAGCCAAATCAAATCCGGGTAGACCGAGAGAAATTCATGAAGCATACAGTTACTAATCTTGAAGGGATAAACGAGCCAGTAGCATTCAATAATAATATTATTGGAAATTACTTGGCAGAATCATTTCTTGGAAATTTTAATGCTCAACCATCACCCTTTTTTATAGTGAAATTATCTCTTAAATCAATAATTTTTCCCAGACAAACACTTCTAAATGTAAAAAAATTGTAGATAAACAAGTAGTTAATTCTTTATTTTGGGTTGTTTATTTTGATGGCTCTAAATTAGAAGATGGCGCAGGAGCTGGTTGTATTTTAATAAGCCCAAAAGGAGTAAAAATCATGTTAGCCTGCAAACTCAAATTCAATTGCACAAACAATATAGCAAAATACAAAGCATTAATCCAAGGTTCGTACAAAGCAATTGATATTAGCATCAAATATCTGAAAGTCCTAGGAGATTCCAAAATCATTGTCAAACAAGTCAGAGATACCATCCATTTTCATTCTGGACATTTAAAGCATTACCAATCATTAGTCCAGGAATTGACTACTCATTTCTTAGCTTTCAATATTTCTTCTGTGCCCATAATACAAAATGCTAGTGCAGATTTATTGGCTATTGTAGCATCGAAATTAATTCCATCTCAAATATTTAGTCTCGATAGATTTTCCATTGAATTGATTTTTAGACCATCTGTCCCTAACGATATTACCAATTGGAGAGTATTTAATAATGATTATGATATCATAGATTTCCTTACATCTGAAGGATCTTATGATAATCGAATTCTAGATGAAAATGAATATGACACTCAGATAAAGGATGAACAAGATGAATATCCAATTCCTAAGTCAGTTGTCAAATTAGAATACCTTTATGATCTAAAATATAGGTTTAAGAGTTACTAACTCTAAAACTCAAAGTTCGACCTTAAGATTTGAGTTAGGGAACTGGTGGTAAACCTCAAATTGTCAATTTAGGTCTTGGTCTTTCTTCCGATGAAAGATTATCATTTGTCAAGATATTAAGAACTTACAAAATTGTTTTTGCTTGGGATTACACTAATCTTAAAGCATATGACACTTTTGTTATTCAACACACTATTCCTATGATTTCAAATGAAAAACCTATACAGCAAAAGTTGAGGAAAATTCACCCAAATCTTGAAAATCAAATCAAAACAGAGTTGAATAAACTCCTAAATGGGTTTCAAATTAGGTTAATGTCAGGAAGAAAAATGGTGATATTAGGATTTTTATTGATTTTAGGAATTTGAACAAAGCAAGTCAGAAGGACAATTTTCCACTACCAACCATGGAACAAGTACTACAAAAAGTAGCTAGTTCTGAACTTATGTCTTTTCTAGATGGATTTTCAGGAAATAACCAAATTTTCATACATCTAGATGACAGGTTAAAGACCGCATTCAGGACTAAGTGGGGAACTTATGCCTATCAATAGATGTCATTTGGGTTAATCAAAGCAGGTGCCACTTTTCAAAGAGCCATGGACACAGCTTTTAGAGGACTCATCAACAAATCAGTGGTTATGTATCTAGATGACATTACAGTCTTTTCTAGACAAGCAACCAATCATGTGAATGACCTAAAGAAAGCCTTTGACCGATGTAAAAATTATGGAATTTCATTAAAACCAAAGTAGTCATATTTTGCTTTAAATGAAGGAAAACTTTTAGGATTCATTGTGTCTAAGAGATGTATCTATATTGATCCTGAAAGAATTGAAGAGATTAAAATAATTCCTTTCCCTCATAACAAGAAAACTATGCAGTTTTTTCTTGGACAGATAAATTTGGTAAAAAGATTTGTCCCTGAATTTTCTCAAATATTTTTACCTTTGCAAACCATGATTAATAAAAATTCAGTCTTTAAAAGGGGACACAACGAAAGAGAAGCATTTGATTTAATCAAACAATCCATTATCAATGCCCCATTTCTGACTACCCCCAATTTTCTTAATCCTTTTACTTTATACACCTTCTCATCATATGCATCTTATGTTGTTGTTCTTACAAAGCTTAATGACCAACAAATTGAAGCACCAATATCATTTTTCAGTTCCAATTTGCAAGGCACAGAAATAAATTATTCATCTGTTGAGAAACAAGCATTTGTTGTCTTTAAAACTATAAATAATTTTAGGCCATTTCTCCTCAAAACTCACTCCAAAATAATAGTTTCGTTCTCTGCAGTGACACAACTATTGATGCAAAGAAAATTAGGAGAGAAAAGGGCTAACTGGGTTACTACTTTACAAGAATATGATGTAGAAATTAGACCTTATAAAATTGTTAGAGGTCAAGGTTTTTGCAGAATGCTAACAGGAGCATCCCATTTATCATCAAAGGCCAATTCAGGTAATAATGTGCAAATATCAGAGGTAAGCCTCAATGATGTGCAATCTCAATACGTTGATCTCAAGTTTTATTTGAAAAATGGATATGCCCCAACTCAACTCAGTTATAAAACAAAACATGCTTTGAGATTAAAGGCCAAGCAATATGAAATAATCAATGACGTATTGTTTAGAAGAAATTTTGATTCTATGTTGTTAAGATGCTTAGAGAAAACTGAAGCAGAGAAAGTTTTGTAGGAACTCCATGATGGACCAGCTGGAGGAAATTTTGGAGGAAATACAACAGCACATAAAATCCTGCATGTTGGTTACTATTTGCCTACACTTTTCAAAGATGCTCATGAATATGCAAGAAAATGCAAATTTTGTCAAAGTGTTTCCGGAAGACAAAGGAAACCAGCCTTCCCATTACAGCCAATTAATATCGAACAACCATTTGAACAATGGGGATTAGATATAATTGGTGAGATCGTTCCTAACTCTTCCAAAAAGCATAATATATTCTCACAAATACAGATTTTTTTACTAAGTAGGTGGAAGCAATTCCACTAAGGGTAGCCAACTCTGAGAATATTATTGAGTTCATTGATCAATTTATCATAACTAGGTTTGGTTTACCTACTGCTTTAATGTTCGATAATGCATATGATTTCTCAGGAGCTGCTATGGTATCATTTGCAATCAAAAGAGTTTTTAAACTTTAGTATTCTGCTAATTATTATCCTCAAGGAAATGGTTTAGCAGAATCCACAAATAAAAATCTTATTCAAATCATCAAACGAACTGTTGATCAAAACCAACAAAATTGGCACAAGTCATTAACATTGCTCTTTGGGCAGATCGAATAACTCAGAAGGCCTCCATTGGCACTTCTCCATTCAATCTTGTTTATGGAAAAGAAGTTGTTATTCCTACCAATGTAGTTATTCCTACTCTTGTCTTAGTTCAATTTATTGATGAATTCCCTTCTTCTTCCTTTCAAGTAAGACAATTTCAAATTCTTAAGCTTGAAGAAGAAAGAGAAAAAGCTAAAACTACTCATACACATCATCAGCAGATAGTAAAAGCTTCATTTGATTCAACTTCTGTCGTGAATCCAAAAAACTTTCAAATTGGTGATCTGGTATTGAAATGGGACAAAGCACATGAGGAAAAAGGTAACTAGGTCCATTTCAAATCATTGAAGAAATAGGCCCATCAACATTTTTATTGCAAGATCTATCAAGCAAAAGAGATTCTTTGCCTGTCAATGGGAAAATTTTAAAGAAATGCTTTTCATAGGAGGTAACCCCTTTTATTCCCTGTATATTATTGTCTTTTATTTTCCTTAGGAAAATAAAAGTTGCATAATATTGATTTTTGGCTTTTCAAGTAAACATCTCAGAAAATATTTTTTGATTTATCACTTATAGAAATAAAAAAATTTAAGAAAATAATCGAACGATTTGAATATCAAATAGATTCTATTTTACTGAAAGATTCGATTTCGTTGAAGTTATTTATTCTTTGATGAACTCTCATCTTTATAAAGCATGGTTACTATGTTATCAGTGAATAAAAGAATCTTTAACATAGTAAAGACTCTTTTACAGATAAGCAATCTTAAAACTCTAAAAATTATCATCCAGAATCCTCAGAAGGACCAATGATTCACCCCATCCAAGAAAACTTATCAATTTTTAGAAAGAAATTTGAAAAATTATGCTAAAAGGCTTAGAAGATAATAAGTCTCATCAAGAGCTTGTTTACCATGTTCATAAGGAAATAGTTGAACTGACATTACCAATACTGCCTACCAAAATAGGGTAATGACTTGAGATTATATCAAGAGGAAAGGGGTCTCATCAAGAGCCAGCTTGATCAGTTTAATTACAACTAGTAAATGGCATTACCAATATTTGGTTACCAAGCCAAGACAATGGATTTTAAGTAAATAAAAATACAATATAAAATATCTACAGAAAAGAAATCAAGTTCCAAAAGAGATCAAGTATATAAAGTTGAAATTTATTTTTGAAGATTGTAAGAAAGACTGGATGGGACAATGAATCATTGTTGGGTAAAAGGTAAACCTGCCAAAAGCTTGAATTGCCTATTGGGTCAGAGGCTCTACCTATGATAAAAGAGTATATATTTATAAAGCTAAATCTGAAAGAGCCACATGCTTCATCTTTTTGAACTTAGTAAAGACTGATATAGATACTCATACTCTTATTTTTAAAGAGGAATTATTATGAATATAATTAAGAGAGATTTTATTGCTTAGTGAGATGTTATTTATTGGAATTCATTCCTGCAACTACTTTTATTTCGAAAAAGTTTTTAGAAATTTCAAAAAGCTAATCATAGATAGTTGGTTCTCCCAAGTGAATCGCCAATTGTTGTACTATACAATAACCCCCATTTACTTTCACTAAATAGGGACACTTTAAAATAAATAGAAAATTTATAAGCTTGATTTTATCTTATCCTAAGTCTAAAACTTTAGGAAATAAATTTTCTTTCCCATTTCGCTTTGATCTCTTAGCACTCATCGCAAATCGCATAACTTACAAGTGAACAAGTTAACATAATAAAGTGTTGCGAGTTGTGATATGCGCTATAACCTTTTTCGAGTCATATAAAATTCCCATTACAAATTCTTTAAACACCGCTTTAAAAATAAATCGCATCGCGCCTTTTAAAAACGATCAACTTATGAGAATTCGGTAAAGTTTGCGATGAGTCGGACCCGATGAATTAATAAAGCAACAATCATAAAACTTCAAAGATACGATAAAGCACATCAGCATGATTCTGTAATGCACTTCACATTTCGCAGCAAATAACAAAATGTAAGTTTTATTACAGTATGAAAATTGTGATCTGCGATTTGCGCAGATCGCATTTTGCTAAATTCATCGGTGACGGAAAACATAACTAATAATAACAGTTTAGAGTTGTGACATGCGATATTGATACTTATTATTCAAGTGTGTGAAATTATTCATATCTAATCAACCAGATATAAAATCTAACGTCTTAAATTGATAGAATAAACATATTACATAAAGGTGTGTAAGAGATTTGATAGGAAGAATTATGGGTGATTAGCAGTATTTAAGGGGAGTAAGGTTTGAAATATTGATATCTATTTCGAGCGTGTTTTGAATGATTGAGCATCAGATTTTTTATTATATCATTTTAACTTTGTCCTTCTCTCCGTTAATCGTAGATCTAAGTTTGCTTTGTTCACTTGAATTCAAGAAACCACCTAACAGAGTAAGGATAACTGGAATGAACAAGAAAGGCAAGGAAATTTCCCAAACATCAGTTGTTGTAGACTCAGACATGTCTCCCTTATTCTCAGATACCACCTGCAACAAGTATTTCGGGAGTTCCTCATGGGAGGCAATGTACCAACTCTTTGAAGATGAACAGCCAAGGGTAATAAACAAAATTGCTACAACAAACGCATCAGTTTCCTCAGACCCATCTTATTTCGACGTTGCATGCTCATTCCTTCACAAAGAAGCAACAAGGTTGAATATTATCCCTTACACAGATATGGTTAAGTGGGTAATTGACCACCTTAACATAGCAAATAGGACTTTTAAGAATTCAAATATGGAGAATATTGGTTCATTCATGGCAGAAGATTTGAGGACAATGTACCACTTACCCATGCCACAGCAGAACTATGACAAAGCTTTTGTCCAAATCTTTACAAAGAAACATAGAGACATGATGAAAGTTATAAAGAGATGGAAGGATGACCAAGGAAATCTGAAATGGGACAAACTCGGTATGTACCCGGTAGCACAATTACCCTCCCCTTATTGTTATGTTGCTGGAATGTTATGTAGATTGTTTGCAAAGCCAGATACTACTAGGTTTTCCATAGACTAGGTCCTGTTAATTGACGCAATCGTCAATTATTCAATTATGAATTGGGAAAATATCATGTGTGATCATTTGGCTAGAAATATCATGGATTATAGAAGTAAAAGAAGTGTTTCCTCTAGGGAAATATCCCCCTTTTACATGAGTGCTTATGTTATGGACGTAATTTTCTTTTGTTCAACTTTTCCTACCATGGGATGGAAATGGACAACCCAAGACCCCACTCCAATCCATATTTACCACAGAGCCCTTTGGGAGTCAGATTTTCATTTACATTTTTACAAAATGTGCAATGGAATCATGCTACTTTGTTAGATGATCCAAAAATAAATATTATCATAGGATATAAAGTTTGAATAAAATAATTATCAATTTAAGATATTAAATTAGTAATTATTATTCTAGAATATTTAATAAATTTTTGAGATACTTAGAAATAGAAATTTGTTAATAAAAATAGGACTCTAGAAAAGAGTTGTTTCCTAGGCTCTAAGTTAGGAATAAAGTTAGTAGAATAGATAGGAGGTCATTTAATGTAAGTGGACACTTGTTATTTAATAATTGATCCATAATTAGTGGAAGTTAGGACATTGAGCTTATAAATAGTTCATTGCAAGAGTGTTTTTGTTGTTCGGGTGTAAACTCTTGCATAATTCCAATGTAATTGTTTTTTCCTGATTAATAAAATTACGTGTTTGAGGACACTTAGGCCATTATTGTGGTATCAGAGCTACGATAATGTTGCAGTGGATATGAGGAGGAGGATTCCAGCTCTACCAATTCGTGGAAAACTCAACTCTGTTGAATTGATCAGCAAATGATTGCGCCAAGTTTGCTGCAGGCCGTGGAGAAGACAAGTTGGTGGTGATTGAATGGTTTTTGGTGTTGAACTGGCACTCGTGAAGTTATACTTCCGATCACTCTGCAACATTTTTTTTTTTTTAATCTCCAGAAAATCGAAGTGAAATCCCTACAGAACGCAGCGTTAAATAGAAGATAGCAATTAAAGCAGCATTTCAATTGAAGCAGTGTATTCGATTTGAAATTTGTAGAAAGAAGCATTTAAACGCTGAACATAATTGAAGCAGCTTCAACGTTTGGTACTTCGTTTGATTTTCCTTCCATTTTACACTGTAAATTCTGCGGATATGCTCGATTTGTCATTTTACGATCAGGAAAAACTTTAAAATTCATTCATGCATTGTTTGACGGTAGCTTGGGAAGGAGAGTCGACGACAAACACCTCTTGTGAAAGAAAAAGAAATGAAAACAGTCAGCATAAGCAGTGTTTTAAATGAATTGAAGAAGCAGCGTTTTTGAATTGAACATTATTTGACAGCGTATGTAAAGCCAGGCAGATGAGACATCGTATGTAAGATCTACTTTTACAGTGTTTGCAGCCAGCGTTTGTAGTGTTTGTGTTTGCAATTCAAAAGGTCGAATTGAATATTGAAAGCCAAAGAACAAGAACGGCAAACGGCCTTGGGCATGCTCTCATAGCTCAAGAACGGCAAACGCGCAAATGCCAGAGTTGAAGAACAAGTAAAAGTTCAGCATTTGATATTGTTTGTCTTTTTAAAGATAAATCTGAAAAATGTTCGCTGGAGAAATAAGGTAATGTTTTTTGTAATATTTTTTGGAGCAAAGTCAAAAAAAAAAATTTGGAGTAATAAGAAGATTTTTGCTTTGTAATTTGTTTCTGGGGTGATATTGTAACTCAAAGTAATTTTACTTTGAGGAGGGGTAACTTTTGTTTTTACCAGATTGTGCAAGAGCACTATTGTATAAGTCAAATTTTGAAAGTTACCTTGTAATAGTTGAGAAATTGACTAGAGCCAAGTGCAAAGCTCAGTCAATTTTCTCCCGTTTCAACGACTATTCGAGGGTCAAGGCCAAGCCTCGATAGATCGTTTTTTGCGTCGTGTGTTGCTGTTGTGTTGCGCATCTTGATATTTTTTGGAGCTTGATTCATGGTGTGAAGTTTTAAACACTACAATGTCTAAGTTGATTAATTTCTTTTCTGATTCCGACAAACTTGAACGCTCAAAATATTACAAAGCATGGCAACGCCTCATCGAAATCACTCTCATTTATAATGAACTATGGCATGCTATTTGTGATGGAGATGTAAAGCCAAATAAACCTACAGATGCAGCTGCACTAGCAAAATGGGAAGTTAAAAATGCCAAAGCATTAGCTCTCATTAAATCGTCTGTCAATGATGAAATGTATGTCCATATCGAAAATGCTAAAGATGCATGGTCTGCTTTGAGAACTTTTAAAGAGTTGTTTGATACTCAGCCTCAATCAAAAAGAGTTGACCTACAATTAAAATTGTTGCATCAAAAATTGACTGAAGAAGGAGATATTCTTGAATACATCTCCAGACTTAATAATATTAAGCAGGAAATTGTTAATGCTGGTTTTCAAGCAGTAGATGATAGTTTTATGGTCACAATTTTAATTGCTGGACTTCCTTCTTCCTACACACATTTTTTGGAAACTCTACAACTAACTGGAATGTTAGAAAAGATAAAGTTTGATGAGCTCTGCGAAATGTTGACTCAACATGATAAAACTTTTGGGAAGAAAAAGAAAGTTGGTGAAGATGTTTTTCTCACAGAGGCCAGTACTAGCAACTCCTCAGCTGATAATTCCAGAAACAAAGGAAAAGGTAATTTTAATCAAAATCAAGAAGCGCAAGGTCGTGGTCACAGTCAACACAGAGGAAACAACTCCAACAGAGGCTCCAATTCAGGCAGAAACTATTCTCAAGGTAGAGGCAACAATCAAAATAGAGGATATCAGCAAGGCACAGGATAGAATCCAGGGAGAGGACAATCTCAAAAAAGAGGACAAACCAGAGGTCGAGGATAGTCTCAAGGAAGAGGCACCGATTTGATTCAAATTGTTTGCAGACGATGTAACAGAGTTGGTCACTATGCTGCAGATTGTCGCACATCTATCAATAAAATTTCTAAGTTTCAACAGCCTTCAGCACAATTTGCAAATAACCAAGATCAAGATGATAATGACTCAGAATATGTCTTCACTTCTTCACCAGCAATCCAAATTTCCTCCTATATTAAGAGTGATTATGAAGATGCTTGGATTTTGGATTCAAGAGCGAATCAGCACATGACCTGTAGACGAGATTTCTTTTGGAATTTTCAAGAGTGCCATCTTAATTCCATCTTTCTAGCAGATGATACAGTTTCAAATGCTACAAATGAATTTGTTGACGTTCTATGGAAGGATCCTCTAGCTGATCCTACTGAACATTTAACCAAGTTATCACAGTTTGCAAGGGCATATGCTACTGTCACTATGGACAAGGCTACTGAAGTTCAATTGTTACTAAAGCAAAGAGAAGACAAAATACAAGAGTTAGAGAGATTGTTAGAGCAAGAAAATTTTAACTCCAGCAGGCAGATGGAATTGAAAATGTCTCAATTTCAAAAGGATGTTGAAAGATTAACATTGTAGCATCAGGTGCAACTTATAAAAAAGGAAACACAACTTGAAGCAGCAATGAACAAATTAAAAAACTAGACTCGGGTAGAGAAATTCATAAGAGAAGCATTGGATATGAATGCAAAGCTAAAGCAGCAACAAGAAGTATTTTTTCAACAAGCTTCAATCACCAACTCTTAATGTGATTCAAGTAAAATCTTAATCCAACAAGTGGCTAACAGGAGACTTGAGTGTGAGAAAATTGAAAAGAATATTAATGAGTTCAATCAGTGGCAAGCATCTGACTGAGGAAAGGAAGTTGATCTACCTCAAGTAGATAAATTTCACAAGGAAATTTTATTTAAGGATTGGGAAGCACAGCTAAGACAAGCAGACAAGGCAGCGGCAAAGGCATCAAGGTTAAAAAATCAAATTATTGAATATGTTTATGAACAGCTTTTGAAAGATGAGCTTATTAAAGAGTCCACAACTGAAGTGCTCTCAGAAATCAAGTCATTAGAAGCACACTGGAAACAAAGAAATAGACGCAAGAAGAAATTATTAAAAAAGTAAATAATTTTGATCAAGAAAATTATTGGAATTTTTTTATCAAACCTTATCATCATTGCATCACTCTTCAGTCATTAACCGATTCAACAAAGAAGTCGCAGCCATCACTTTCAAATGCAGTATTCAAGGGCCAGATCAGATCAATAATTTCGCAGCCTACTCAACTTAAACCTATGCTAGATATTTGTCAACTTTGAGATAAAATCCACAAGGAGGATCAACACTCATAGTTATATTATTACTTTATTTTCCTAGATTGTAGTTGAAGTTTTCTCTTTACGAGGATGGTTGTTTGAAACCTCCTCTACTTGTTTGTAATAATCTATTTTTAAACATATTATAGTTTAGTATTTAAACCCTTATCATGTATTTAGAGAAGGGTCCTGAAATTCGTCAAAAACATTTGCAAAGAATGCACTTCTGAAAGTTTGTGAATGCTTTGATGGATTAATGGAACAAAATCTGTTATCTTTTGACATTTGAAGTTGTTTAACTAATGTTGCACTATTGTACTCTTTAAATTGCTTGAAAGTGAAGAGGAGCAGAAAACTACTGTCAGTTTATATGAGTAGGACTTCATACATATGGTACTTCTATTCATTTATATTAAGTTTTGCTATCTAGATTGACAGTTATCTTTTTACTTGCATTATATATTTGAACTGTTATCATAAATTAATGTTAAATGCACTTATGTACTAATATTTGTCTATTATTTCTTATCTGATATATAATCACACATATGAATGCGATATACATTACATAATTCTTTTGATCAAACTATTTTGTTAAAAGAATCATATTTACATAATTTTCATCACTTTCGACTGTTAAATAATCTTCATTACTAATAGTTGGAAGATATATTTTTAGATCGCATAAAGGAAGAAACACCCTGGGTATATAGTAGAATAGATAGTTTTAGATAAATGCATGTGATAGGTTAAAATCATTTCCCATGGCATGCTATATAAACAAAACACACCCCAAAATCATCCTTATTGTGAAACTGGTCCCTTCATCCCTAGTCGGAGCCACCACACCAAACGAAAAAGGACTTTCTCTAAGGTCCGAACTGGGTGGTTGTTAAATTTGGACAACTAGGTCCAAACTCCATCTTGTGATGCTCAGATGAAGATTCCAATATTTGTATTGGATTGCTCTTTCAGAGAGGTGTAAAATTGATCTAAAATTGATTTAAATCTGATGAGCAGAACATTATTTTGAATTTATTATTTATAATAAATTTAAGTGCAGGTCGGCCTTAAGGTTTTTACCCCCAGCAGATGTGTCACACACCTCTCATGATTGGTATTTATAGGGTCAATGTTGGAGCATTTTTCCACTCATCTCAACACACATCTCCTCCTCTTATACAAGCATCTAAGAAGCAGCTTCATCTCACACGTGGGAAATAAGGTCAAAGTTTACCGCAGCAAGAAGGTCGAAGTTTACCACAGCAAGAAGGACGAAATTCACTGCAGCCAGAAATCTACGGTTAGGGATTCTGGGGAAGTTTGACTAGCGTTGACTTTGGTCAATGCATGGTCCGATTGGGCTGAATTTTGGAGGAGACTTTGATCTAAGGAGGTCGTACTCTTTGGCACAGAAATCGAGGTCAAAGGTTGACCAAAAGTTGAGTTGCATTGAATTTTAGTGATGCTGCCTTGCGTTGACTTTTCTAGGCAGCGTTGACTTTTCTGAGGTTGAATTCTGAGTTGACCGTGTGACAGTTTTGAGGACTGTTGTGACACATACTGGGTTGGTTGACCATGAAGTCTTTGTTGGTTGAAGCATCCTGTTGACCATCGTAATGCACCATCACCTTTATCTGTTTCTGACTTGTCTTCTAAAGGATCACTGGTATGTTCTATCTGCATTTTACTTGTAAATTCATGTGATTGTTGTTGATAAAAGTAAATTTGCATCAAGCATAGAACATTTATAAAATCTTACATGGTATCAGAGCTGAGGTGAATACAAGCCCTAACTTATAGCAATTGCCAAAAGAGAAAAATGGGTTCCACAAGTTATGGCTTCAAGGAGGATGACAAGCTAACTGGAAGGGATGACTACCATGATTGGAAGATGATATTAGATCTAAAATTAGAAGACCATGATCTCATGGACTATGTACTGGGTAAGATACAAGAACCTCCATCCACTACTACTGATATTGCCAAAACCAAGTATAAGAAGGGGGAGATCAAAGCAAAGCTAATGATTAGTGAATCCATACATAAAAGTCTGGTTTCCTACATATCTGAGCTAGGCACATCAAAAGAGATGTATGATAAGCTGATACAAATGTTCAAATTAAACAATTCAAACTAGGTGCTATTCTTCAAGAATCAATTGAAGAATCTGAAGAAAAGCAAGGATGAGTCTGTCCAAACATACTTTCTGAAACTGACCGAGATCAGGAACAATCTACTGGCTATTGGGGAGACAATAGCTGATCGTGAGATGGTACTCACCGCACTTGGATGGCTCCCATATGAATGGAAAGTATTCAACGCTACCATTCTCAATAATAATACAATTCCTAACTTTGACGAGCTACTGTCAAGATGCATGCAAGAAGAGACAAGAATGAAGGAATATGAAAATGACAGAAATGCTGCCTACGCTGCTCATTCTAGAAATAAGAACTCTGGTGGTTCAAAGAACAAAGGAAGAGCAGGGGCCCAAGGAAAGAAGGGCAAGTGTTTCACTTGTCATAGGCCAGGTCATCATGCTAGAGAATGTCCTTTCAAGAAGGATTCTCCCAATAGTGATGACAACAACAACAACCGGAGGAATGGAAATGAAAGAAACAATAAGTCCAAAGGAAAGAGGAAGGCTCCCTCTGGCGGAAACAATCAACCTTTCAAAAGGTCTAGAAACTCTAGGTATGAGGAGTCAAATGTTGTTGATAAAAGAAATGAATACATTCTTGTATCTGCCCTCTCTGCTACATCCCCGCCCGACACTATGGATGTCTGGCTAATAGATAGTGGTGCCTAAAGACACATCACTAGGTTCAAGGAAGCACTTTCTGACATGGTTGAGAAGGATACTAATCTTGAAATTATCCTTGGAGATAATGCCACATATCCCGTGAAAGGGACAGGGACTGTGACCATCCACTTGTCTCAAGGACAAGTCCTACATTTGCAGGATGTACTCTATGTACCAAAATTGAAGAAGAACCTTGTGTCTATATCAGCCATGGAAGACAAAGGTTTCAATGTGGCATTCACGAAAGGTGCGCATGTGGAAGAAGAATCTCAAGGAAGCTATCGTGATTAGTTTTAGAGTTGGAACACTCTACCAGGTTGGAGGAAGTCCACTGGGAGCTATGACATGTGATACTATCCGACAAACTGAACTATGGCACCGGAGGTTTGGACACCTTCATTACAAGGCCCTTCCCGAAGCAAGGAAGGTAGTGACAGGGATGCCCGAATTTGGAAATAACCATGAAGGTGTATGTAAGGGTTGTGCCGAAGTAAAGCATACAAGGGGACCTTTCCCCTAGTGTCACAAAGACATCTGATATTTTGCAACTGGTCCATTCTGATCTATCTGGTATGCTACCCGTGACATCCCTGGGAGGATGTTCTTACTATATGAAATTCATTGATGACTTCTCCCGCAAAACCTGGATATACTTCTTGAAGAAGAAGGATGAGGCTTTCATGTGGTTCCATACCTTCAAAGCCTTGGTGGAAAATATGATATGGAAGAAGATCAAGATTTTGAGGATCGAAAATGGCACTGAATATGAGTCAAATGAGTTCAAGGATTTTTGCAGAGAAGCTGGCATTAAGAGGGAGACCACTACTGCCTATACTCCTAAGCAGAATGGCGTTGTTGAATGAAATAACAGGACCATTGTGGAAGCTACCCGTGCCATGCTATGTGACCAGGGTCTACCGAAGTTTCTGTGGGGAGAAGCTGTGAATACTGCTGTATACATTCAAAACCGATGCCCTCATTCCGCTCTGGACTCCAAAACTCCCGAAGAGGTTTTCACTGGTAAGAAACCTGACGTCTCACATTTTATAGTTTTTGGATGTCCTGTTTATTTTCATGTGCCAAAAGAAAAGAGAAGTAAGTTGGATGCTTCTGGGAAGAAAGGAATATTTGTGGGCTATAGCGAAACTTCTAAGGACTATAGAGTCTATGTACTTGGTCAAAGGGAAGTAGAGATATGTCATGATGTCACTTTTAACGAAGATGCTTCCCTGAAGAAAGTAGTAGGTCTTCCGAGATCTAAGCAAAATCATGAAGCAAGGCTTGGAAATCAAGAAGAACCGCAAGATGAGACAATGCCTGATGCTGAAGGACCAATGGACCCAATCGATCCATCTCCTTCACTAAGAAAGAGACCATCATGGCTCAGGGACACTCTCAAAGATGCTGAGGGACATGCTGCCCGAGGGGGACATTCCGAGAAAGCGAGAAGCCGTGTAGATACCAAGGGTATCTGGATGCCATAAGTACTATTGTACAATCTGAACTTGGATCTTTTGAGGAAGCCGTAAAGCATCAAGTCTGGAAGGATGCTATGCACGAAGAATATGAGTCCATAACGAAGAATGATGTCTGGGATGTGGTTCCAAGACCGAAGGACAAATCAGTTGTCACCGCGAAATGGCTCTACAAGATCAAGCATGGATGTGATGGAAGTGCTGAAAAGTTCAAGGCGAGATTTGTTGCTCGTGGCTTCTCTCAAAAGGAAGGAATAGACTATGATGACATATTTTCACCTGTGGCACGATATACCACCATTCAATCAATCATAGCCCTTGCTACTACGCAAGGATGGAGTCTTCATCAGATGGATGTCAAGATCGCTTTTCTGCATGGTGCAATAAAGGAAGAGGTGTATGTAGAACAACCTCTAGGGTTTTAAGTCCAGGATCGGGACACCCATGTCTGCAGGTTGAATAAATCCCTCTATGGGTTGAAGCAAGCACCCAGAGCTTGGTATGAGAGGATAGATAGCTACTTGATGAAGTTGGGCTTCACTAGAATTAATGTTGATCCAAACCTTTACTTCAAAGTTGTCCAAGGGAAGCCTCTCATTCTGGTGTTGTATGTGGACGACCTCTTCCTGACAGGTGCTGACCCTCTCATTCATCAATGCAAGAGGGAGCTGGCTATTGAGTTTGAGATGAAGGACATAGGACTGATGCACTATTTCCTAGGCCTGGAGGTCTGGCAGAGACCTGGCGAGATTTTCCTTTCTCAGGGAAAATATATTGTGAAGCTTCTGGAAAGATCTGGAATGGTGGACTGTAAGTCTGTGTCAACACCGATGGAACTCAACTTTAAGAAGTTGAGTGGCAACGCTACTAGGCCCGTATTGGCAAATCCTACTAAGTATCGTCAACTCGTAGGGGCCCTGATGTTCTTAGTGAACACTCGTCCAAATATATGTTTTTCAGTGAACACCTTGAGTCTGTAGGTTTTAACCCTAAACAGAAATTATCTACACATGAATCTTATAACAAAAAATAAACAATAGCGAGAGCATAAAACATAAAACAGATAAACACAGAGATTTTCCCCTGGATCCCAAATCGGGACGACCAGTTTGATTTTTCATTATGTTCCTTTTAGTGTTACAACACATATATATATACGCGAAGCACACATAAACCCCAATCCACACCCCGGATTAGAACACAACCGTAGTTCCCCGACCGGATTCACGAAATACCAGTGTCAAAACCATCGTACCTCAAAACCATGCAAACCTTATACGCGTGTGGGCCCCATGAGTGGTCCGTACACCAAAAAAAAATTTAATGGGGCGCTGCCCCAGACCGACAGTGGGGGCTACCTAGCCCCCGTGACCCCTTGTTACACACGCAACGTACAACACGGTGGCTAGCTTCGGGAAAGAATATAACACATACCCAACATTCTCCTACTCTGAGGTTTGAAGGTGGAGAGCGGAATACTGGCCAATTCTTCAACACCCATTGTTTCTCTACACCAAGAGAACTTCTGAGTGCTCACAGACTTCGTCAATGCATCTGCAACATTCTTCAAGGTGTCCACCTTTACCAGCAACACCCTTTTAGCCTCAACCATATCTCTAACAAAGTGATATTGAACATCAATGTGCTTTGTCTTTGAATGATAAGCAGGTTTCTTAGCCAAGAAAATTGCACTTTGGCTATCACAGTCTATCCTTATAGCTTGTTGTACCAACCCCATACTTGAACACAATCTCTGCAACCAAACTGCTTCCTTGCTTGCATGAGTGGCTGCTATGTATTCTGCCTCTGTAGTTGAAAGTGCCACTACAGACAGTATTTTATTCATCCAACTGACTGCGCCTACAAACTGATGCACTTATCTTCATCTGAGATTTTAATATCAACAAATGACAGCTGACTTACCACAAGGCGTTCAGATTCTCTGTCACCGAGTCTCCATCCTTCATCCTCAGGTTATACAGCTTTTTCCGCAGGAACAACTTATTCACCAGACACTTAGATTGGGACAAATTCCCAAGTTTTTCCCACAAATTCTTCGTCGTAGCTTCCCCAGATAAATTCAACAATACTGAATCTGAGACACACAACCATATTGTGCTCTTAGCCTTCTGATCCAGTTTCTTCCAGTCTTCATCGGACATTGTCGTTGGTTTAGTACCTGGATCTACCGTGATCCACTGATCTTTATCCACCAGCAAATCCTCCATCTTGAGCTTCCACAACTCAAAACTCTGACCATTAAATTTCTCGATCTCCATCTTTCCGTTGTTCGCCATCTTCTTTCGCCGCAAGAATCAATCTCGCAGATCTCCCACTGAACAGGGTCTACCTCAAGCCCGAGCAAAAAACCCTCAGCAGCAAAGGCGTCCCCTTGAAGCCGAAACAGCTCTAATACCAAATGTAGGTTTTAACCCTGAACAGAAATTATCTACACATGAATCTTATAACAGAAAATAAACAATAGCGAGAGCATAAGACATAAAACAGATAAACACAGAGATTTTCGTCTGGATCCCAAATCGGGACGACCAGCTTGATTTTTGATTATGTTCCTTTTACTGTTACAACACATATATATACATGCCGAAGCATACATAAACCCTAATCCATTAACCCTGGATTAGAACATAACCATAGTTCCCTTGACTGGATCTACAAAATACCAGGGGCCGAAAACCATCGCACCCCAAAACCATGTGCAAACTCATGAACAAAACATGGGTGGTTCTGCCTATGAGTGGGTCCGCACACCAAAAAAAAAAAAAAAATCGGGGCGTTGTCACCCCCCCCTGTGACCCCCTTGCTACGCCCGGCGCAACGTACAGTGCGTGTGGCTAGTCGTGGAAATAATATAACACATACCCAACAGAGTCAACAGATGGTTGAGCCTCATCACTTTCACTGGGTTGGTGCCAAGAATCTTCTGAGATATCTTCGGGGCACAATAAACCATGGGTTGAGATACACTGCCGGAAACGTGACACTCCTTGGTTATACTGATTCCGATTGGGTTGGAAGTGTGGTGGATCATAAGAGCACATCTGGATGTTGCCTCAACCTTGGTTCTGCTTCGATCTCATGGATGAGCAGGAAGAAGAAGTCGGTGGCTTTGAGCACTGCAGAGGCCGAATACATTGCATCAAGTATGGCTTGTTGTGAAGCAGTCTGTTGCGAAAGCTCTTTAGTGTGTTAGATACCACGGTGATACTCTGTGATAATCAGAGTGGGATTTTCTTGACCGATAATCCTGTGTTCCACAACTGATCAAAGCATATTGATATCAGGTACCATTTCATCCGGGATATGGTACAGTGAGGCGCCGTAAGGCTCGATCATATAGGAACTGATGAGCAGGCCGCAGATATTCTCACTAAGCCCCTAGGGAAGGTCAAGTTCCTAACCTTCTGTGAGAGACTTGGTATCGTGGAACGACCCTATGATGTGGGTCCTGTTGGACGGTGAGCTCGAGGAGCTCTGGGGGGCTTTGGGGACAGCTTCTCAGAGCTATGAGCAACCACAAGGCTAGGCTTGCCAAACCTTGTTGGTGTGATTGGACCCCATCATTGTGATTATTGAGTTGGTTCACCTCTCATTATCTGTGCCCCGTATGCATCCTACCCATTGAGTTCAGGGCTCATGGGAAGTACCTCTCATTTGGCCAATGAGGTGGGAAAAGCTAGAGACTAGTACCAAAGACTGATGGACGCATCAGAGATTGCCGTACTCTCTATCTAGGATGGCACGGTCCAACCACTTGATCTGGGATCAAGTCTAGTGAGGTCTCGGACCTCCGCCTGACTTCGGGTCAGATGAACCAACTTTGGGTTGGTTGGAGACTCTTTGTGAGTCCGATAGAGGTTTTGACCTCTGGGCTGAATCTGTCAGCCGGGAATGATGTCTTTGTGACTGACCCACTTCTGTTCTGAAATAAAGAGGCCAACAAAGCAAGTTACGGTGGGATGACGCACGATGTTTGATTGCACTGGTGGATGGAGTTCTCCCTAGTTGAGAGGGACTATTAAATTTGGACAACTAGGTCCAAACTCCATCTTGTGATGCTCAGATGAAGATTCCAATATTTGTATTGGATTCCTCTTTTAGAGAGGTGTAAAATAGATCTAAAATTGATTTTAATCTAATGAGAAGAACATTTATTTTGAATTTATTATTTATAATAAATTTAAGTGCAGGTCGGCCTTAAGGTTTTTACCCCCAGCAGATGTGTCACACACCTCTCATGATTGGTATTTATAGGGTCAATGTTGGAGCATTTTTCCACTCATCTCAACACACATCTCCTCCTCTTATACGAGCATCTGAGAAGCAGCTTCATCTCACACGTGGGAAAGAAGGCCTAACTTTACCACAGCAATAAGGTCGAAGTTTACTGCAGCAAGAAGGACGAAATTCACTGCAGCCAAAAATCTGCGGTTAGGGTTTCTGGAGAAGTTTGACCAGCGTTGACTTTGGTCAACGCATGGTCTGATTGGGCTGAATTTTGGAGGAGACTTTGATCTAAGGAGGCCATACTCTTTGGCACATAAATCGAGGTCAAAGGTTGACCAGAAGTTGAGTTGCGTTGAATTTTAGTGCTGCTACCCTGCGTTGACTTTTCTGGGGCAGCGTTGACTTTTCTGGGGTTGACTTCTGAGTTGACCGTGTGACTGTTTTGAGGACTGTTGTGACACATGCTGGGTTGGCTGACCGTGAAGTCTTTGTTGGTTGAAGCATCCTGTTGGCTGCCATAACGCACCATCACCTTTATCTGTTTCTGACTTGTCTTGTAAAGGATCACTGGTATGTTCTATTTGCATTTTACTTGTAAATTCATGTGATTGATGTTGATAAAATTAAAGTTGCATCAAGCATAGAACATCTAAAAAATATTATAGTGGTTTTCCCCCATGTTGTGGCAATGCAATTCCAAGGCCTCAACACAACTTTATCCAATTTTTCCACATGAATAACAAACACAAAAAATATATATATATTTATATGCCTTAGAGTAGGATACCTTATTCATGATATTGTTCTTTGTAATTCTTCTTGTTTATCTTAAACCTTTTGTTCCATCTAGAATCCTATTTACTTCTCAATAGATCCTCTAGCAATTGTTGCATAATTTTTATGTCATGGAAAAGGTTTAGTTTTTTACAAATGTTTCCTTGTAGCCCAATCATGTCTCGTCGCTATGGGGCCTTTGACTGTTGATGAGCTCATCTAATTCTCTGGATTTGTTCGCAAAATTATGACGAACATTGCTTATTTTCTCTGCTTCCTTTCGTAGATAGACTATATCTACTTCTCAATTTTCCCTTGCTTTGTTGCTTTCTTCAAGTTCTCTTATGAGAGAATCTTCAATTTGTCTGGCTTCTTCCAATTATATTTTAATGCTAATAATTGCTTCCTTTAATTCGTCATTCTTCTCATTGATGCTTCTCCCATGTTCTTTTTCTATCTAATCCTAACTGATCTAAATGCAACAGGCAGCTGAGGTATTTACACCTAGTTGTTACAGTTCAAATGATTTTGAACCCTCCTAGCCACAACATGTGGACAAAACCTCCTACATTGCTGGCTAGTGTCTAGTGCCCCTGCATCAGACTCTCGAGAGCGATTTTCTTCATGGGCTCCTGTCCATGAGCTCTTCCACTGATCTGGCTATCTTCTGCAACATTCCTTCAGTCATCCAAGTGGCATCTTCTTCTGGCTTGTCCTTCCATTTGACTAAGTATTGAAAGTACTCTTGTCCCCTGGTCTTCCTGAACACTCTTTTGTCCAACATCTTCTCTGGTTGCAATGGTTGCGCTGGAGGTAGTTGTTCTTTCCATTCAATCTGGTCCTTGTCTGTTGATCTTTATTCTACACCATCATCCTCATACTTGTACAAATCTGCAACATTAAAAATGGGAGATATTCCAACATCAGGTGGCAATTCAATCTCATAAGCATTTGCAGAAAACTTTCTAAGTATCTTGCATGGACCAATCTTTTTGAACTTTAGTTTATTACACTGCTTCTTTGGGAATCTCTCCTTCCTCAAGTGTGCCAAAACCAGATCTCCTACTTCAAAATGGACTTCTTTTCTGCTCAAGTCTGCTCTACCTTTGTATTTTATGTTGCTGCCTTGTAGTTGTTGTTTCACTTGTTCATGTATGGCCTGGATCTCTGAAGCAAATTCTTCACCATCAGCGCTCCTTAGTTCTGCCTTTCCCAGATTTCCTAATTCTGATATTCCTCTGGGGTGCATTCCATAGACAATATGGAATGGACTCTGCCCTGTGCTTCTGCTTGGTGAGTCATTATATGCATATTCTGCCTGGGGAAAAATATGATCCCATTGCTTGGGATGCTCTCCTACAAGACTCCTCAACAAATTTCCCAGACTCCTATTCACTACCTCAGTTTGTCCATCAGTCTGAGGATGGTAAGCTGAGCTAAAATTCATTTTGGTACCAATTTTATTCCACAGTGTCCTCCAAAAATGACCCACAAATATGGTGTCCCTGTCTGAAACAATACTCTTGGGCAACCCATGCAATCTAACAACTTCTTTGAAAAACAAGTTAGCAACATGGGTGGCATCACTAGTTTTGTAACATGGAATAAAATGTGCCATCTTGGATAATCTATCCACTACAAAAAAGACTGCATTATTCCCTCTTTGAGTCTTGGGTAGCCCTAGAACAAAATCCATACTCACCATGTCCCAAGGCCTGTCTAGAATAGGCAAGGGAGTGTACAATCCGGCATTATGGATCCTTCATTTGGCATACTGACAGATTTTGCAATTCTTCACAAACTTATCCACTTATGCTCTCATCTTGGGCCAATAATAGAAGTGACTCAGCTGCTCATAAGTTTTATCAGTACCAAAGTGTCCAGCAAGTCCACCACTATGCTTCTCCTTGATCAAATTTTCTCTCATGGAACATTTTGGTACACACAGTTGGTTTCTTCTGAATAGTAAGTCCTCCTGCAAGAAATAATCCAGCCACTGGCTTCTATCTGTTAGAACAGGATTACAACATGCCTCAAATGCCTCCTTAAAATCAGAATCTATTTTATACAGTTCTTTGAGAAAATCAAATCCTACAACTTCAAAATTAGTTTCTTGAACAAGCATGTGCCTCCTACTCAAAGCATCAGCTACTTTATTTGCTTGGCCACTTATGTGTTTCAAAACAAAGTTAAAACCTTGGAGATATTCAACCCATTTGGCATGCTTCTGATTCAACTTGGGTTGCTGTACAATATACTGCAAAGCATGATTATCATAGTATAATACAAATTCTTTGGACATAAAATAATGTCTCCACTTTTTTAATGCTTGGACAACTGCATAGAATTCCTTCTCATAAGAGGAATACTTCCTTCTGGTGTCATTTAGTTTTTCACCAAAATAGGCTACAGGCCTATCATCCTTACTCAGTACAACTCCAATGGCCTCCCCACTAGCTTCACACTTCACTTGAAATGGTTTAGTAAAATCAGGCATAATCAAAACAGGCTTTTCAGTTATCTTTTGCTTCAAAAGTTTAAAGTTTCTCTCTGCTTCAGCAGTCCATTTAAATGGTTGTTTTCTCTTTTTTATTTTCTCAACGATGGGTGCATTTATCTTACTGAAGTTTCTTATGAATTTCCTGTAAAAATTGGCAAGTCCATGGAAACTTCTTACCTCAAAAACATTTCTGGGTGAATGCCACTCTACAATTTCCTTAACCTTTTATGGGTCCATCTTCAATCCTTCTGCAGAAACAACAAAACCCAAATACACCAACTCTTCTTTCATGAATGAGCATTTCTTTAAGTTTATCAGCAGTTTCTCTTGGTGCAGCTTCTTCAAGACATAGTTAAGATGCCTTAAATGTTCTTCTTTAGTTTTGCTGAAAACTAATATATCATCCAGATACACTATCACAAATTTACCAATGAATTCTTTCAATACTTCATTCATAAGTCTCATAAAAGTACTAGGTGCATTTGACAACCCAAAAGGCATGACCATCCATTCATATAGTCCTTAATTTGTTTTAAAGGCAGTTTTCCACTCATCACCCTCTCTTATTCTAATCTGATGATATCCACTCTTCAAATCTATCTTTGAAAAATATTTAGCACCACTCAAACAATCCATTAAATCCTCAACTCTAGGCAAAGGGAATCTGTACCTGATTGTTATCTTATTGATTGCTCTGGAATCAGTACACATCCTCCAACCTCCATCCTTCTTTGGGCTCAATACTACTGGTACTGCACATGGACTCAAACTTTCTCTGATCAGTCCCTTGTCCACCAATTCCTGTACTTGTCTCTTGATTTCCTCATTTTCTTTGGGAGTCATTCTGTAGGCTGCCTTATTTGGCAGATTTGAACCAGGGATAAAATATATCTGATGGCTGATCTTCCTCACAGGTGGCAGCTCATCAAGTAAATCATCCACAACAATGTCACAATAATTTTCTAACATCTCTTGGATTTCTATTGGAAAATCGGAAATCTTTGTAGAAGTAAGAACTACCTTAGGTTTGCAAAATAAAGCAAAGCTTACCTCTTCTTCTTCTATCTGTTGTAGATATTCCTTCCCGCTCAGCAACAAGGTCTTTGGATCAATCACTCTGCTTGATGGCTCTCCTTCTTCCATGGGTATCAATGTATGATGTACCCCATCCTTGAAGAACTTGTAAGTGTTCTTGGGTTACCATGCACCACCGTTCGTCAAATTGTCTACCCAAGAAGTATGTGACACATCCATGGGCATTACATCACACCAAGACCTTATCTTTGCATTTGCCCATTTGGTGCCTATCTCCCTGGTTCTTTTACAACCACTGGCCATTCTTTTATAGTCTGGTGATACCTTCGTAGAGTTGGACGCTTCTGTTTTCAGCTCAAATTTACCTCAGCGGAAACCAGATTGTCTGTGCTGCCACTATCAATGACTAGCTGGCAGCATTTCCCTTGGACCTTGCATATGCTCCTAAACAAAGTCTTCCTTTGTGCAGGCTCAGTGACCTCTTTGGTTTGCTTCAACAGGACCTTGTTAACCACCAAGGACTCTCCCCTTTCTGGTAGAATTTCTTCTTCAATTGCTACCTCTTCTCCAGCCTGGGCAACAACAGCATTTCTTAGACCAGCACCCACATTCTCCGGGCACTCATAGTGCTTATGTCCCACTTGCTAACATCTATAGCACCTCAATTCTCTACCTCTGCTTCTGCCTCCTCTTCCTCTATAAGAACCCCTTCTGCCTCTTGCATCATCCTCTGCGGATGCATTCTGAGGTGAGCTACTATTAGCTCCATCCTTGGGTGTAGTAGGATTTCCTCTACCACCCTGACTTCCCTTTCCACGGAAAGTACCTCTCTTTTTGGCAAACTAATTCCTCAGGAGTTTCTCTTCTGCTTTCAAGGCCATCTGATAGGCCTCTTCAACTGTCTTAGGAGACAGAAGACCAATCTCATCTTGGATCTCTAGCTTGAGACCATTCCAATACCTGGAAGTCTTCTATGGTGTGTCTTGGAATTTCCCAGCTCTTATGCTTACTCTATAGAATTCTTCTGTGTATTCCCTTACTGTCAGCAACCTCTGTCTCAGGTTCTGCATTTGCCTAAACAATGTTAGCTGATAATCACTAGGCAAGAATTTACCTTTTAACTTAGCCATCATTCTGGTCCAGCTCTTGATAGGTTGCTTGCCAAATCTTCTCCTTTTTTCCTGCACTCCATCCCACCAAAGTGCAGCATGTCCCTTCAGCTTTGTTACTACAAACTTGACCTTCTTATCCTCGCTCATTTCTTCATAGTCAAAGCACTTGTTCATTTCATTAATCCAGTCCACCAGTTCCTCTGGATTCAGTCCTCCTGCAAAACTTCACACTTCAATCCTGGGCTTAACTGCAGACCCAAAAACAGTTCTAAGGAGCCTCATGTCAGGAGGAATCTCAGCATTTTCTTCCGCTTCTTCTAATTCAGGTTCATTGATGTCTTCAGGATCTCTGGGTTGTCTTCGCTCCATGGCATCCATTTTGGCCTCGAACCTCTGCAAAATCCCCAACACCTCTGCATTGGCAACAGGTCTCCTTCTGCCAGCACCTCTACCAACTCGGATTGCCATGTCAGTTCCCTTCAAAACAACTCAAAAACGCGCTCTGATACCACAAATGACAGCAACAAAACTAAATTCAAGCCCCCTAAGGAGAGCTGGCCTACTGGTGTAACTCTGTCAGCATTTGCCTGCAATTAACTCAATTCACCTCCACGTGTCTTTCCGCATAATTCCTTGTAATCTTATTTATCAATTTCAGAGAAATTGATAAATAACGCATTCAGCGACTTTAAAAAAAATCTAAATATCTCAGCCCTTATAACTACGCAATATCTCCAACACAGAATCGGCGCCAACTTTGGGAAACTTTAAATATGTTCCGAACTTTTATTCTATCACTGAACCTTATAAGTAAGGTTACAACCCGACACATTAAAATCAAATGCTTATAACAATTCTTAGGCTCCAGGCCCACCTTTGCAATCGACTGTTTAATAAAATGTACCCACGGTACCTTAGAATATCCTTCAAGCATCTTCCGAATACGATCACCGTTCACTTGTCAGTCTCCAGATCGAACGGTATGCCTCAATATTGCGCGGGCTCCGATGTCGATCGTTAGCGTGCGATGAGGGCACGAAGAGGCGGTTTTCGGGGTCCCACCTTTGCCACGTGTCGACCACTCAATGGAATCGCTCCCTATTGGAAAATACCGCTTACTCCGCAAAAGTGGTGCGATATGGGCAGTCTGGTTTCGCAAATCCACTTTTGAACAGTGCGTGACCATAGGTTTACGCTGAGTTTACACTATCCTTTCGATTCAGTCCAGTTCTCAACTCAGGGTCTAACCTCGGGCAGGATTTCTCGGTTACCAGCTGAACAAGTCTAATACCTCTGTATGCGGTTTCCTTCGCTACGACCAGAATCTACAGTTCTGTGGCAATGGTTTAAGATATCCTCTCGGCTTCTTACAAAATGCAATGTGACATTCCAAGGAGTCCACAATCGACCATAGGCAGGGATTAGGTAGAGATTTACACAGCAATTCCCTTCATTGAATTAGCCATAGGACGGAGAATTCAATATGCTCGGGACCAACAAATTTACACATAGATTAATTCAAACACGCACCGATAGTCAATACAATATTGGCTTTTATTCAACTACAACAAAAGCTTAACACACAAATCACTGTGAAAATCTCCTCCTCGATACATCCGAGGGGTACCAGTTATATACATAACAATGTGTCTCTTCGGTTCCTAGGTGAGGACCGTCTAGAAAATCAAAGGCTTAATTACAATTTTCTCAATTAACTGAAACATGACAAATGGACTGCACCTAACTATTCAACTTCTACTAATCCTAACTGATCTAAATGCAACAGGCAGCTGAGGTATTTACACCTAGCTGTTACAGTTCAAATGATTTCGAACCCTCCTAGCCACAACATGTGGACAAAACCTCCTACATTGTTGGCTAGTGTCTAGTGCCCTTGCATCAAATAGACACAATAATTTTAGCTGGAAACCCCCTTTTCGTAGGAGGAAATATGAACACATCCTAAAACAGAGAGATATCAACACTTTAGAACAATCCACTTCGGGGGCAACCTCCAATACATTACATGAATGAACAATTCTTGGATGATACAAATGACCAAAACCTCCTTCTATATATAGGAGTCCATGGGGCCACAATATAATCCTAGTGGGGCTACAATGTAATCCTAGCCGACCTAACAATAATAATGTAAGGGCACAATAATAACAATATGGGGGTTACAGGGGTACAACAATAACATTAAGGGGGGTTACACTAACATAATAAGGGACTACACTATTAATAGAGGGACTTAACATGCCCCTCTCCTTCAAACAAGTGTTGTCCTCAATGCTTGATTATCTCTTGATGCTTCTGTATAAAATTATCGTCCTCCCATGTGGAATCTTCTACAGGAAAGTTTTTCCACTTGCTGAGATACTCTGAAATTGATTGTACTTGTCGAGTTCTTGTTTCTATGATTGCTTCAGAACTTCTTTCGATGTGATGTTGATCTTCCTGTTGTTTTATTAGATTCTGCACCAAAGTTAGGTTATCCTTTGAGAGTTCGAGAACTTGTTGTTGATGCTCGATGTGATCTTCCACTAATTTATCATCCATATTAGCTATTATTTTATCCTTCAAACCATCGAACTTAGCCTCCATTTCTTCTTTTAAACCATCTATGTCATCTTCAGTTTCTCTTCGTAAGATCGAAATTTTTTGCACTTGGTACCATAATTTTGATATCTCATATTGCAATTCTTCCTCTTCATGCGTCATAGTATAGATTTTTGAGGGCTTAATGGGTATGGAATTATTTTTTGGAGGCATTATAGAACCCAATACTGATAAAAATTCTAAAATATGCCCTTGGAATCACTTCAAACTACTTTTTCAAACAAACGTTATGCAATTTTAAAAACCAAATACACACTTTTTTCTTGCTTTTGAGAAGCTCGATATTGAAACTGAATTATCTGTGTGATTTCAGATCCTCAATAACTGAAATTTGGTCCTGAGGTAGCCCTCTGAATCCTCTTTCGAATGCCACAGCTCTGACCTGATTTGGATTCTTGAAGTCAAAGTTGTGTCCAATCTCCTGTGATGACCTAATTATGGACTGGTTCAATAGAGCTAACTTGTACGATTTTCCACGTGTTACTGTTTCCTCCTTCGGCTCTGAAATTGATAGAAAAGAAGATACAGTCTGTGTACTTGCAGCCACTTTTTACAGAATTCCAATCCGATGCCCAGAGAGAGAGTTATGAATATTTTCCCACGATCACCTCTTTAAGATGAAATTCGGGAGCCTGAAAAAGACCTAACTTCCACATACCCTATCTCCGAAAATATTGCGAACCAAGCTCTGAAATTTTTAGACAATGTTCCTCCGGATTTCGGCTTCGTGCTCTCCAAATTTCAACTTTTGAACCTTCGCAGAAAAAATAAATAAATAAATAAAATAATAATAAAATAAATAAATAAATAATAAAATAAAATATAAATATAAAAAAATAAATTTAAAAAAAATAAAAAATTATAGCGAAAATGCTACGATGACCTATTTAGGTTAAATTCAGGAGCCTGCAAAAATTCCTAACTTACACAGGCCATATCTCCGAAAATATTGCGAACTAAGATCTGAAATTTTGCGACGATGTTCCTCAGGATTTCGGCGTCGCACTCTAAAAATTTCAGATTCTGAAACTTTGTAGAAAAAAATTTATAGCGAAAATAACACGATGACCTATTTGGAGCAGCGAAACCCTAGAATCCAAAGCTCTGATACCAAATGTTGTGAAACCAGCTCCAAAAATAGAAGAAAAGAGATATCAACGCCTTAGAAATAAGCCACTTCAAGGGGGCAACCTTCAATACATTACATGAATGAACAATTCCTGGATGATACAAATGACCAAAACCTCCTTCTATATATAGAAGTCCATGGGGCCACAATATAATCCTAATGGGGCCACAATGTAATCCTAGCCGACCTAACAATAATAATGTAAGGGCAAAATAATAACAATATGGGGGTTACAGGGGTACAACAATAACAATAAGGGGGGCTACACTAACATAATAAGGGACTACACTATTAATATAGGGACTTAACAAAAACCATCGAACACTTTTCTAAAAAAAATGTGAGTACATAAAAAAGCTTCAACTCCAACTGAAAGGGAAAACCGAACTCCCCAGTACTCTAGAAAAGCGTTCAATTTTATAGCTCCAACTGTAATGACGCTCCAATGCCTTGTTTTTATCAACAGTCAGCTGAAAGGATGCTCCAACACCCTTGCAAGCTCCAACTCGCCCTAGAACCACCCTCCCACCCTGAAGTGTTTTTAGGATCCATCCTGAAGGTGGCTCCAACGACCTACCTAGCACCACCCAGCCACCTTGAAAATTAATTTTGAAAAAATTTTGTGGGCTCCCATACTAGGGACAATGACCTACTTTACAATATATTAATTCTTGCAACTATAATGGGCTCTCGTGCCAGGGAAAATGGCCCACTTGCAATGACAACCTTCAAGAAATTTATACTATAAACCCTATTGCACAACCCTTACTACAAGAAATCGGTCAAACTACCCTTTATACTAGATCATTGTAACATAGTAATTATGCCAATTAGCAAGTGTACCTTTATCTACAACAACCTTTAGAATGATGATATATTTGTAAGATAATGAAGATGATACAAAAGCTTGACTTGAATGAACCTTTATTGTTGTAATGCTACTAAAAACTTCTGAAATTGAGGCAACTATCAAATGTTGCTATGGAGATACTTGAAACATCTTGTTGCAAGAACCACCCCTGAAACTATTTCTAAACATGGGCATTCAACTGCAATCAACCACACCTTTACCACTATTGAATGCTACAATAAATTATCAAGGGTATGCCCATGTTAACAAGGTTGTAAGGAGCATCTTTGAATATAGACTGAGATTTGAAGCTCCTACTACAACTTTAATGCCACACATTGATTTTCAAATCATTCCACTTATCAAGGAGACATAGGTCGAGAAGATGTTGCTTTAAATTCACAGGCTCAATGATGATTGATTGTATGCCATCTTCCAAATTCAAGTCTTTATGCTCAATGATACTAATCAGAGAACAACTTCTTGTTTCCATACTTTTAACCACTTCTAGGATTATTCTTGAATTTGAGTGCTTCAGAGAACTAGGTCAAAGCATGCCTCAAATGATCTCGTACCAAATAGATAAATCAAATGAACTGCAATAAGAAAAACGAATCCCAAAATATATTTGTCATAACCACAGAGTCCATGCAGAAGGTATTCTTTAATGGATGGATTGAGTACTTTTCAGAAACAACCTTTTCAACAATTTGTAACCCTTCATTGTCAGAGAAGTGAGTGATTCCTTAAATGATGTTCCAGAACAAATTAACGCCACAATAAGTCATTTTTTAAGGGCTTGTTGAACTTTTATATGCCATAGGTCTTGTGTCGTTTTATTCCAATTTTGAATAATAGACCTAGAAACAACACCGCAACTCAACTAGGATTTGTAATGATGATTGACCAGCCCTCGGTCTACTTCAGAACCTAGGCCGAGAGACCTAATGGTATTATAAAAGAAAAGAAAAATCATTGATTCTTTAATCCTTGTTCCAAGAAGATACACTACATATATTGGTGATCTTTCCACTTCAAATTAGGTCTCAAATTTGATGCCCTAGATAACAATCTAGTGCTTGTCCTTTCATGACAGATGATCCATAGAGAAATAATGTGTAAGGCCTAGACTCATTGTTAGGTAGGTCACTTGTCAACCGCTTATGACATAGAACTCTTATTTGTATAAAATTTTCCTGCAACCTTTAATGTTCTATGATTCCAAGGAATGGAGCCTAAATAGGGTCGAATCATTAGAGATACACACCTACAATAAGATAAAAGAAAATCCCAAAACCAACCAATAACAAGAACCCTCTCTTTTGATCTTACATTGTCTCCTCAAGGGTCTAAGTAATTTAGATCTTAAACACAAGATAATCATTGAACTTGCATACCTTTGGAGGTGAATGTGGTTTCTTTTTATAGACTTAGGAGGGGCTCCATGAGAGGCAATGAGTTGTTATTATGGAGGATAACCTTTGAATTGGACAATTGATTTATGGAGGGAAGAACCCCTTTAGGGTTTTTAATTTGAAATTTAAAATACCTCCAAAACCCCTTCATTTTATTTTTGTTTTAAAATATATTTGTAAAAACCCCAAGAATATTTTTTGCAATTATTCTATTTGTTGGAGAAGAGCCAAATTGCTTGAAAATTTGTCTCGACCAAGGAGAAGTTTCCACATCACCACCCTTTGGGGGTTTTTCCCACAAATTTGGTCCTTTGACTTCAAACTAACATAACTCATAAATCGTGAGGCTTCTCGTGGCATGCCACATACCACTGGAATCAGCTCAATGAGGATAATCTATCAAGGATTAGTCTGACACGAAAGATCATGAATTTCCATGTCATATTAGTTGAAGAAAGGTGGGGCATATTCTAGTGCTACTTGGGTTGACATTAATGACAACCATATATCAACAATTACCACCTAACAACTCTTGAACTCATTTTAGTTGACGTGTTGAGCTATTGAATAACCACTTAGCTTCTCCTCAATTCAATTTATCCCCAACACTAGAATCGCTAAATAACTACTCATTTTCTCTTCAATTCAATTTATCCGCAACACTTAAACCACTAAATAACCACTCAAATTCTCCTTAACTCAATTTATCCCCATTATATTCTAGAAAGAATATATATTCATTAGCACTATACTCTAATTTTACCTTTGGTAACTCAATTTTATCACTAAATCCCATTATTAACTCTAATTGTTAACTCCCATACTAACCCTAAAACATCCAATAACAATTGAATGTTTCGCATTATTATACCAATATCGTTCCCTTATAGATTATATTAATATTCTACTTCCCTCTCTTAAACCCCCCTCACCCTCATCCAATTCCTATCATTCGACTATAATAAACTTATCCCTAATTGAGCTTGACCCACCTACCACCCAACTTCTTGAAAATGGATTCAACTATTTCATTGTCCTCCATCATATTTTTGTTAAGGACATTATATATTCCATTGAATCCATCACAGATCATCTACCCACACACAATGTTGAGGAATTTAGGCATGTGTGGTATGATTATGAATCATTCCAAACGTCCTAAACCAAAGCTTTGCAGAGAGGACTTTCAATCCATTCAATGACATAATGTAATTGATAAGGGTAACACTAGTTATTACAAATACCATCAATTATGAAAACATTTGCTATTGTTTTCCAAATCGCATGTCTCTGGTTTGATTTACGTGTGATCTAGTTTCCTTAAGTAACGTTTGTTGGTTGGCAAGGGCCCACCAACTCAGCCACGTTGCCCCGTTGTTCCATAAACTCTATAATGTAGTTCTTTGTTCTTCATTATTTACATATTGTGTGTATTAGTTTACCATGCTAGTATTATTATACAGATTATGATATTGATTTTATTCATAGTTATATTATGAATGCATGTTTAAATCGCCTTGCCAGAAGAATGTGTGATTCTCCTTTTCTTGTGTGTCAGGGTATGTGTTGATTCTTTATGTCATGTGGATTGTATCAAGTGCTAGTATTCCAATAAGCTTACACAATGGTTTGATGCTTATCATTTACAATGGAACTATGGGTTTAATATCCCCTTGTTTCCTGATTATAATTGATGCCAACCTCCTTTGACATTTAACTCGATTTGTATATCTATTTATCAAATGCGTTGATGTTATGTCTAATTATATTTTAGATTTTGTTTACTTTTCCGGAGGCAAGATAAGACATTGAAGGGTAGTGATAACACTTTGCAACTCCTAGTGTTGTCTAAACACATTGTTTAAAATTGCAATGACTGGTTTTTCTTCTAGAAACCTCAAGAAGCTCTCATGTTATTGGATCAAGTCAAGGATGGTCGAGGGACACCCTAGTCTCCAGTCAACAAAGCGGTCAACCAAGACCCCAGTTCTGAGCACTCAATAAAAGTATCAATCTTGTGCAATAATCCACCCAAAATTGCATATGCCAAATGATTTCTAGTTGCAAAGGGTTGGATTGAGGTTTGATATTGTAAGGGTATCTAATAGGATCGCCCATTTTTTATCTATTGTGGTTATTCTTGATAGATCCAATGCATGAGTCGAGAGATTCATTGAATGGCCCTGCTCATTGCATCCTCTATGTAAAAATTACATATGTCAACACCTAAAAACAACAAGAGGTTGATTGGTATATAACAATACATTGTAATGTTGTTAGTTTGATGTTAGTTTGAGGAAAAGGAAGAGAAGAGAAAAAATCATAAAGATAAAAAAACATACTTTCTATGGGTGACCATGAGCCTACATTTTTCTAAGATTGTAAGCCTATTTTACAGAAAGTTGCACACAGTTCTTGTATGAATTAACATGTGGAAATTTCTAATTTTAAGGTTAGGAATTATCAATAAGTGCATTCGCTAGGCAAGCATCATAAGCATGAGGGAGGAGAGAAACCAAGAGACTATGTAGCAAAGAAGGTGCTCAGTGTGATGTCATGTAAGACACTAAAGAAAGTCACATAAAGATTGTGGAAACCCTAAAATCAATAAGAAAATTAAAAATATCTACTGAAACTTAAACAAAAGATAATGTTACTATACAATAAAAATTTAATATTAAATCATTTATTATTAAAAGTAAATGTTTTTTTATTATAATTTTTTCATGGGTTCAAAAATCTTATTTCTTTTACAAATTTAAACACATTTAATATATTTGAAAAAACTTAAGAGAATTTGAACATTAATGTTTCAAATCTCATAATGTGTTAGTGGATTTGGGACCCAAATTGATACACTAAAAGTATTTGCAGGCGATTTCAATACTCCCATGGCTTTTTAATGGTAACCGAATTGTTCAGGCATACAAGATTTAGACATAGCTCCACACTGAAGTATCTCTCCTATCTCTCATAGATTTCGCGTGTTTGAAAGAAATTTGCATAGTATCTAAAGGATTCACATTGCTTTACTTCATGACAATTTCTGAAACCCAAATAATCTACTTCATGACAATTTCTTAAACCCAAATAGTCTTCTTGGAAACTATAGCAATACCCATCGCCTGATCATCCATGGCAGCCCTTCCTTCTATGTAGACCACTAGCATGTCCAGCAGGTGGTTTGGTGAGCATCATTATGCGGCTGAAACAATGAAGAGTGTCAAATGAATGACTAAATTCATGCACAATTGGGTAGTAACAGGTGCAAAGTAAACGATATTCAATTAGGCAGGGAAGGGCTCTGGTGTAATCCCACATATTAAAAAATAACTTTCAAAAATAATAACATTTTGGCTTCTCGGCCTCTGGAAGTAATCAAATGGAAACCCTTTGCATTAAGTAGCTTGACCGACTTTATCAAAGTCCATGGTTGGCCTCAAAGCATATATTTGTTCTACACCCTTGCAGATGTTGGCAATGCACCATCCCTTGATGAGCCGGCGCAGCGTGTGGTTGGGGATTAAGTCGAAATTCTCCAGCAATTACAAGGTAGCAGGGCATGCTTTCTTTTGGCATGAAAATATCCAGTGCTCTATACTTTTATAATCATAGGTCACGCCTGTGGACATTAATGTATCAGGGATGCTCAGAATATTATGATTGGGGTTGGTCTTTTCCACCGGTAATGCTGCTTGTCTTTTACATCTTATGACTCCTCCCATGGAGGTTTTATGATTGTATTGGGATATTTTTAGGTTTTATATGCTGTCACAGCTGTCATCATGATCTTATATTATTACCTAATATATACAGCGTTTTTTTTCCTCTGAAAAAAAAAGTCACGCATGTGGAAACAGTGACCGGGTCTCTCTTTAGCGACATTGATATGGAGCACCTGAAATATGAAGGAACCTCCTCTTCGAAATAAATTTGTGTTGAATCCATAGCAATACTAGGTCGATAGAATTAAAATGTCCACAACTCACCTGAGCGGGAAATCTGCCTCATTTCAAATTTTAAAATTTCAGCTAATTACCTCCACCATGCGATTTTTGTGTTTGAAACTGGGTGCGTAGTGGCATTGATTGCACACTCTTCGACGTCTTATCACCACCTTATTATTACGTATGTCTGAACCATGGATTGCTTGCAGAACTCCAGGCCGTCAATTCCTCAAGTCAACTCATCGCTCAAACAGAGGAAAGGGACATCGTTTGGAGGGCTAGAGTCTCAGTCGCCATTAGCTATCATTTTCCGACCGGTGACAATTTCCCGGATAAAAAGCTGCTGGGCAGACTAATCCAAATTTTATTTGCAGGACCGAAGTATTGTGCACACATTACATGGGCTAGGTGTAACCTAAGGACTAAGCTGGGAATTTTACTTGAAGGGTGTAGGTTTTAATTTTGTATAGAAATTATTTGTAAATGAATTTTTAAATAACAAAAATGTAAGCAATATAAAACATATATATATATATATATATATATTTTTTTTCCATGGACCTCAAAATTTGGACTATTAGATTGATTTTTCATTATTTTTCTTTCAATGTTACAATTAGTATTCATAAATCTCAATTCACTAATCTTGGATTAGAACATAATCGTAAATCCCTTCACTAGATCTACAAAATACCATGAAAAGAAAACCATCATGCCCAAAACCATGTGCAACACCCATGCACAAAACCATGGGTAGGTCCGCCCACGTCTTTGGGTCCGCCACCCATCCTAGGGTTTGCCCACCTATTATTGGATTTGCATAAGAAAAAAAAAATCGCGAGGCATTGCCCCAGAGCTCGTGCAGGGGGGTGGTACCACCCGACAAGGGGAGTTGTCGCCCCCCTTATGAGCCCCCGCTGCACTCAGCACAACGTACAGCATGTGGAACTAGTCATGGAAAGAATATAACACACACCCAACAAAGGGTCAAGTTTGCATTTGTTTTTGAAGGGCCAGATTTATTGTGTTGCATATGGCCAAGTATGATTTTGTTCAAATTTGCTATTTAAGGTAAAGATTGTTTGAAAGGGGTCAAATTCATTATTAGACAAGTTCAAATTTATTATAGGATTGAGCATGTCATTGTCTATGTGATTAGGTTTACTGGAAGGTTATCTTGTGAAAGGGTTGTAGTATTTGTGATGAAAAGCGAAGAAGATGAGTCGTAATTTGAAGCTTATCATTAACATTTTCTTCTTATGTATTTGTTGTTGATAATGTTGAGCTTGTAAATTTTGTGGCTCGTTAATTAAGAAAATAAAATTTTGTTGTCCATGGAGTACTAAGAAATGAAGTATTTTGTATCAATCAATGAAGTATGATTTCCATGAAATACGTTGTCTGGTTGAAGTATGAGTAATGATTTTTTTTGTTGATAAAGTGTTGAGTATGAAGTATGCTACTGATTTGAATTGGGTGTTGCTGAGAAATGAAGAAATTCTGATTTGAAGATTGAATTGAAGCTTGTGGATCCAGTGTGAAAATGTTATGAAAGGGAGGTCCACTGACATTTGGGGGTTGGTGCCTCCAGTAGGTTGTTTCCTGCAAATTGATTAGGAGGTGGGTGCCTGCATTAGGTTGGAGCGTACATCAGGTTGAAACCTACAACAAGTGGGCGCTTGCATATTTCAGAGGTTGGTGCCTCAATGAGGTTGTAGCCTAAAGTAGGTTAGTTCCAATAAACTATTGTAATTAAATATTGAAGAAGGTAAGAAGATTTGTGGTTTTCTCCCGCAAGGGTTTCCACATATATGTGGTGTCCTTGTGTATTTATGTGATGATTAACCATGTTGATGTATTTTTATGATTTCAGTTAATGATGGCTTTTTTAATTTGGTTAACTTGGTCATTACACTAATTCACCCCCTCCCCTCCCCCTCTCATTGTAATCATAATTCCAGCAGTTTTCTAATTAGAGTTAATGCTAACCACCTTGACTTGTAACTCGATTTTCCAATTGATTTATCAAAGGCATTGATGCTTTATCTGATCATATTTTACAGTTGATTTACTTGTGTAGAGGCAAGATAAAAGACTTAAGGGCAAGGATAACACTTTTCAACTCTTAGGGTTGGTGGACATTGTTTAATAATTATGAAAAATCGTAAGCCTAACACAAGAGGCTTTGTGTTAGTACACCCTGATGATCCCAAGCACTTCTTAAGTTTTATTTCCCTCTTTTTATCTCTATGTTAATGATGGGATTGTTTACTAAATGGACCTTGGATTGAAATACCAAATATAAAACACCCTTTAGAATTTATTATCGAATGCTTCTCCTTGTTTGCAACCACAGAGGATCGAGATCTACTAAATATAAGGTTTGAGACTTTTTATGAAACCTCTAACTACAACCCTCACAAAATATCCCTTAAAATTGTTATCTAAAGAATGAGTTCCTTGTGGTTTTGAGTGTGATTTGTTTGGTTTCCTTATGATATTTCTCTTTTGCAACGATATATTAGAAGGTCCATCAATGATCTAACCTTTTCACATATAGTGTAGTATCTTTAAGTTTACAAACCCATATTGATAATTTAATGTCTCATATTTTAGCAATTAAATTGATCGACGGGGACCATTAGGTTGAGCATAAATGCACCATTCTCAATATCCAAGTGGAGATTGTAAGCCAATCTATTTAATTGTAATTGATTCTAAAACAAGCCACAATTATATTTTTCCCAAGTTCGTTAAATATTGCAACATTTAGCAAATTACAAATAATAAAGCTTGGTTAATTCAATAGGCCATTGCAACAAAAAAGGTGAGTAAGACCATAAAGAGATGTCTAGTAGGTGGCACTGTAAAGAAGACATATTACGCTAATAAAAATCAAAATTTCAAACTCAGAAGGGGATGAAATTTCAAAGATACTTCAAGTGAAAGGTTGGCCAACAAAACAGTGTACAAACTCGGATATTTAAACGTGTGTTAACTTGACATTAGCATAACTTTGGTTTAGAAGATATGTTTTTGGTAAATAAAAAAAATGTGATAAAGAGATAAAATGAGTATTATTGTTATTTTCTCACATGACAAATCGTTATACAAAAAATTCTACCCCTACTAAACCTCCAGAGAAATCATATAGGACTTCTAAAGAAAGTGGAGACTTAGAGTACACTCAATTGAGGAATCAATTTAATGACATGAGTAATGATGTGCTGAAAATTGTTGATTTGGCATGTTGCCAAAAAATTCTTACAAGAGAAATTGAAAATAAGATTGATTAAAAGATAAACACTTAAAAAATTCAATGGAATCCATTCTCTCAGATACCTTAGATAAGAGGTTCCATAAAAGTGATATTGTGACCCAATGAAATCACATATGACAAAGATTTTAACACAATTGGATAACACAATAACTGGGTCCTAAAATCAAGATCTTTCATTACTCACGGATCCACATCATCATGGGTTCAAGTTGGGACTAAGGAACTACTTAATTCCCAAGATTTATAATGAGAATTATTTATGGTAAAAGTCTTATAACATGGATAGTTCCAAATGGAGTAATTATTTGATCTACACCAAGAGACAACTTTTAAAAAGGTCTCTCTTTTGCATCTTTATATTTATAACCTGGTCAATTTATCCAGTACCAAACTAAAAGAAAAATCCATTATATTGTCTCTTGGTCCATTTTTATGGATGGATCAATAGCACATTGTGAGGATTTAAGAGCAACACATTCTTTAGTCAATTAATAATTTTTTAGTAAAGAGCTCCAATTACAAGTATATATAGTAATTTCAAAAGCTAAGCCTCGTATTAAAGAACATTCCAAAGGACAATTTGTTAGATCTTTATATGAGCACTTTAAATATAACATTCAACATGTGATGTAACAATTGGAAACTAAATCCCTTGAGCGCGCTTTCAATATGGCAAGGAAAGCTGAAATTAAAAAAAAAAAAAAATGGCTACTAGAAGGGTGGTCCTTAACAATTATAGAGAGCACCATGTTCTCTCTCTAATATCACTCAACTAGCAAGGCTGACGCCTCAGCAAATGGAGGAAAGAAGTGCAAAGGGATTATGGTTTAATTGTGACAAGAAGTATATTAAGGTACATAAGTGTGATGAGAGGAAATTATTCCACATAGATTGTGAAGAAGAACAACAATATTAAGATATAAAACCTTTACATAATCTAGAAATAGAAGAGACTACTCCAACCATATATTTCCATGCATCAGTTGGCATCAACACTCTTCAAACTCTCAAGGTAGAAGGATATATCAAATTAAAAAAGGTAACAATGTTGATTTATTCTTGTAGTACCCATGATTTCATTATTGCAAATTAACCAAACTTTTTGTTTACTTTAAATATTCAACACCAATGTTTCCAACAACGATTGTAGATGAAGGTGCCATAAAATTGTTCGAGGAAGTTCCATAGTATTAACCTCATTATGTTGGAGTATTTATTAGGTAATCCAATAATCAGTATCCAAATGGGTGGTGTTGATGTTGTACTAGGGTTTCAATGGTTATAATCGTTGGGAATAATAACTCTAAATTTTCATGAAATTTTCATGAGAAACTCCATAGAAGGAAAGGAAATTAACTTTGAGGTATACAAGGGAAACCCCTAAAGTGATCAGGTATAATAGTGTTACAAAGTTTCTAAAATGGGACACCATGATGTAATTGTGTAATTATGCTCAATAGTTGTTCAAAAATCTAGAATCTTTATTCATGTGGATCTTCAAAAGTTATCGACAATCATTGCATGGTATTTGTAGAGATGCCTAGATCTCTTCCATGTACTCGATATCATGGCCATTCTAATCATTTGCATCTAGGAAGTGTAGCATCTAACATTAGACCTTATAGGTACCCATATGCACAAAAGAGTCAGATTGAGTGCATAGTTTAAAAAATGTTAGAGGTCAACATAATTCAACTTGATGAAAGTGCTTTCTCTTCATCAATGGTGATGACTTACAAAAAATAAACTTCATGGCATATCCAAAATATAGAAAGCTCAAAAAAATGACCATCACATAAGATTATCATATTCTTATCATTGATGAATTACTAGATAAGTTGTAGAGAGCAATTTATTTACCAAGTTGGATCTCCATTCTAGATCTCATCAAATCATAATGAGAAAATAATACATCCCTAAAAATAACCTTAGAATACAAGAAGGTCATTATGAGTTTTGGGTGTTGTCATTTAGCCTTATTAAAGCACCTTCCACACTTCAATACTTAACAAATTTTATTCTCAAACCCTTTCTCAAAAAATTTGTGTTCATGTTTTTTGATGATATACTAATCTATCAAGGTTTCTTCCAATTGTTCCTTTAAGGTTCATGAAGTGGCATATTTGGGTCATGTTTTATCTCATGAAAGTCTCAAAGTGGACCCTAACAAAATTAAATCTATGAGAGAATGGAAAAATCCGAAAACCTTGAAAAATATTAGTGTTCTTAAGATTGACAAGCTATTACCACAAGTTTTCCAAAAAATATAGTAAAGTAACAAAACCTCTAACTGCATTATCAAAAATAATTCATTTTCTTGGACTCAAAACACCACCAAATCTTTTGAAAAACTTAAGCAGTTTATGTGTACAACTTCTATCCTGGTCATGCCTAACTTCACAAAAAATTTTATTCTGGAGTGTGATCCCTTAGGGCATGGCATCAGTGTAGTTTCAATGCAAGACGAAAGGAATCTTACCTTTTAAAGCCCTAGCGTAAAAGTTAACTCGCTTAAACCCATTTATGAAAAGGAAATGTTGGCCATATTACATGTAGTTAAGAAATGACACATTTACCTAATAGAAATGTAAAAATAGAGAAGAGAAATAATAATGGATAAAAAATATGCTAGGTTGTGAGTTTAAATTTATTTTAAGAAAAGGAAAACAAAATGTGGTGGAAAATGTACTTTTGAATAAAGAAGAAGACGCAGAGAGATTACTTTGTACTATTACCATTCCACGATCAGAATGGGTGGAAGAAGCAAGGTTAAAAATGGAAACAAGATCAAAAGGTATGCAAGATCATTTAACAACTACAAAATAACACAAGTGCATTGAATAAATTTTTCTATAAGAATGATTCACTATAGTATTAGAAGCACCTGTGTTCATGTAAAAAAATCCAACTAAAATAGAAGTTATTTTTGAAATTGCATGCTTACCTACAAGAGGACATTCAAGTTTCCTTAACACTTGCCATAGGATCAAGAAATATTTTTTCTAGGAATGTCTTGAAACTAACGTTCAAAATTTTGTGGTTGAATGTTTGGTTTTCCAACAAAATAAGGAGAATACAATCAAAACCCCAAGTCACCTACAACATTAAGCGATACCAAGTCAATGTTCAAAAGAGTTCTCAATAGATTTATTATAGTATACCACACTCTTAATGAAAGAATGTCATGGTGGTAATAGTAGATCGACTCACAAATTATACCCATTTTTGCGCTCTTTCTCATCCTTTTAAATCAATTAGATTAGCTATGACATTCATCGAAACAATTTAGAAGCTCAATGGAATCCCTAAGAATATTATAAGTCATAGAGATCCAAATTTCATTAGTAATCTTTTGATTGAACTATTTTCTTTTTTAACTACTCAATTGGCTCACAACGCCTCTTACCATCCTCAATTTGCTAAAAAAATTGAGAATATAAATGAATGAAATGTATCTTATTTGATTTGCATTTGATATATAGACATATCCGGTTTAGTGGTTTCCCTTGGAAAAATGCTAGTGCAACATGTCCTTCCATACTTATTAAAAAAATGTCCCCATTTATGGCACTTTATGGCTATAATTATCTATCCATCACATAGAGCACCAACAAGAGGCTCTCCAACTATTTAAGGACAACTTGGCTGCAATATAAATTAGGATGAAGCAACAAACATAATAGCTTTGAAGTGGAAGAGAATTTGAAGCGGGGGATTGGGTAATTTTTAGGCTACACCCATACAAATATATGTCCCTCAATAAAAAAAGGACAATAAATTAGCACCCAAGAACTATGGTGCTTATAAGGTGTTGCAAAGGATTGGAAGGATGGTTTATGAATTGGTGTTGTCTCCACTTCACATGTACATCCAGTCTTCAATGTTTCTTGCTTCATGGTAATTGGTGACAATATTGCAATTCAAACTACAACCTTCCATGTTTCTTACTTGAAGGTAATTGGTGACAAGAACCCATTTCAAACTATTTTACTAAATATTAATGAAGGAGAGAAAAGTGTAGTAAAATTGGAAATAATCCTTGAAACACAAATCAAGAAATTGTGAAATCGAGCAATCACTGGGTACCTCATAAAATGGAAGAACCTTCTAATAGAATAGATTATGCAAGAAGATGATTTCTTCATGCAAAAACATCCACAACTAATCAAGTGTTGAGGGAAAAACATGTTTAAAAGGGAGAAGCATTTTAAGCCCTAAATATTGTGCTATTAAATTTCTATTGTTATATTAGTGTTGTGGTTAGGCCCTTTAATAGTTGGATAGACCCTTAATTGTAATTGTACCTTTTGTCTCCCATATATACCAAACAAGGTTGGTTTTAAATATCATCTCATCTTTGTGCATTTTTATATTGTAAAAGGAAGTTGTCCCCTCGAACAAGTATATCATTCATTCTTCCATCCCATTCTCAAGGTGTGGAGATAGATCTATTTTTATTTTTATGTTATTCAGTGTTTGGTGCATAACATAAACTCTCTACTTGTGTCAGGGTGCATTATTCATTATTCATCCCTTCAAGGTTTTTTAGTCAAGGAGGGGTGAAATAAACTGTTAGTCACGATACCCATACCATAGCAAGAGCATGGGAACCAAACTTTGCTACACTTATCACTTTATTTGTTGATCAAGACAATATTCGTTATAGTGCTTTCCTCTTCTTTCATATGATATGTTCACTAGAAAAATTTAGTTGGAGCCCCATCTTGGAAAGTTGAATACGATAATAAATGTCATGCATCAATGATGAAGGAAAAGAAAAGATTCTTAAAGGCATTCTAAGGCCTCTAAATAAAAGATAAATTCTAGCCTTGTGTGTCAAGAAATGCTTCGAGAAGAGTTCTCAATTTTTCACAACACACATGATATAGTCATCCAAGGAAAAGGGCCTAATCTCAAAGGTTTTGTGGTCTCACAAGCGCTTAAGGGCGTACCCATATGAATTGACAAGTTTCCTCCCAATAACAAGGTATATTTCTTGGCCTAGTATTATAGCTAGTAGGCTAGCATGATATGACTAAATATTTTTGCATTGATTATGAAAGAGCCTAGATATTGACATAACCCCTTGTTATCTCATAGCCTTAGCTCAAAATGGCATGAGAATATTATAGTTGGGTGAAGAATGCTCTATTATCCATTGATTCCCATATGTATGGAATTTTCTAAGATGAGTATTTTATGTTATCTTTATGGACATTTTATTTGAGGAAATTATATATTTTTCGATATTGAGTTTAATTTCTCAATCCATTTCACTAAGATGTATATTTTCCAATTAAGTTTAATTCTAAAATTTGTTCCAAACATATAAGCATTAACATATGGTAATCATGTCAAATCACATAATTTGGGAAATTGATTAGTGACATTTTGAACTATGGAAATTTCGGGGAAATTACTAAGGTGAATTGAGGTGGTACTCATACAAAATGGAGGCCTAGTATCAAAGTAAATAAAAGCTTAATATCATAGAAAGATAGTGCAATATGAAGCAAGTTAGAGCTTCATTACTCAAAAATAGAATTAAGGTAAACCATTGAATGTATACCAAGATCTAATTTCTTATTCATGTAATGAAAGTATCATATCTACTACTAATTGGCCTACAAGCACGGAAAAGAGATAACAAGGCATCATGATCCCCATGTTTTATTAGATTTTGTTTACATAGTAACACATGAATTAGCAATTCGGCCCCGATGGAAGAATAGTATGTCACTTCATATAATCCATATTTTGTTTTATGGCAAACCATGCATGTAAAGATTTGTCATTATAGTTCTGCAAAGTATTTAGCTATAGCCTAGTAGTTAAGGATTTTGCTTTTGGAATGGCTGGAAAAAACACTTGGAAAAGAGACGGTCTCAATGTAAAAACAACAACCATGAACATACCCAAACTTAGGATGTAATATCCTGCATTTTGCACACGAGCGAGCACGTTTTATAAATATATATATATATATATATATAATCTACTCTTTATGGTTAGAAAAAAAACACATGAATTAGCAATTTATCAACATAAATTTGAATTGTAATGTCTGATGTGAAAATAGAACAAAATTCATAGAAAGTAATCTTGTGGAAACCTTTTGCTTCACATTATGCTTAAAAGTTGTCAGATGACTTGAAAGACCCTTAGAATATGTTTTAAATGATACATAATGATTTACAATGCAAATGGTAATTTTGGAGTCAAAAATAATGTAAGATATTGTGAAGTTCACTAAAAACATCCTTACTGAACTTCTTTTCCATTTACTTCAATAGAAATCAATTTAATGTCACATCCATCCAAAGCTAAAGTTTTTGACCACCATAACTTCTAGGATGATTAATTATTCTTTCGAATGAATTCTTTTTCTAATCGTGGCCCAATACAAATTTAAATCCATTTTATCAAGGACATAATTAGGTTTTATTTATGGTTTATAAGATCTCCCTAAGGTGGGGTTTTGTATTTACTTCCTCAATATGAGTTGATAAACATTGGATTGCAATTGTATAACTCATCTTAAGACAAAAAATCCATTTAAAAAGTGAAAAATGGCATTTCTCTAACAATTCCTTTGGATTACCTATGGTTTGAATTTGTAGAAGTACCTTGCATAAGGCAAAGATTTCCCTAAGGCAAATAAATAGTTGAGCATATAATAGCCCTAACATCATATAGCCCAAAAGGTTAGTTCCATTAGTGAAACAATCCACCTAAGGAATGTTATAGATGGGTAGGGCATAGGTCACAAGGTCAAATTCAATAAAGCCCCTCAAAATTAATGAGACAATTATCGATATCCAATGTCGCAATAATCTACAATATCATTCTTGGAAGCAAAGGTGGTGTGTGGTCTTGTGTCATTAATTTCAAAGTCATGATAAAAACCATATCTTTTGTGTCATAATCATCCTTATCAACATTAAAGTCACATAGTGAATCATGAATATGGGAATCATAGTTGTTTGTTAACACCCTAACAAATATTCATTGTTAGTTTATCGGTTGTGGTTAGGTTGACCTAGTGGTATGCTACATCACATCACTTTATTTTATATTTCTAATAAAGGAGAATCATTTGTATAGGCAGCGATCTTGTCTCTTGCATTGGATTTTCTATTAAAGGAGGTTTCCCCATCAAAGTGGACTGTCATTTATTGAATATTTATCATTTCCTGAGAAATTGGCTTATAAAATCTAGCATCAAAGCTATGATCCTAGTGTTTCACTCCTTCAATCAAGTGATCGTGGAATTTTAACTATTACTTTTTTCTAGCAAGTTTCAAATAATGAAATTTTGAGACTAAGAGGAAATATTAGCATATATGTGGTTAAAATTTGAACTTTTGGTATTTCTAAATGCCATATACCATTGGAAAGGTCTTTCATAGGGTTATACAACTAAGCACCTTCCAGGGACACCTAACTTGATATTCTACAAGAAAAATAAGAATAATAATAATAATAAATAAATAAATAAAATATTAAAAAAAAACCCTTATTGTGATTTCCTGCCACTCTCTGAAGACTGTGAGGGTTCTTTGCTAATGCCCGCAACACCCAGGAATCATATTTTTTAAGGATTCGTCACTTAATCTGCTACTATGATGCTTCTCAACTAAATACCTCAACTACCAGTAGTCATAGTCATAATCATAGTCTTTAAAGATTCATCACTGTCTTACTATTGTGATGGTTCTCAACAAAAGACAACACATATCAGCGTGATACTTCCTTTGATATTAATGATTGCACAACAATATCTAGTGCCAATAAATGACAACATTATGCTCAACAATCTTCCCCTTCGGCATTGATGGCAATTGTGCCAAACATTTCTATGGCATTGATGGCAACAGCATGCAATATGCAGCAACACTCCCCCTTACACCAATCAAGCTTACTCTTCTCCCCCTTAATGATAATTTCCATGGTTGATTACACATCATTCCCCTTTGATTTGTTCTCCCTACACTAAAGCATCTTCTCCCTTTTTTTTTGTCTGGAACATTAGTATTTGGACCACTCGACTTCATCATTACCTTAATGTTTGGGTCACTCAACTCCTCCCCCTTTACATCAATGATAAAGGGTGTATAGAGGTGGAAAATATCCCCCTAAGATATAGCCTATGGAAGGTAGGGTTTGTGATTAATCCTAAAATTAGTTTTGAATGGATCACCTAAGAAATTTTGTTGTAAATTTGTTTTTGAGAAGTTTCATATAGTGAAATTTTGAGGAGAGTGAGAAAAAATATTAGAGTGCAAGTGGTAAAAATTTCAAGTTTTAATCCAGTATTTTCAAAGACAAAATCTATGGAAGATATGGTTTAGAGCTAATCTCAAAAATAGTTTTCAAAGAATCATGAAGGAACAGATGGAAAAAAATATGAAGTGGTTGAAACAAAAGATGTATAGAAAGTTGGAATAGATGGAACAAAAGATTATTGAAGCCCTAAATGGGACGCTTCGTAGAATTGTTAATGTGACTAAAGGGACTCATAAAAATAAAGGCAATATTTACGTTCAAAAAGTTTCCAATAATAATAATTTGTTAGGTGCATTCAACTCCAATAGTAAAGTTACTTATGAATGGTTTCCTTAAGGGTATCAACTTCCCCGTGGTTGAATTAAAGAATTTTGATGGAATAGAAATCTTTACATGAGTGAACCAAATCGAGAAATACTTGAATTACATAATATTATGGATGATAAGAAAAGAATTTCCTTAGCAACTTTGAAATTAAACTCTATCAATGGTATTAATCAGTAGTCAAAAGGAGGCTCCATTCTTATCATTAAACTTGGATATTATTTACAAGATACTTAAAAGAACAATATGGAAAAGTTTGAGAACAAGAATACTTTAATCAATTGATAGGAATCAAGCACTTAAGTGATATTGAAGATTGCAATTTGGAACTTTAGGTATTGGCCACAAAGGTTGATAACATACTTAGCAATGAACATCTCTTAGAAGCTTACATGTGTGGATTAAAATAAGGCATTAAACAAGATCTTATCTTAAAACATCATGAAAATATTATGGAAGTTATACAACCTGTCAATTCAAGCCAAGAACAAGGCTACACATAAGTCTACCATTGGAACATATATAAGAAGCAGAGATCATTTTGGCTCCTCATAAGAATTTGTTAGCTTGAAGGAGCCAAAAATAGATGTTAAAATTGTGCACAACATTGGTTCAAACAGATATGAAATGTCTATTAATGCATTGCTAAGTTTTCCAACACCTCAAACCCTTAAGATGGTAGGATACATTCAGAAACAAAAGGTCATAACACTTATAGACTCAAGAAAACCTAGACTTCATCGATAAAATTAGTACAACACCTCAATTGTTTTGTATATTCAATAACAAACTTTCAAGTTTCAGTGCTTCATGGGTACATTATTGATTGCATTAGAAAATGCCACAACATTAAACTAAGTGTGAGGATTATAAGTTAAAAAGTTCAATGTATGTCATTCTCATTGAAAGAGTAAATTATCTGAAAATTCAATAGTTGAGAACATTAGGTGCAATTTCTACAAACTATAAGGAATTACTCATAAGATTTGAATTTGAAGGAATTCAATATGGTTTATAACTAAGCACCTTTCAAAGACGCCTGACTTGATATTCTACAGACAAAATTTCTTATTGTGATTGTATGCCACTCTCTGAAGACTGTGAGTGTTCATCGCTAATGCCCTCGACACCCAGGAATCATAGTTTTTAAGGATTCGTCACTTAATCTGCTACTATGATGATTCTCAACTAAAGACCTCAACTACCAATAATCATAGTCATAATCATAGTCTTTAAAGATTCATCACTATCTTACTATTGTGATGGTTCTCAACTAAAGAACACACATACCAACTTGATACTTCCTTTGATATCAATAACTGCACAACAATCTCTAGTGCTAATAAATGACAACACTATACTCGACAATCTTCCCCTTCAGCATTGATGGCAATTGTACCAAACATTTCTATGGCGTTGATGGCAACCACATGCAACATGCAGCGACTCCACCTGAAACCAATCAGGCTTACTCTTCTCCCTCTGAATGTGATACTTTCCATGGTTGATTGCACATTATTCCCCTTTGAGTTGTTCTCCCTACACTAAAGCATCTTCTCCCCTTTTGTTGTGTGTCTAGAACATTAATATTTGGACCACTCAATTGCATCCCCATCTATGTTTGGGTCACTCATCTTCTCCCCCTTTGGCATCGATCATAAAGGGTGTATAGAGGTGAAAAATATCCCCATGAGATATAGCATATGGAAGATAGGGTTTGTGATTAATCCTAAAATTAATTTTGAATGGATCACTTAAGAAATTTTGTTGTAAATTTGTTTTTGAGAAGTTTCATATAGTGGAATTTTGAGGAGATTGAGAAAAAAATATTACGGTGCAAGTGATACAAATTTCAAGTTTTAATACATTATTTTCAAAGACATAATATATGGAAGATATGGTTTATAATTGATCTCAAAATTAGTTTTCAAAGAATCATCTTCGAATTTCCGCTATAACTATTTTTAGTAAAATTTTAAACTTAGAAAATCTCAAAATCCTAAGGGGACAGCACGAATTATGTAAGTAGAATATTTTCATATTTTGAATTGTCATACTTTATGATATATATCCTATGGAAGTTAAGGTTTCTGAAAATTTTAGAATTAGTCTGAAACATACCATTTGTGTATTTTTGTTGTAACATTTTTTTGGTGACTTTTCAAACTAGAATTTTTATAAGTTTAAGAGAACATTTTTTTCATGAGAAATATACATGTTTTGGTCCTCAAGGGATTGCTCAAACTCAACAACAAGGCTTGAATGCATTCCAACAATCACTTGTGGGTATTGTACCTGGATGTGCAGGATAACAATCATTCCTTGCAACCACCCGAGAAAACTTCAATTGACAATTTAAGAAAACATGTCTAAAGTACTAAGCCCAAAATTTCAAACTCATAAAAGCTCAAATTTCGAAGGTACACCAAGACAAATATCAACCATCCAAGAAGTCTCCAAATTAGGGTTTGAAAGATATGTAACTCACAAGTAACATAAATTTTGATTGGAAGATCCATTTTTTGGTAATTAAAAAATCGTGATAAAGAAAAAAAAAATAGGAGCATTATTGTTATTCCACATGTCTAACGGTGTTTCAAAAAATATTGCACCAATTAAACCTCAAAAAATTTCATCCATGAGTCAAGAAGAAAATGAATCAATTCATAAGCAACTATCCATATTGGAGGATCAATTTAAGGAAACATAGGATAATGTCATGAAAAAGGTTCACATGTTACATGTGCAAGAAATAATTAAAAGATGTGAAGATGAAAAGTTGGAAATTTTTCAAAATTCTATCGAATGAAATAAGGAACAGATGTAAAAAACGATGAAGTGGTTGAAACAAAAGATGTATAGAAAGTTGGAACAAATGGAACAAAAGATTATATAGGCCCTAAATCGCAAGATCCATAGAATTGGTAATGTGACTAAAGGGATTCATGAAAATAAAGGTAATATTTAGGTTCACCAAGTTTCCAATAATAAGAATTTGTTAAGTGCATTTAACTCCAATAGTGGAGTTACTTCTGAATGGTTTCCTAAGGGTATCAACTTCCCCATGGTTGAATTAAAACATTTTGATGGAATAGAAATCTTTACATGAGTGAACAAATTGAGAAATACTTTAATTACATAATATTGTGGATGATAAGCAAAGCATTTCATTAGCAACTTTGAAAGTAACCTCTATCAATGGTATTATTCAACAGTCAAAAGGAAGCTTTGTTCTTATCATTAAAGTTGGAGATTATTACAAGATACTTAAAGGCACAATATGGAAAAGTCTGAGAACAAGACTACTTTAATCAATTGACAAGAATCAAGCACTCAAGTGATATTGAAGATTGCAATTTGGAAATTTAGGTACTGGCCACAAAGGTGGATAACATAAGCAATGAACATCTATTAGAAGCTTACATGTGTGGATTAAAATAAGGCATTAAACATGATCTTATCTTAAAACATCATGAAAATACTATGGAAGCTATGCAACCCGTCATATTCAAGCCAAGAACAAGGCTACAAACAAGTCTACCATTGGAACATATGTAAGTAGAGATCATTTTGGGGATCATAAGAAAACCCTACCTCAACCTACTTGAATATAACATAAGAAAATGGAGTAAAGGAAAGCAAAAGGACTATGTTTTAGTTGTAACAACAAATGGTCAAAAGGGCACATCATGTCAAAAAACAAATAATATTCACCTAGGAAAATAATGATGAAAAGGAAACAGAGGAATTTACACAAAGGGATGAGGAAGAATTTGTTAGCTTAAAGGAGCCAAAAATAGATGTTAAAATTGTGCACAACATTGGTTCAATCAGATATGAAATATCTATTAATGCATTACCAAGTTTTCCAGCGCCTCAAACCCTTAAAATTGTAGGATGCAGTCAAAAACAAAAGGTCATGGCACTTGTAGACTCGAGAAAACCCATGACTTAATCAATAAAATTAGTACAACAACTCAATTGTTTTGTATATTCAATAACAAACTTTCATGTTCTGGTGCTTCATGGGGGCATATTTGATTGCATCGAAAAATGCCACAACATTAAGCTAAGCGTGAGGATTATAAGTTAAAAAGTTCAATGTATGCCATTCTCATTGAAAGAGTAAATTATTTGAAAATTTGATAGTTTAGAACATTAGGTGCAATTTCTACAAACTATAAGGAATTACTCATAAAATTTGAATTTGATGGAATTCCATATGAATTCTAAGGGTTAAAATTTGCATCTTCTCAAGTCATCAACTCTCATAAAATTAATAAGCTTCTCAAAAAGGGTGGTAGGGGGGTTGTGGTTAGACTTCATTCTACGGAAAGAAAGCCATAAGATGAAATATTCTAGAAAAAATAAAAAACACCTTGGAAAAACACTATAAGGTCTTTCAACAAATTCATAATGAGCTACCTCAATCTAGCATCATGAACATCAAATTGAACTAATACCTTGAAATACAAGAAAATGGTACAAGAAATATTGAAATAAAAAATTATGCAACCTAGAAGGAGTTCATTTTCAGCACCAACGGTGATGGTGAGCAAAAGTGATAAGTCAAAGGATCTTAGCTCAAGTGGTTTGGTGAACAATTCATTTCCCTAACTGTTTGGGTCAAAGCCTCCGAAGAAATGGTGTAGCTGGGACATTTGTGGCATTTATGAAATAATTGTTTCTGGGGTCATAGTGGCGGTCGATCTTTCAAAGTTACAGATTCTCCGGAAATTCTCTTTTAAGTTAACAAAAAAGAAAAAGGGTGATGACTCTTGAGGATGTGTCCTAATTATAAAAATCTAAACAAAATCACCATAAGGATAAATTCCCTATTCCAAATATTGATTAGTTATTTGATGAGCTTCTTGTAGTGATTTATTTTACAAAGATAGGTCTTAAACTAGGATATCACCAAATCAAATTAAGACATCCCCAATACAGCTTTTAGTACACGTGAAGCGCACTGTGAGTTCTTATTTATGTCTTTTGAGTTGACTAATGCTCCTTATACTTTTCAAAGCTTTATGAACAAATTTTTTTGACCCCATATTAGAAAGTTTGTGTTGTCTTTTTTTATGATACACTTACCTATAGCAAATCATGAAAAGAGCAGATTAAACATGTGGATAAAATCCTACAAATTATTGAGAACAATCAATTGTATATAAAAAAAATAAAATAAAAAATGCACTTTTAGGAAACAAGAAGTGTTTGGATCACGTTATTTGGGAGGAAGGGATTAAGCTGGACCCTCAAAAGATTCAAACTATTACAAAATGGCATATTGCCAAGAACTTCAAGAGTCAAAAAGGATATGTGGATCTTATAAGATATTATCAAAACCTTATAATGAATTATGCATGCGTTGCAAGCTCAATCACATCTCTCCTTGAAAAAAATCACTTGTCTAGAATGATGGGGCTACCTTGGCATTTATATATCTTAAAAGATACGATGTCTTCTCTTCTACATCAATGTTGGCAACATTTAATTTTGGTAAAACATTCATTGTAGAACGTGATGCATGCAATGTCTTCTACATCAGTGTTGGCAATGCCTAATTTTGGTAAAACATTCATAGACGAATGTGATGCATCAAGACAAGGAATTGTAGTGGTATTAATGCAAAGAAGAGAGACCATTGGCTTTTGAAAGTAAGCAACTTGGAGGAAAATATTCGATGAAACCTTGAACAAGAAATTGAAGCACTTTTACATGCAATAAAAAATGGCGACAATATGTCACTAGGAGACAATTTAAAATCGAGACATACCATGATAGCCTATAGTATTTTTTGGAGCAAAATTTATTGTTATAAGAGCAACAAAAATGGGTAGCAAAAATGCAAAAAATTGATTTTAAATAATCTACAAAAAAAGGGAAGGACAATGTAGGAGCAAATACTATTGCTCGAATAGAAGCAACCTCAGGTATATATTCTATTACATCTTCTATTCCTATGTCGTTGGAAGAAGCTCACCAAGAATGGTAAAATACTACATTACTAAACAAAAAATATAATGTATAACGGAAAGGATGGGCTTTATAGAACACTTGGTAGCGAAAAGTGGATATAATTTGGTACAAGGGTATAATATTTTATGCCATCAATCAAAGTTGGAGCAACAAATATCACATAGGTACAATGACTCTGATTGCAATTTATTTGTTGAAATTTGTAGCTCAGGCAGGTACTTTTGCATAGTGCTTGTGTCTATGCATCACAGAGGTACAATGACTCCGATTGCAATTTATTTGTTGAAATTTGTAGCTCAAGTAGGTACTTTTGAATAGTGCTTGTGTCTATGAATGTAGAAGTCGTCCACATCTCCTTAAAATACTTGCTGTAGGTGCTAATGTAACTTAGTCTAAGTATAAATTAAGAAAAAGCACATATTAATATGTCAACGTATTGAGCTAAAGAAAACTTAGCAAAAGTAAAGTAATTTACTTTAGTAAGTCTTTATCTTAGCCATTGATGCCAAGTGATGCAAGATCTAATCTTCTTCATCAATCATTTTTGGATTAGGGTCAAGATTATGGTTTTGGCTCAATGTAAAGTTATAAAAACAAGGCTGAGAAGAGGAGATAGACACACAACAATAGCAGAAGATTGAGAGTGGAATCTCAATTAGTAGTGTGTTTGGTCCGAGGGAGTGCAAAGGGGTAGGAGATTTATATATGCAAGAAAGATTGAGCATTGATCTAAGGCATATCTATTGGATCAGATCCAGGTTATTGTATCTATATTTTCTCAATTGGGTCATTATCCCAAGACAGGAGCCCAAGTAGGTGATGAGATTGTATTAATGATGAACTAGTTTGTTGGGTATAAATCTATTTGTATTATTGTGATTGAGATCATTATTTTCTTTCACTGAATATTTTTGTTAGGAACCTGTGTGTTTATTCAATAAATTTTTACTAGGAATTAAATATCAGGCATTGGTTTCAAGGAAATCTAACAATATTTAATGTTCCTTATAACATATCAACGATACAAAAATATTTTTTCTGGGATTGAAGAAAGAATGATACTCAAAAATTTGTAAGAGAATATCAAGTTTGCCAAAGAAATAAAGGAGAGATAATAAAAGATCCAAGGTTACTTCAACCATTACACATACCTAATCAAAAATGGGAAAGATATCAATGGATGTGAATACAAGTTCACAAAAACTAAAAGGATGTCATTTTGTGGTTGTGGATAGACTCACACAATCTACACATTTTGTAGGATTCAAATTACATATACAAAAAGCCAAAGTGATCAAAGTGTTTATAAAGGAAATCCATATGCTTCATGAATTTCATAAGGTAATTAGTAAGTTACAAATATCAAAAATTCAGAAGAAATTTTGGGAAGGAATTATAAAATATGAGTAGAACAACACCAACTGTGAGTTCAACATATCATCCACAAACAGATGGGAAAACATAAACAATTAACAAATGTTTAGAAGGTTATATGGGATGCTATTCTTCAGACAAGCAATCTCAATGGATGAAGTGGCTTCCTTTAGTAGAATGGTGGTGTAATACCACATATCATAAATCTACTGAAATGTCCCCATATGAGGCCCTTTACAGATTACGTACTTCTAGTATTTGACACTTTTAGATAGATGAGTCCAAAGTACAATAAATAGATTAACTTAATAATTCTTAGGGAAAACCTTAAAATGGCATAAAATAGGATGAATCAACAAGAGGATCAACATAGAAGTAAAAGACAGCTTGAGGAGGGTGATTTTGTATTTTTGAGACTACAATCTCATAAACAATCTACAATCAAACTAAATAAGAACAGAAAATTAAATCCAAGATTTTATGGACGCTAAAAGATTATTCGAAAGATTGGGCAAGTGGCATGTGACTTAGCTTTGCTTTATTCACGCATTCATAAGTTTTTTCATGTACCTGGCCTAAAAAGTGCCTAAAGAGGGTTTTCAGACAAGCTATGATAGTGCAAATATAACTTTGATAATTAGATGGCACGTAAATGATTTTTGAATCAGAAAAATGTTGATGGATTGGTTTCTTGATCTCTTCAAAATAGAACCATTGTGAAGTATACCCCATCAAGTGGAAGAATATGCCTCTAGAAGAAGCTAAATGGAAAAATGATCAATTCATAAAGAAACATCCTCAATTAAAAGCTTTGGGAGCAACGCTTTTTTTAAATAGGGAGGCTACGTTAAGGCCATAGGGCTGCTATGTTAAGGCTCTAGCAAGCAATCATTGTTAGTTTATTAGCTATGTTTAGGGCAGCTCAACGGTGTGTTACATTATGTCTCTTGTCACTTTATCTTCTATTTATAATAAAGAAGATTCATTGGTATAGGCATCTTATCTTGTCATTTGCATTCCATTCATTGTCAAAGAAAGTTCCCCTTAGAGTGGATTGCTATTGATTTGCTTTTTATCATTCTCAAGGTAATTGGTTCATCATATTGCCCTTCACAACCTTATTGTTCTTGGAATGGTTGGCATCGAAAATATAACAATACTAGCCCCCTCTACAGTGATAATAGTCTCATTCTAACAATACTAGCCCCCTTCCCCTCTACAGTGATAATAGTCTCATTTGTAGAAACCTTGAACTCCGAGAACTACCTTCTTTGATCTTCATATAGCCAAACATATTCTAAAAAGCTTATATTTCAAAAGATTATTTATATAAGATTTCAATAAGTTTGCAAACTCTTCAATGATGGCTAACAAAGGCTATACCTCTCCTCTTGTAACTTTCTACATCTAGAGAAGCCTGTCCATCACTGGTATTGCTCCCACGAAACTAAGAAACTAGCGTTAGCCTTTGATACCACGGTCATGGGTCCAAATCGTTATAGGTAGTAAGACTATAGGAGCAACTGATAAATAGCACTATAAGACGAGGTGTAGTAAGGCCAAGTCTACTAGGGTAATAGCTCTAATATACAAATAAATTAGAGAATACTAAATCAACAATTGGTTCAGCACCAAAAACAACTAAACGCGAGAGATTCCACATAGAGAAACTCCAAAATTGAACACACAAAAATATACATAAATCTTAGCCAAAAAATCAGTTTGTAGTCTATAAGGATATAACTAAACCAAAAAACGCCTGAGAAAGACTTTCCAAAGAGGTATAATGCCAACAGATGCCCAGAATATCTAAGGGTAGCATTGATGTTGCAGTTGACAACAGCTTAGTCTCCAAACAGCTACCTCCAATAACAGAAATCCCCACACACCTCTTACAAAACTCGAGGACCTGTTTAGAACTTCTTGACTCCTTAGATTCATCTCTTGCATGTGAAATAAACGGTTTCCAGATAAAACTCACCATCTCTTGCATGTGAAATAAATGGTTTCCAGATTAAATTCACATCGTGGCTTTATTTATACCCTTCAGATTTATGTTTAACCTATTGTTTTCTACAGATGGAATGACTATTATAACTTATTCTATACGTGTGGTTTAATATCATTAGAGCTATCCTACTCTAAGGCTACAATACAGGCCATTTAACACAAGAATAGACCATCATGACTATTTTATTTACCATGAGGCATGGGCATTTACATTTTATTTCGACCAAAACACAGTATATGGTCTTTTGGTATCATAACATATTAGATTTTGTTGAAGATGCAAGTTACTCCGTTTACTACTTGTTCAGCATTAATATTTTACCAAAAACAAAACACAGGAAAAAATTATTAAACGATTACATTTTACTAAACGAAAAATCATTATAGACTTCCCATGATATCTGAGTCCAAAATAAACTAAAGGGAGGCAGTTGTTCAGCAATCAAACATAGCTTCGTGATAAAAAGAAACAGTATTCTAAATTGGTAGGCACAGTTTCGTAATTAATGGTTGCTGTCATATGTAGGTTAAGCAGCAAAACCTGGTAGGTGTATCATACATTGAACTGAAAAGTAATGTACAATAAATCATACACCTGTTTATCAGCCAACATGGACCTGTAGCCTGAAATATTACCCTTCGACCTCAAATCAGAAAAGGTGTTGATGATAAGGTCATTATATTATTATTTACTACATTTTCGTAACTTTTTATAATAAAAATGACAGTGTTACATCCTTCTCCAGAAAAAGCCTGTTGCTGGGAAGTTTTTGGAATAAGACAGAAATTATGTTAACCTCCCCTAGAGAGGCCCCAAGAGTATGGCAAGTATTAATAGTATTCCAGCAACAATGGCAATTGGTAGACCCTAACAAATACAAATTCGACGAAGAACATTAAAGAAGAGAAGAGTTTCATTGTAAGGTGCCTTGGCCTCAACCTTCATTGAGATTGTGACCTTCCAACAATAACTGCTTTCCTTGAAGGAAAATTTATTCCTAGTTACATATTCCTTCATCCTATTCACAGAAGTGATAACGGTTGATGATGCCCTAACTCAAGTTATCCTACATGATCATGCTGATGACAAATGCACAATTGCCCGGCAGTATGGGCATTCTCCACAAATTAGGAGCCATTGAGTCAGACAGACAATGTGAAACCTATGGAAGCACGGAAGGTGTATAATTTGTTCACCAGGCAAAAACTGTTCCAAACAAACAGGGCAATCCTCCAGATCTGGTTCTAGAATTTCATTCCCAGATTCTTTGACTCTGGTTGACCTTGGAACAAAAGCTTCTCTCTGCAAGCTACGAATGGCCATCTTTGTAAGTGCTGGTGGTTTTGTCCCACTTCGCAATGAAAAATCCCATTCCACGAGATCCTCAGACTCACTAATCCTGGAAGCCAGCAAGCTTCTTGCATCAGTTTCCCGGTTTTCTGCATCAGTTAAATGGATGTATTCATCAATTGCAGCATAGTTATCAACCCTTGTTGCAGCTAAGGGAACACTTCTAATCCTGCACAGTAGTTATTGCCCATGTTAATAGAATATTGTTACATTGATAAAATACGCACTGCGCTGTATTAACAGCACAAACAAGATAACTGCATTCTATCAAACGGTTTAGCTAACCTGTTGCTCAAAAGTGATGATGCTCTAAATTTCTCATTAAGGCGCTCTCTGGCATGCATAACTTCTCCCGGTAAAATTTTGTTTTTGATTGCTTGCTCCGAAAATGTACTCAGAAGTCTATGTGAAACACCATTTCTATGACTGGAAGCTTCTATGCTGGACTCACTATAAATCCTAGAACTACTTGAACTTCCCTCACAAAGAGGCACTTGATGATCCTGCCACATGAAATCAATTTGAAACTTGAATCATCTATAAAAAATGGCCATGGTAAATGTCATGTTCAATTTTGTTAGTTACGAATGACAAGAAGCTACTCTGCTTGTTCATCAATTAAGAGAGGATTAAATAAACAGCCACACTGTAATCATTAACACAAACATAGCATGTCACTAAACAGTACTTGACAGTTGCCTTCAGAAGCACCATGGCAGGTGTAATTTGTGATGTGAATTAGCTAGATCACTTCTTCATTTGTTGCCAATAGAAAGCATCATAGCAATCGTGACCACCATGCAGTCTAACAGCATTAGAATCCCGAAGATACAATAAAATTCAAGTTATCTTTGTATGTGCTTCAGCTTTACTTTTGAGATATGGTCACTGAATGTAATCAGCTTACATATTGAGTTTAGGCAACTCTGAGGAACAGGGAACAATATAGCCAGGATGCAGTCACAAGTTTCTAAGAATTTCGTAGTAAAGCGACCTCAATTATACAATTCAAAGAAAAGAAGTATATACCATAATATGATAATAGGCATGTGCAGAAAAAAAAAATGGTAGAACCAAAACAAGGTAAAAAACCAACAGATATAAATTTGGCCCCAAAAACTATGGCTGATAATCATTGAGGAAGAAGCAAAAAAATGCCAAGCCACCAAATATCAACATCATCATGCTAAACGAAATGCAAATCGACAATCCATCGAGCTAACTTGAAAAAATAGAAACTCTGAAATAAACTAATTGAAATCTGAAAGGAACACCTCATTGCTGCAGTGCTGATGACTACAGTCAAAAAAAATTGTTCAAACAGCATTTTTTGAGCAAGATACTGTCATTTGCTACCATAATATATATGTTGTACCTTGCATCTTGTTCATGACTCCATTGGAGGTACATTTCTAAAATCCATATTTGAAAAAGGATGCTATTCGCCATCTAGATGTTGCATGTATATAGAATCAAAATGATATAAGTGAACCAAATCTCTACATATTGTCATTGATTCCACTAATCTCAATGTGCATCTTCCCGAATCTATGTATGGATAAGGAACAAAATTTTTGAAATATCCCTTTTCATTTTGTGCTCAGAAAAGAGTACATATTTATAACCCGGAAATTCCTATTCCTATTCCTAATTATAACCTGCATATTGCTAGAAAATTCTAATCAGTTATGTGGCACAGAAATTGAAATATAACTCGACACCAAATTAGCAAACTCTAATTAAGAGTTTCTGTCTCACCATGGATTCCAAAAATTACTTACCTCTCTTATTTTAAATTAAAAAGACCATCTCCAACGTGTCAACCTGTTTGGGTCATTATTTGGCAAAATCCATGGGCGGCCGAATAAATTCATTTAAATCCAGTGATTAAATTCATTTAAGTCGAAATTCAGCAATCAAGATTCAAATTCTCTTATTTTTTTTTGTAGGCTACCACCCATGGGGGAATTGAATTGGTGATTATTGTAAGCAGTGTCTTAATAGTATGCCCATTCACCGTCAATCCAACAACCTGTGGGTGCAATCAAATTCATTTAAATTCAAATGTAGATTTATATTTCCTCGAACTTACCACTGAACTTTATCCCAAAATTTTATCACATCATTTTGCATTAAGGATTTTCTTCTCAACTTCATGGCCATCAAAGGCGAACACAACCAAGAAGGCAAGAACTACGTGACTTAGTGTAAATTTTTGTAGATGTTCTATGCTAGGAGCAATTTTACTTTTCTCACAGCAATCATATAAATAGTTAAGCAAAATGCAGATAGAACATATAAGTGGATCTTACAGAAGACAAATCAGAAACAGGAAAAATGTGTTGGTTCGTTACGGCGGTCAACAGGATGCTTCAACCAGCAAAGTCTCCTTGGTCAGCCAACCCAGCATGTGTCACAACAGTCCTCCAATCAGCAAACGAGTCAACCCAAGTCAACTCCAAAAAAGTCAACGCTGTCCTGAAAAAGTCAACGCAGGGCAGCAAGCTAAAAGTCAACGCAGCAGCAAATTGGTCAACCCTTTGACCTCGATTTCTATGCCAAATAGTACGGCCTTCCAAAATCGAACTTCCCACAAAGTTTCAGCCCAATTGGACCATGCGTTGACCAAAGTCAACGCTGGTCAAACTTTCTGCAAAACCCTACCTGCAGAAAAATCGTCCTTCAACTCAGCCGTACTGTTTTGTCCTTCTTCTCCTTCACACGTGTGGCTGAACTCGTCCTCCAAGTAGCTCGTACTATCTCAGATGAGAGAAGAAGATGTGAGTTGTGTTGTGATGAAATGCTCTCCAACTTTCCTGTATTTATATCCATCATTGGGGCGTGTGACACATCTGCTGGGGGCGTGCAACCTTAAGGCCGACCTACACATATAATTTATTAAGAATAATAAATTCAAAATAAATGTTCTGCTCATCGGATTAAGACATATTATATATGGATTTTACACCTCTCCGAAAGAGGATTCCAACAAAAATATTAGCCTCTTAATCTGAGCATCATAACATGGAGTTTGGACCTAGTTGTCCAAATTTAACACTCCCTCTCAACTAGGGAGAACTCCATCCATCGGTGCAATCAAACATCGTGCGTCATCCCGCCGTAACTTGCTTTGCTGGCCTCTTTATTTCAGAACAGAAGTGGGTCAGTCACAAAGACATCATCCCCCGACTGACATAATCAGTCCAGAGGTCCCAAACCTCTATCAAACTCATGAAGAGTATCCAACCAACCCAAAGTTGGTTCATCTGACCCGAAGTCAGGCAGAGGTCCCAGACCTCACTAAACTTGATCCCAGATCAAGTGGTTGGACCGTGCCATCCTAGATAGAGAGTACGGCAATCTCTGATGCGTCCATCAGTCTGTGCTAATAGTCTCTAGCTTTTCCCACCTCATTGGCCAAATGAGAGGTACTTCCCATGAGCCCTGAACTCAATGGGTAGGATGCATACGGGGCACAGATAAATGAGTGGTGAACCAGCTCAATAATCACAAGGGTGGGGCAGAAGCATTATGAGTGCTTATAGCTCCGAGAAGCTATCCCCAAAGCCCCCCAGAGCTCCCAGAGCTCATCGTCCAACAGGACCCACATCATAGGGTCTTTCCACGACACCAAGACTCCCACGGAAGGTTAGGAACTTGACCTTCCCCAGGGGCTTAGTGAGAATATCCGCGACCTGCTCATCAGTTCCTATATGATCGAGCCTTACGGCGCCTCGCTGTACCATATCCCGGATAAAGTGGTACCTGATATCAATATGCTTGGATCGGTCGTGGAACACAGGATTCTCGGTCATACGAATCCCACTCTGATTATCACAGAGTATCACAGTGGTATCTAGCACATGTCCAAACAGCTCACTAAAGAGCTTCCGCAACCAAACTGCTTCACAACAGGCCATACTAGCAACAATGTATTCGGCCTCCGCGGTGCTCAAAGCCACCGACTTCTGCTTCCTGCTCATCCATGAGATCGAAGCAGAACCAAGATTGAAGCAGCATCCAGATTTGCTCTTACGATCCACCACACTGCCAGCCCAATCGGCATCAGTATATCCACGGAGTATCACACTCCCGGCAGTGTATCTCAGCCCATGGTTTATCGTGCCCTGAAGATATCTCAAAAGATTCTTGGCACCAACCCAATGAAAATGATGAGGCTCAACCATCTGTTGACTCAAAGTGTTCACTGCAAAACATATGTCCGGACGGGTGTTCACTAAGAACATCAAAGCTCCTATGAGTTGACGATACTCGGTAGGATTGGCCAAGATAGGCCCAGCAGCGCTGCCACTCAACTTCTTAAAGTTGAGTTCCATCGGTGTCGACACGGACTTACAGTCCACCATTCCAAATCTTTGCAGAAGCTTCACAATGTATTTTCCTTGAGAAAGGAAAATCTCTCCAGGTCTCTGCCAGACCTCCAGGCCTAGGAAGTAGTGCATCAGTCCTAGGTCCTTCATCTCGAACTCAGCAGCGAGCTCCCTCTTACATTGATGAATGAGAGGGTCATCACCTGTCAGGAAGAGGTCGTCCACATACAGCACTAGAATGAGAGGCTTCCCCTGCACAACCTTGAAGTAAAGGTTTGGATCGGCATTACTTTGAGTGAAGCCCAGCTTCATCAAGTAACTATCCATCCTCTCGTACCAAGCTCTGGGTGCTTGCTTTAACCCATAGAGGGCTTTCTTCAACCTGCAGACATAAGTGTCTCGATCTTGAACTTCAAATCCCGGAGGTTGTTCTACATACACCTCTTCCTTTATTGCACCATGCAGAAAAGCGGTCTTGACATCCATCTGATGAAGACTCCATCCTTGCGTAGCAGCAAGGGCTATGATTGATCGAATGGTGGTATATCGTGCCACAAGTGCAAATATGTCATCATAGTCTATTCCTTCCTTTTGAGAGAAGCCACGGGCAACAAATCTTGCCTTGAACTTTTCAGCACTCCCATTAGATCCATGTTTGATCTTGTAGAGCCATTTCGCGGTGACAACTGATTTGTCCTTCGGCCTCGGGACCACATCCCAGACATCATTCTTCATTATGGACTCATATTCTTCGTGCATAGCATCCTTCCAGACTTGATGCTTTACGGCTTCCTCAAAAGATCCGGGTTCATTTTGTACAATGGTACTCATGGCAGCCAGATACCCTTGGTATCTACACGGCTTCTTGCTTTCTCGGAATGTCCCCCTTGGGGCAGCATGTCCCTCAGCATCTTCGAGGGTGTCCCTAAGCCATGATGGTCTCTTTCCCAGTGAAGGAGATGGATCAATAGGGTCCATTGGTCCTTCAATATCAGGCATTGTCTCATCCTGCGGTTCTTCCAGATTTCCAGGCCTTTCTTCATGATTTTCTCCAGATCTTGGAAGATCTACTACTTTCTTCAGGGAAGCATCTTCGTCAAAGGTGACATCATGGCTTATCTCTACTTCCCTTTGACCGGGTACATAGACTCTATAGGCCTTAGAAGTCTCACTGTAGCCCACAAACATTCCTTTCTTCCCAGTAGCATCCAGCTTACTTCTCTTTTCTTTCGGCACATGAAAATAGACGGGACATCCAAAAATTCTAAAATGTGAGACATCAGGTTTCTTACCAGAGAAAACCTCTTCGGGAGTTTTGGAGTCCAAAGCGGAATGAGGGCATCGGTTTTGAATGTACACGGCAGTATTTGCAGCTTCTCCCCACAGAAACTTTGGTAGACCCTGGTCACATAGCATGGCACGGGCAGCTTCCACAATAGTCCTATTCTTGCGTTCAGCAACACCATTCTGCTCAGGAGTATATGCGGTGGTAGTCTCCCTCTTAATGCCAGCTTCTCTGCAAAAGTCTTTGAACTCATTTGACTCATATTCAGTGCCATTATCAGTCCTCAAAATCTTGATCTTCTTTCCGGTCATATTTTCCACCAAGGCTTTGAAGGTACGGAACCATATGAAAGCCTCATCCTTCTTCTTCAAGAAGTATATCCAGGTTTTGCGAGAGAAGTCATCAGTGAATGTCATGTAGTAAGAACATCCCCCCAGGGATGTCACGGGCAACATACCGGATAGATCAGAATGGACCAATTGCAAAATATCAGATGTCTTTGTGACACTTGAGGGAAAAGGTCCCCTTGTATGTTTTCCTTCGGCACAACCCTTACATACACCTTCATGATTATTTCCAAAGTCAGGCATCCCTGTCACCACCTTCCTTGCTTCGGGAAGGGCCTTGTAATGAAGGTGTCCAAATCTACGATGCCATAGTTCGGTTAGTCGGATAGTATCACAAGTCATAGCTCTCAATGGACTCCCTCCAACCTGGTAGAGTGTACCAACTCTAAAACCAATTGAGATAGCTTCCTTGCAGCTTTCCTTCCACATGAGCACCTTTCCATCAGAGAAAGTTACATTGAATCCTTTGTCTTCCATAGCAGATACAGACACAAGGTTCTTCTTCAATTTAGGTACATAGAGTACATCCAGTTCCTTTGTCCTTAGAACCACCAGAGTTCTTCTTTCGGGAATGAGCACCATAGGCAGCATTTCTGTCATTATCGAATTCCTTCATCCTTGTTTCTTCTTGCATACATCTAGACAGAAGCTCATCAAAGTTAGGAATGGTATTATTGTTGAGAATGGTAGTTGTGAATACTTGCCATTCATGTGGGAGTCCTCCAAGTGCGGTGAGAACCATCTCACGATCAGCTATTGTCTCCCCAATAGCTAGCAGATTGTTCCTTGTTTCGGTCAATTTCAGAAAGAAAGTTTGAATAGACTCATCTCGGCCCTTCTTCATATTCTTCAACTTGTTCTTGAGGAATAGCACTTGGTTCACATTGTTTACCTTGAACATAAGGATCAATTTGTCATACATCTCCTTGGATGTGCCTAGTTCAGATATGTAGGCAACCAGACTCTTATTTATGGATTCCCTGATCAACAACTTAGCTCTGATTTCTCCCTTCTTATACTTGTTTCTAACAGCAGCGGTAGCATTGGATGGAGGTTCTTGAATCTTCCCAGTCACATGATCCAAGAGATCATGATCCTCCAATTTGAGATCTAATATCATCTTCCAGGCATGGAAGTCATCCCTTCCAGTCAGCTTGTCATTCTCCTTGAATTCAAGACTAGTGGAACCCATTTCTTCCGGTGATGATTGCTAAAGATAGAGTTTGTCTTCACCTCAGCTCCGATACCATGTAAATTTTTGTAGATGTTCTATGCTAGAAGCAATTTTACTTTTCTCACAGCAATCATATAAATAGTTAAGCAAAATGCAGATAGAACATATAAGTGGATCTTACAGAAGACAAATCAGAAACAGGAAAAATGTGTTGGTTCGTTACGGTGGTCAACAGGATGCTTCAACCAGCAAAGTCTCCTTGGTCAGCCAACCCAGCATGTGTCACAACGGTCCTCCAATCAGCAAACGAGTCAACCCAAGTCAACTCCAAAAAAGTCAATGCTGTCCTAAAAAAGTCAACGCAGGGCAGCAAGCTAAAAGTCAACGCAGCAGCAAATTGGTCAACCCTTTGACCTCGATTTCTGTGCCAAATAGTACGGCCTTCCAAAATCGAACTTCCCACAAATTTTCAGCCCAATTGGACCATGCGTTGACCAAAGTCAACGCTGGTCAAACTTTCTGCAAAACCCTAACTGCAGAAAATCGTCCTTCAGCTCAGTCGTACAGTTTGTCCTTCTTCTCCTTCACACGTGTGGGATGAACTCGTCCTCCAGGAGCTCGTACTAAATCAGATGAGAGAAGATGTTGTGAGTTGTGTTGTGATGAAATGCTCTCCAACTTTGCCTGTATTTATATCCATCATTGGGGCGTGTGACATATCTGCTGGGGGTGTGAAACCTTAAGGCCGACCTGCACATATAATTTATTATGAATAATAAATTCAAAATAAATGTTCTGCTCATCGGATTAAGACATATTATATATGGATTTTACACCTCTCCGAAAGAGGAATCCAACAAAAATATTAGCCTCTTAATCTGAGCATCATAACATGGAGTTTGGACCTAGTTGTCCAAATTTAACACTTAGCCAATGTGATCAAATGTCTATGACTAGAGGGTCACTAACATGGCACCAAGTCAAGATTATAACCATGACATTAGCATATTCCCCCTTAAAGAAAGGTGGCATAATAAGACACTTTTGAGACCATAAGTCATCCACTAAAGGCATCAGCAATATTTGACCAAGTAAATATCAAATCCCAGCATGCCCCTTATTAATATTCAAATGGGAAATATGTTGTCAAAATTGTTTATGTTTGTAGCTCAAACAGGTACTTCGCATAGGTCTAAGTGTCTAGACATGTGAAAGTCATCTAATAGTCATTTAGCCTTAGCAATTACTTTAATTATTGAAGTAGTTTTATTTTATCAGAAAAGTGAGTTAATCTAATGAAATGCAAAGGTTAGTTGCATTAGTGAAGTAAATGAATCTCAACCACTAATCTCAAATGAAGTTGAGATCTAATATCAACCGTCAATCACTTCGGAGAATGTGGTTGTAGATTCAATCAATAACTCAATCGTAGAAAAGATAGGCTAGGCTAAAAGAAATGACACATTAGGGAGCACAAGAAACTGAATACTAAACTCAAGGAGATCTCAGAAAAGGTGGAGAAAGACTTTCACCTAGAGATCAAGTCCAAGGGAGAAGAGTGCAAGCAGGTAACAGCAAGAGGGAACCCAACAGACAGAAATCAGAGGATTGATTTTTTATGCAGAAAATCACACAAGGAAACGAATAAAGTAGTGTTAAATTTGGACAACTAGGTCCAAACTTCGGGTTGTGTTGCTCAGATGACGATCCCAATATTTTTATTAGATTCCTCTTTTGGAGAGGTGTAAGATTGATCTAAAGATCATCTCGATCGGATGAGCAGAACATGTACTTTGAATTTATTCCACTTATGTGCTAGGTCGGCCTAGAATAAAATATAGACTTAAATGTCTTAAAGGACGTATCACACACCCCCAAAGATTCCTATATATTAGAGAGACTTAGAGTCCATTTGACACACATTGTTGTGGAGGAATTCTCTCTCTGGATAGCATTGGAGCTGTGATATATATGGACGGTTCTGTGTTTGGGTTGTTCTGGGTTATGTGTGACACGCTTGGCTGAATGACCTATTGGAGACTTTGCTGGTAGAAGCATCCTGCTGATCGCCGTAACGCCACCATCTATCATCTCTGTTTTGGATTGTCTTCTATCGATCTATTAGTATGTTCTATCTTCTTCAATATTGTGCCCTAATCTGAAATGGCATAGAACATATGCAAAAATTAACATGGTATCGAAGCTAGGAGAAGACAATGCCCAACTTATGTCTAGGGCAGCGAGAGGAGGGTTGTTCTAAGGACATATAAGAGTGTCGTTAAGGCTGTTTGGTAGGCCATAGGCCATACCACCACAGAAAATGATAGCGTGGAATCTAGTCATAATTGGAAATATATTCTACAACAATTGATTGCCCGGTCACAAGCTCAGGACACCGGACAGGTAGCCTCAATAATAGCCACGATCCTTTGATTGCACACTCACTGTACACGGTTAACAACAATTTCTATTGCAAGAATACAGCGCCAGAATACTCAGTCCTCTAACTTCCCGTGTACAAGCTGCAAATCGGACTGGGACAGCATTGACTTACGTGCATAGCATCCACAGGCGTTTATCTTTAGCGCACTGGTCACGCTTCTCAGAAAATCACAAGTAGAAATCACGTCCATGACTGCAAAAAAACGATCAGCGTCTTTCACCTTGCCGACTGTCAGGAAATCGAGCCAGGTACATTTCGAAGATTAGCGTATCTCCCCGTATCTACTTAACCGTCGGCAGTGTCATGAACGACAACGATATAACCACAACCGTTGTGAAAGAGCTCGACAGTGACATGACCGAAGCCAGCGTGAGCAAACTAATTGGACATCAAGATATATTCACGAGAAGGGCCGAGGCCGTAGGCAATGTCATGAAATTTGAAGCTCTCTAGGTATTCCATTGTTCAATTTGGCCATTGATGCAATTCTGAAATCGAACACCGCCTGCCGGAATGAGAAAACCCAAAATCGGATGTAAATCTTGTTGTCGGGTCTCTGAATCTCCAGGAGATTAAAGATTGGCATCTCGAAGAAGAAAATGCTCCGGACGCAAATGATATACGATTCTGATTTTTTTTATGCTCAACACAGCAAGTACAGTCAGATCCCGTTTATCCTTTTGACTCCTGCATTTTTTCAGATTTTTCAGTGTTTCCTCGAACTTTGAAAATTGGAAGCTTGTATCAGGGCTTTGATTGTAGATGCAACAGTTTTTATAGAGGAATTCATTAAGCATTTTATCAAAGTTAAAAATTTTATGCTTTTTTATTGTACGTTACGTGGAGGTTATGGGTTCGAAGCTCGCCGCGCGGCTTACACCCCAGCAAAAACTTTTGAGTCCTTTTTGGCTTTCCAGGGTTCAAGTTCGAGTTTCAGCCATGGCGAATGACGTAGTTGGTGTTTCCGTGGTTCTATGAAGCTCTGTTTTGTCTTCTAAATGGAACTGGACACAGCCGTTGAATTGTCTACAGAATAAGCCTGAGTTCAAAAATGAAAATTTCGACAATTTATTTTATTATAAAAATGCTCGGAATCACCCATTAGACACTATCATCGGCAGAAACATTTTCTGAGTCTTGGAAGTGTCAAGGTTCTCGTAGATTCCACTTTCTTCTTTATTATTCTCAATGAATATATGCGATGTTTTATAGGAGAGATATAAGATTCGCTATTCCGAGGCAAGTGAAACTGCCGGGCAACACCAGAAATCTGAGGCCAAGGTTGCTGCTTTTCTCATATTAATGCAAGAAAAAGAAAAAAAAATATGAAGTCAGAGGAACTACCTACTGCTACCTTGATTCTTGGGTTGGCTGGTGCCATTCTGTTTATCCTTTTGACATCTTCTACATCAGAAGGATCACGCACAGCAATTTCATAAGTGCAAGGTCTATAAGGGATTCGATCTCCAGAAGAGTGAAATTTTTTTTTGGCATTCGCGAGGTTACCTGTCTTCAACAGCTACAGAAAAGCAAAGTACAGAATTATTAAATACAAAATTTCAGCTACAAGAAATCAAGTTGTGACAATGCCGTGACAGTTTCTTCATGACAGTGATGACAGAGTCTCTATAACAGCTCATGATGGAGAGGTTGGGTGTATTATTTCTGTAGCCGCAAATTTGAGGAGCTTAGAATGTAATCGGTGATTCTATGTCACTGTCAGTATGACAATGACATAGACAGACACACCTATGTCTACGAAATTTATATTAGCAGTAAGCTTCTGACAGTGTCAGTCTCATTGGAGCCTGAATCTGTAGCTCAGATTTGTGGGTAGTATGGGTTTTTTTGGAATGTAAAACTTCTATAGCACAACCGATCTGATGTCTCAAAATTGAATCTCTGCTATCTCATAGAATGTCCTGTGGGGCTCCAAACCTTGATGAAGTAACAATTTTGTAGTGAATCTATGATGAAGGATAATATAACTGTGGAGTTGTCACATTATTGTATAGTTGCTTCAGTGAAACCGTTATATCCCTGTGAAGGCTCAATCAGTCAAGATCAAGATAGTCGTTACACTTTGTGCAATGACAAACTTGAAAGTGCGAACTGTGAAGTTTTTGGAGCTTTGGATACTCACGTTTTTTGGAATCTTGAATCGTCAAGTTTTTGGAACCGTGGTCAGCAAAGCCTATGAAGTTATGAACAAATGATGTATATGATAATATCACAGCAACACTAAAATCCATGATTTTACAGCATATGATACGTGTCAAGATACATGACATCTATATGACAGTCTATGGCTATGATTCTTAGATGGCTTTGACAGTGGGAGAATAAGATTCAGGCCCCTGAGTACAAAACTCCTTTCCAAGTTGGTGTCTGGGATGCCCTCATTTAAAATAGATGTCTTCTCTCACAAGAGAAGCTGGCATTAAGAGGGAGAATACAATTGTATATGCTTTTGAGCTAATCTCATTGCTGAAAGAAAGAAGACCCTCATGGCTCAAAGATATATGACTTCAAGGGGGAAATTCTGGTAGGAAAACAAGAAGCCATATAAATACTAGAGGTATCTAGCTGCCATGAGTACAATCTGAACCTGGATCTTTTAAGGAAGCCGTAAAGCATCAAGTCTGGAAGGATGCTATGCACAAAGAATACGAGTCCATAATGAAGAATGATGTTTGGGATGTGGTTCCAAGATCGGAGGACAAAGTAGTTGTCACCTCGAAATGGCTCTACAAGATCAAGCATGGATCTGATGGAAGTGTTGAAAAGTTCAAGGCAAGACTCGTTGCCCGTGGCTTCTCTCAAAAGGAAGGCATAGACTATGATGACATATTTGCCCCTGTGGCCCGATATACCACCATCCGATCTATCATAGCCCTTGTTGCTACGCAAGGATGGAGTCTTCATCAGATGGATGTGAAGACCACATTTCTTCCTGGTGCGATAAAGGAAGAGGTGTATGTGGAGCAACCTCTGGGGTTCGAAGTCCAGGATTGGGACACCCATGTCTACAGGTTGAAGAAAGCCCTCTATGGGTTGAAGCAAGCACCCAGAGCTTGGTACGAGAGGATAGATAGCTACTTGATGGAGCTGGGCTTCACTCGTAGTAATGCTGATCCGAACCTTTACTTCAAGGTTGATAGAGAAAAGCCTCTCATTCTGGTGCTGTATATGGACGACCTCTTCCTGACAGGTGTTGACCCTCTCATTCATGAGTGCAAGAGGGAGCTCGCTGCTGAGTTCGAGATGAAGGACCTAGGACTAATGCATTACTTCCTAGGCCTGGAGGTCTGGCAGAGACCTGGCGAGATTTTTCTTTCTCAAGGAAAATACATTATGAAGCTTCTGGTATGGTGGACTGTAAGTCCGTGTCGACACCAATGGAGCTCAACTTTAAGAAGTTGAGTGGCGGCGCTGCTAGGCTTGTGTTAGCAAATCCTACTGAGTATCGTCAACTCATAGGGACCCTGATGTTCTTAGTGAACACCTGTCCGGACGTATGTTGTGCAGTGAACACTTTGAGTCAACACATGGTTGAACATAACATTCACTGGGTTGGTGCCAAGAAAGGCACGATAGACCATGGGCTGAGATACACTACCGGGAGTATGACACTCTTTGGATATACTGATGCCAATTAGGCTGGCAGCGTGGTGGATTGCAAGAGCACATCTGGATGCTACTTCACATGTAGATCTGCTTCGGGCAAGAATCTAAAGTCGGTAGCCTTGAGCACCGCTGAGGCCGAATACATTGTAACATGTATGGCCTGTTGTGAAGTCACTTGGTTGCGAAAGCTCCTCTGTGAGTTGTTCGAGCATGTGCTAGATGCCACCGTTATCCTTTGTGATAACCAGAGGGGGATTCATTTGTCATAGAATCCCGGGTTCCACGATTGATCCAAGCATGTTGATGGCTGGTACCACTTTATCCAGGATATGGTACAGCGAGGCGCCATAAGGCTCGATCATATAGGAACTGATGAGCAGGTCGCAGATATTCTCACAATGCCCTTGGGGAAGGTCATGTTCATAACCCTCCGTGAGAATCTTGGAATCATGGAACGATCCTATTCTGAGGATCTTGTTGGACGATGATCTCTGGGAGCTCTGGGGGGCTTTGGGGACAACTTCTCAGAGCTATGAGCAACCACAAGGCTAGGCTTGCCGAACCTTGTTGGTGTGCTTGGACCCCACCGTTGTGATTATTGAGTTGGTTCACCTCTCATTATCTATGCCCCATATGCATCCTACCCATTGAGTCCAGGGCTCATGGGAAGTACCTCTCATTTGGCCAATGCGATGGGAAAGGCTAGAGACTAGTAGCAAAGACTGATGAACGCATCAGAAATTGTCGTACTCTCTATCTAGGATGGCATGGTCAAACCACTTGATCTGGGATCAAGTCTTGTGAGGTCTCGGACCTCCGCCTGACTTCGGGTCAGATGAACCAACTTCGGGTTGGTTGGAGACTCTTTGTGAGTCCTAGAGGTTTCAGACCTTTGGGCTGAATCTGTCAGCCGGGAATGATGTCTTTGTGACTGACCCACTTCTGTTCTGAAATAAAGAGGCCGACAAAGCAAGTTACGGCGGGATGACGCACGATGTTTGATTGCACAGGTGGATGGAGTTCTCCCTAGTTGAGAGGGAGTGTTAAAATTGGACAACTAGGTCCAAACTCCATGTTGTGATGCTCAGATGACGATCCCAATATTTTTATTAGATTCCTCTTTTGGAGAGGTGTAAGATTGATCTAAAGATCATCTCGATCGGATGAGCAGAACATGTACTTTGAATTTATTCCACTTATGTGCTAGGTCGGCCTAGAATAAAATATAGACTTAAATGTCTTAAAGGACGTGACACACACCCCCAAAGATTCCTATATATTGGAGAGACTTAGAGTCCATTTGACACACATTGTTGTGGAGGAATTCTCTCTCTGGATAGCATTGGAGCTGTAATATATATGGACGGTTCTGTGTTTGGGTTGTTCTGGGTTATGTGTGACACGCTTGGCTGAATGACCTATTGGAGACTTTGCTGGTAGAAGCATCCTGCCGATCGCCGTAACGCCACCATCTATCATCTCTGTTTTGGATTGTCTTCTATCGATCTATTAGTATGTTCTATCTTCTTCAGTATTGTGCCCTAATCTGAAATGGCATAGAACATATGCAGAAACTAACAAGTAGCATCCACACAGCAAACAGTCACACAGATGTACAGTGTGATAGTTGCAAAGCAGCAGTGTTATCATACAATGAAATCATATAGCAAACAACAGTGCAACTGTACATATCCACTGCCACATGTTGGGCATTAGATAAACCAACGCTCCCCATGTGTTTCGCGACATGGACTAACTGCCTCTCATGGATCCTTATCTTTGGCAATGCGATTGTTGACTAACACCTACGGGTTTTGGTCTTGTTGCACTTATTTTGTCACAGGTCTGAGGAAGCAGTTGTACAAAAATTTTCAAAGATTCAAAATTGTTAGTCAGTTACATGCCATGTCATTGTAAACCCAATTTCTGCAAATTATAATGTAAATGATGCTTGTGTGACCGTTTAATTATCTAACAATCTAGGTGCGCCTATGATTTTGGCGACGAATTTCGTCCTAGGAGGTGTTTCGTCTCATCGAATTATGTATGTTTCTAAACACGGATAATCGGCAGAGTTTTTCCCTCCAGCTTAAAACCCCAAAGCTAGGGTGGAATTCATTAATAAGATCTTAGGTGAGTCCTAGTGTTTTTAGTTGAGTCTATTGTAAAAGTGGTCTGGGAATAATTTAAGCTACTTGGCTAAATTATTTTATTACAAATCACTTGGTCTATTGAATCATATCGTGTCGAAGAATTGGGTAATTATTTGAGGGTCTATAACGAACGGGCATTCCCCCTTTGAGGGTTGAATTTGTAACTATCTGATGTAAAAATATTTTAGTGTGTGATCCCTCGCAATCAGACACCATGGCTAAAGTATTAGAGGGTGGAAAAATAATTAATCCCCTCTTGAGTCAATTAATTAATTTTTCTGGCAAAAATAAAATCAAATCCTAAAGCCGGGAAATTAATTAATTTAGAGTCAAAAAAATTAATTCTTGAGAAATTAATTTCTCCAAATGGAAAATGACCAAAAAATTTGTGGGTCAAAAAGAAGTTAATTTTTAAAGGTCCCCCACCAAGACAAAAATGGATATTTTAAGAAACAATAAGCCCTTGGACCTTGGTGGTTAAGTCAAAGTCGAATTTTTGAGAAAATTAATCCAAAAAATCAATTTTTTTAATAATAATAATTTGGTTTTTAAGATAAATTCGAAAATTCCTCAAAAATAAATATTTTCAACGGCAAATATTAAAAGATGATCAAATATTTATCAACGGTCAAGATTAATTTGATGGGAATCAAGCCAACAAGTCGTTATTTTCCATTTGGAAGATTTATATATAAATTAGAAGTTCTTTTGCTTCTCAAGTCATGATGAAATTTTCGACTCTGGTCTATGTAATTTTGTAACGTTGGTGTTATTCCACTAATCTGAAGGGAACATTTGAAATATCATAATAAAAGACTTTGCGGTTTAGTTCATGGTGTTTTCATTCGATGAGTTGTGGTATGTATTGGTTATGTCCTTTCCTATATTGTGCTTAAAAATTTATAAGCTTATTTGTTAATTAGATGGTGATAAGAAAATTCTATTGGTAGATTTTGGGTCTATCTTAGGTCATCTAATTCGCCATATATCTAACAAGTTTACTTGAAGGAATATATAGAGTTTGCAAGTACACCGACCCTTGGGTTCCAAGTTCACAGACTTTGGAAGAGAGCTAACCTTGTTGGGGTCCAGGTATTTTATATGGTTTTCTTACTTTGATAGTGTTAATTTTGGACAACTAGGTCCAAACTCCATGTTGTGATGCTCAGATGAAGATACCAATATTTTTATTGGATTCCTCTTTCGGAGAGGTGCAAGATCGATCTAAAGATCATCTTGATCCAATGAGCAGAACATTTATTTTGAATTTATTCAAGATATGTGCAGGTCGGCCTTAAGGTTTTGTGCCCTAGCAGATGTGTCACATACCCTCATTGATGGATATATATTGGTCAACGTTGGAAGACATTTTCACTCATCTCATCCTCACACATTCTCTCTCCTCATCTGATTGGTTCGATCACTTGGAGTCTCTTCTCTCTCCACACATGGGATATCTAGCAACAACACTTTTTTGTTTTTCGGTCTAGGGTTTCTGCGCAAACTTTGACTAGCGTTGACTTTGGTCAACACAAGGTCAAATCGATCTGAAACTCTCCCAAAATCTCAATTTCCCTAATCCGCATTTTTGGCACTATTTCTGAGGCAAGACGTTGACTTTGACTTTTCAGCATTGACCTAACTACTGTTGTTGTTTGCGTTGACCATTGACTGACCGCGTTGACTTTTGGGTTGACCTTTGAGTTGACTGTTTGGTTGTCCTAGAGGGTTGTGTGACATTGCTGGTTGGCTGACCATATTGAGACTTTGTTGGGTGAAGCATCCTGCTGACCGTCGTAACGCACCAACACACTTGTATATTTCTGGCTTGTCTTCTGTCGATCTACTGGTATGTTCTATCAGCATTTTACTTTATTGTTTATGTGATTGCTGTCTAATATTGAAGAGAAAGTAAAGTTGCATCAAGCATAGAACATATACATAAATTTACATAGTATCAGAGTTGAGGTGAAGACAAAGCCCTAATTTGTCGCAATCACTGAAGAAGAGGATGGGTTCCTCAAACTACAATGGCTTCAAGGTTGATGACAAATTGACTGGGAAGGATGACTTCCATGCTTGGAAGATGACATTGGATCTTATGTTGGAAGACCAAGATGTCATGGACTATGTGCAGGGTAAAATCCAAGAGCCTCCATCCACTGCAATTGTTGCCGCCAAAACAAAGTATAAGAAGGGGGAGATCAAAGCAAAGTTGATGATCAAGGACTCAATTCACAAGAGTTTGGTTGCCTACATCTCTGAGCTGGGCACATCCAAAGGGATGTATGATAAGTTGGTCCATATGTCCAAGGCCAATAATGCGAATCAAGTCATATTCTTCAAGAATCAATTGAAGAATCTAAAAGAAAGGCAGGGATGAGTCTATTCAATCATATTTTTTGAAGCTGATCGAGATCAGGAACAATCTGCTGGCTATTGGGGAGACAATAGATGATCGAGAGATGGTACTCAGCGCACTTGGAGGTCTCTCGTCCGAATGGCATGTGTTCAACACTACCATTCACAATAATAATGTGATACCTGACTTTGACGAAGTACTATTGAGATGCGTTCAAGAAGAGACAAGAATGAAGGAAATGCTGCCTACGCAGCTCATTCTAGAAAGAAGAACTTTGGTGGTCCAAAGAACAAAGGAAGAGCAGGGGCCCAAGGAAAGAAGGGCAAGTGTTACACTTGTCATAGGCCAGGTCACTATGCTAGAGAATGCCCTTTCAAGAAGGATTCTCTCGATGGTGATGACAACAACAACAACCAAAGGAATGGCAATCAAAGGAACAACAGGTTCAAGGGAAAGAGGAAGGCTCCCTCCAACGGAAATGGTCAAACCTTTCAAAAGGTCGAGAAACTCTTGGTATGAGGAATCAAATGTTGTTGATAAAAGAAATGAATTCATTCTTGTATTTGCCCTCTCTGTTTCATCTCCACCCGACACTATGGATGTCTGGTTGATAGATAGTGGTGCCTCAAGGCACATCACTGGGTTCAAGGAAGCACTCTCTAATATGGTTGAGAAGGATACTAATCTGGAAATTATCCTTGGAGATAATGCCACATATCCCGTGAAAGGGGCAGGGACTGTGACCCTCCACTTGTCTCAAGGTCAAGTCCTCTGCTTGCAGGATGTACTCTATGTACCTAATTTGAAGAAGAACCTTGTGTCTATATCGGCCATGGAAGACAAAGGTTTCAATGTGGCATTCATTGATGGAAAGGTGCACATGTGGAAGAAGAGCTTCAAGGAAGCTATCACGATTGGATTTAGAGTTGATACACTCTACGAGGTTGGAGGAAGTCCACTAGGAGCAATGACGTGTGATACTATCCGACAGACTGAACTATGGCACCAGAGGTTTGGACACCTTCATTACAAGGCCCTTCCCGAATCAAGGGAGGTGGTGACAGAAATGCCTGAGTTCTCAAATAATCATGAAGGTGTATGTCAGGGTTGTGTTGAAGGAAAGCATACAAGGGGACCTTTCCCCTCAAGTGTCACAAAGACATCAGATGTCTTGCAATTAGTACATTCTGAACTGTCTGGTATGCTGCCTGTGACATCCTTGGGAGGATGTTCTTATTATATGACGTTCATAGATGACTTCTCTCGCAAAACCTGGATATACTTCTTGAAGAAGAAGGATGAGGCTTTCATGTGGTTCCGTACCTTCAAAGCCTTGGTGGAAAATCTGACAGGGAAGAAGATCAAGATTTTGAGGACCGATAATGGCACTGAATAGGAGACGAACGAGTTCAAGAACTTTTGCAAAGAAGTTGGCATCAAGAGGGAGACCACAATTGTCTATACTCCCGAGCAAAATGGCATTGTTAAACGAAAGAACAGGACCATTGTGGACGCTGCCCGTGCCATGCTATGTGACCAAGGTCTGCCGAAGTTTCTATGGGGAGAAGCTGCGAAAACTGCTGTGTACATACAAAACCAATGCCCGCATTCCACATTGGACTCCAAAACTCCCGAAGAGGTTTTCTCTGGTAAGAAACCTGACGTCTCACATTTTAGAGTTTTTGGATGTCCTATTTATTTTCATGTGCCAAAAGAGAAGAGGAGCAAGTCGGATGCTTCTGGGAAGAAGGGAATGTTTGTGGGCTACAGCGAAACTTCGAAAGCCTATAGAGTCTATGTGCCTGGTCAAAGGGAAGTGGAGATATGCCACGATGTCACTTTTGACGAAGATGCTTCCCTAAGGAAAGTAGTCAATCTTCCGAGATCTGAGGAAGATCATGAAGCAAGGCTTGGAAATCAAGAAGAATCGAAGGATGAGACAATGCCCGATGCTAAAGGATCGATGGACCCGATTGACCCACCTCCTTCACTGGGGAAGAGACCATCATGGCTCAGGGACACTCTCGAGGATGCCGAGGGACATATGGCCCCAAGGGGGACATTCCGTGAAAGCAAGAAGCCAAGTTCCAAACTCCATGTTATGATGCTCAGATGAAGATACCAATATTTTTATTGGATTCCTCTTTCGGAGAGGTGGAAGATCGATCTAAAGATCATCTTGATCCGATGAGCAGAACATTTATTTTGAATTTATTCAAGTGGCTTTAAGGTTTCGTGTCCCAGCAAATGTGTCAAATACCCTCATTGATGCATATATATTGGTCAACGTTGGAGGACATTTTCACTCATCTCATCCTCACACATTCTCTCTCCTCATCTGATTGGTTCGATCACTTGGAGTCTCTTCTCTCTCCACACGTGGGAAATCTGGCAGCAACACTTTTCTATTTTTCAGTCTAGGGTTTCTGCACAAACTTTGACCAGCGTTGACTTTGGTCAACGCAAGGTCAAATCAACCCAAAACTCTCCCAAAATCTTGATCTCCCTAATCCGCATTTTCTAGCACTATTTCTGAGGCAATACGTTGACTTTGACTTTTCAGCGTTGACCTAGCTGCCGTTGCAATTTGCATTGACTGACAATGTTGACTTTTGGATTGACTTTTGAGTTGACTGTTTGGCTGTCCTAGAGGGTTGTGTGACATTGCTGGTTGGCTGACCATATTGAGACTTTGTTGGTTGAAGCATCCTGTTGACCACCATAACACACCAACACACTTATATATTTTTGGTTTGTCTTATGTCGATCTACTGGTATGTTCTATCAGCGTTTTACTTTATTGTTTATGTGATTGCTGTCTAATATTGAAGAGAAAGTAAAGTTGCATCAAGCATAGAACATCTACATAAATTTACAAATAGGTTATAGGAAATGACATTACTTTCAAAACACATTTGATCTATTGTCATTATTCACCATTTAAAAATTTATTTGTCAAAAATTATTTTATTTCAAGCATTGTATATTTGTATATACCTTTTAAATATTTTGTAAAATAAATTTTCTAACCCTTATATTGCAACTAGTTGGGGTTTGGGGTTTTTATTTAAATTTTTGTATATATTGGGATTTTGGGTATTCTTTATTTTCATTTATGCAAGTGAGATTCAAGCTCCTCAAGAAGATTTGCTAGGGATTTGAGCAAGATCTAAGCCCTTGTGGGTAAGATCTAGCCTCCAAAAATTTTGCAGGGCCAGCATCCAAGGATTTTGAAGTAAAATTGGATAAGCTTGAAGATTTGAAGCAAATAAAATTTTTGGCAAGGGTTTTGAAAATTTTTAGGGCCTCTAGGCCTAGCGCCCACCCATAGGCCTAGTTGTCGGACCCTAAGGGTCTCGGCTTGCCTTTCTTTGCCTAGTCATGGGCTTCTAGCCCCTCTAAACCCCTACAGTACACCTATTGTGGCCTCTTTCCCTCCTCGATCCCCTCATTCTCGCTTCGCTGCCTCCTCCTTACCTTGTCGTGGGTTTCCTTAGGCCTTTTAGGCCCTGGCCGCAAGCCTTAATGGCCTTCACCTCCTCCTCCGCTGCCCTATTCCCCTCTTCCGTGGCTCCTAGGCCTCTCGGCCTCCCTTTCTCCCTATGTCGTGGCCTCTAAGTGGGTGTTTCAAGCCTCTTCGAGGACATTTCCTTGAGCTGCAGCCCTTGGAGGGATTGCAGCAAGCCTTAGTGGCCTCCTTTAGCCTTTCTCCAGCCCTTGTAACCTCTTTGCATTAGCCGCAGCCTCTAAGAGGCTTGCTGCCCTATCCTAGCCCTCTTTTTGCCTCACCTCAGCCATTGATTGGTGATCATTTGATTTTAATCTAACACTTGGTGTGTTTTGCAGAAATTTTGGGTTAGATTCTTGTGTTTGCAAGTGGCCTAACTATTGGAGAAATTCTAAGCAAAGAGACTAGTCATCAAGCTAGTCAAAACACCCATTGGTTTGACTCTTAAACCCTCATCCTCTTCATTGTTTTACTACAGCTAGTCACTCATTGGATAACAATGGCAAAATTCTTCATGAAACTGGCATAAAGTTAACAAACAAGTTCCCTAACATATTAATAAATCACTTGCATACTTGGGTAATCATTTGTTTGGCATACTTCATGAATTTTTAGTGACTGTCCACTGTCTAAAAGAAGCATACTAAAGCCTAAAATATAACAGTGACATAAGCAACTCTTCATGGTTTGCATCCTCACCTAAAGTGCTTTTATTTGGTCAAGAAAAAGAGATAAATTTTGGGATGGTTTTGGCACATTTGGTATTAATTAGCTCACTGCTCTCATAGTTTGTTTACTGCTGTCATAAAGTTTGCTTGTTGCTTGTTTGGATGTCATTAACATAAAATACTTTCACTAATTCATGCTCTATTGATGATAATTGCTCTTACACTTAAATCTCCTAAAAGGTGGTTTAACAATTGGTGACATATTTCATGTGCTAAGAAGACACTAACATATTGTTGTTTCTTGTGAGTTGTTTAAATTTCAAATTGTGCACTTGATAAGCTCACTATCTAAAGCACTTGACATAATCCAATAATCTTGTTGAATGGTTGCTTAATAAATCTAAGAATCTAAGATATTGGTGTTTTTTGTCTCTTGCTAATTGGCATTGAAAATCTAAGTATTTTAAATTTGAGCAATTGCTAATCTAATTAGGTATCTTTTAAATAATTGCCATTAGCATCTCTTGATTGAGGAATCTAACATTGGCATTATATTATTGAGCTTATAATTGTCTAAAGAGCATTGCTAATCTTACTGGGAAACTGTTATTGGATAATTGTTCTAGATAACATTTTGATAAGTGCTCTAATTCTCTTTCTTTCCATCATTGTCATTTTTATCTGGAGGTTGATATCTATTGTGAATCTTTGGCACATTAGTGATCTTTCCTTTAAGAGCATAAATCTTGTGGTTATTGAGCAATTGTATCGTGGATATATCTTGTATCGCGTTAGCACTTCTTGTTGATTTTTGGTAGCATCGAATGTGCTCCAAGTCTCAAATTTTGCAGGGAGACTTAGACACATGTATTCCAAAGAACCCAGAAAGCATTTTAGGAAATTCCACCCGGATTGTATTTTATTGAAATAATTAATTATTGTTAATGGGACCCTAAGTTTAAACTTAGTAAATTAAAATAATTAAAAGGTATTAATAAAACAGGGTGTGAATCTTCTAGAAAAAGACAGAGATCAAGTCAAGTTAATCTTAGTCGTTGATTAGCGATTTAATCTTGGTCGTTGAAGTCTCAACGAGAAGATTATAAGGACTTGATGGGGCATTTGGAAATAACACCGACATAGTCTAGAGATCGAAATTCTTTAGTGAGCAGCGCTCAGAGAGAAGATCGATCGAGCTGATTCTTGCATAGAAGGGTAGAGATAATTTCCAATTGGAGATCTTTCCTGATCCGGAGAGTACAAGGTAGAGAGGGCAGAGCGCAGTCCGGAGAGGCAGTGCGGAGCCAGCCATGCAAAGCTTCAAAGGGAGTTCGTATTTTTATGTTAGACAGTCATAATCTAGTGTCGGAGCAGGGGTGTGAGACCGGGAGGCCAGAGGGTTGAAGTTTCCAGTTGGCAAAGAGATCAAGGGAGGTGCAGTGCAATCCCAGCAGCAGTGACGTAGTGACTCGGTAGGTGTGACGCAATACTGCGCAAAGACAACGCAGAGGCTCATCCCCAACGCAAATCAATGTCGGATCTTCCAGTGACAGGGTGAGAGTATTTCACCAACTCTTTGTTTAGTTAGATCTCTGTATAGGATTGCCAATCTAGGCATTCGACGAATTGTACTCGGAAATTACTGCATAATAATACAAACCCTTAGTTGTTGCACCGATTTTCCCGCATTGGGTTTTTCCGGGGACTTAGACCAAAAATAACAATGTCATGTGTCTATTATTTCTTCTTGCTCAGATCTTGTTTCCACACTTATTTTTTCCGCAGTTTAATTTCGTGAAGGTTGCAGTGTGATATATTTAGTGTTTGTCGTAGTTAACTGCAAATAAATTTTTAAGTAAAAGTTAACAGTTGGGTGAAAATTTTCCAGTTGCTGCAATAGGATTCCAGATCTAGGAATTTTCACATGGTATCAGAGCTTGTATAGTAGTGCAGGAGAAGCAAGAGAGCAGACCAGAAGGATCCAGCGTTGAGCAGAAAGAAGGAGATCAAAGAGTTGCGTAAGCAACAGATCAATTTCCCAAAGGATTGTGCAGTCCAAGCCAGAAGGGCTAGATCTGCAAGGAAATGTCTCTCTGAGAGAGTCAACAGAGAGGTAGGATTTTCCAGTTTGCAATTTGTCAAAAGGCAAAGGGAGCAATGCAGCAAATTTAACGCAGATCAGTTACTGGTGGGACACAATTTTCTTGTAGCAGCAGTTGTTGGTGCAGAAAGCATCAGGAGAGAAGAAGAAGACACTTTTGAGGGAATTTTGACCTCAGGGAATTTCTTGCCCAAGAAATTCTAATTTGGCTAACTCCAGCAGGGAGTGCGTAGAGATAGTTGCGCAGTGGGATAGAGGCAACAGTTCGACATCTGATTAGGTGAGATGGCAGCGAGTGGGTTGTGTGATCAGGATTGGATGGAGGGTGCCTCCAACTATGTAATCTGGAAGGCAAGGATCTCCTTCCTTCTGGATGAGCATGAGCTCAAGGCCTTCATCGACAGTGTAGTAGTTGAACCTGTAGATGCAGCATCGTTAAGGCCCTTCAAGAAGAGCATGGCAAAAGTCAAACAGTTGATCCTCGACGGAGTGAAGGATCACATGGTTTCACACATTTCCGGAAAAGTGACTGCCAAGGAGATGTGGGATGCGTTGGCTACGCTGTATGAGGGGTCTTCCGAGCAACGGAAGATGTTCTTGGAGGAAAATATGTGATCTACAAGGATGTAGAAGGGAGAATGCATTGATCGATTCCTTGCAAAACTTCAGGATGTTTGAGATCAGTTGGCAGTTGTAGGAGAAGCTCCTGAGGCCACAGAGATGGTCAGATTGGCTCTGAAATCTGTGTCTAAAGAATATCAAGTCTTTGTCCAAAGCATCCTGGGCAAAGAGAAGTTGTCGGACTAGGAAGGAATGTGGGCAGCTCTTCAGCGCGAAGAGATGAGGAGAGACTTACTCAAGTGCAAACTTGATGGCAGCAACAGCAATGGGACGAAGCCCAAGGAGGAGAAAAATGCAACCCTTGCATCAAAGGGGCAGCCAGAGCAGCGAAGGCAGAAAAAAGACATCTCAAAAATTAAATGCTTCCGGTGTGGCGAGATGGGACAAAGATGAGAAGCATGATCCACAAGTTGCAAGTGTGAGGACTAAGGAGGAGGATTTCGCGATGATTGCCCACATATCTCTAGGAGAGAATTGGGGTGATCTAGAACTGTAGTTCAATAGAGCTGCAGTTGGGCAAGATCCTTGAGGAGTCCACCTCTTGAATCATCACCTTGCTACGAGAGCCCAAATCAAAAGTAGCATGATGGACAAGTATAAGTTGGTGCAGAGGAGTGCAGAAGTGACAGCGCAGTGGCTAGAGAACGCCAGAGTCTGAGCAGCGCAAAGCAGATTTGGCAGCAGTGCAGGAAGGTACTATGTAGAGTCAGCAGCAGCGCAACAGCATCAGAGGGATAGCGCAGAGACTAGCAGCAGTCATATCTTTAGTACGTTTCCTTGTGTGATGTTTTTCTGTTGCAATGAGCAACAGAGTTGCAGTGCAATAGCAGTTGGCAGCAATACGCAGGGTCAACAATAGTACGCAGGGTCAGCAACAGCACGGATGCAGCAGGGCAGTGTTGGTGGGCAACAATGTCAGTAATCAGCAGCGTAGAGGGAGATGTTGCAAAATCAAAACAGTACTTCAGATGGATGTATTGCTAGAGCACATTCCTCGCTAAGAGGGAGTGTTGATTTTTGGGAGCATCGGATGTGCTCTAAGTCTCAAATTTTGCAGGGAGGCTTAGACACATGTATTCCAAAGAACCCAAAAAGTGTTTTCAGAAATTCCACTTGGATTGAATATTAAAATAATTAATTATTTTTAATGGGAACCTAAGTTTAAACTTAGGAAATTAAAATAATTAAAGGGTATTAATAAAACAAGGTGTGAATCTTCTAGAAAAAGACGAATATCAAGTCAAGTTAATCTTAGCCGTTGATTAGCAATTTAATCTCAACCATTGAAGTCTCGACGAGAAGATTATAAGGACTTGATGGGGCATTTGGAAATAACACCAACAGAGTCTAGAGATTGAAATTCTTTAGTGAGCAGTGCTCAGGTAAAAGATCGATCGAGTTGATTCTTGCAGAGAGGGGCAGAGATAATTTTCGGTTGGAGATCTTTCCTGATCCGGAGAGTACAAGGCAGAGAGGGCAGAGAGCAATCCGGAGAGGCAGCGCAGAGCCAGCCACGCAGAGACTACGCAGAGCTTCAGAGGGAGTTTGTATTTCTGATGTGAGACAGTCAGAATCCAGTGCCAGAGTCAGGGTGTGAGACCGAGAGGCCAGAGGGCTGAAGTTACCAGTTGGCAGAGATCGGGGGAGGTGCAGCGCAGTCCCAGCAGCAGTGACGTAGTGACTAGGTAGATGTGACACAATATTGTGCAAAGACAACGCAGAGACTCATCTCTAGCGCAGATCAGTGACGGGGTGAGACTATTTCACCAGCTCTTCGTTCAGTTAGATCTCTGTATAGGATTGCCAGTCTAGGCATCCAATGAATTGTACTAAAAAATTACTGCAATAATACAAACCCTCAGTTGTTGCACCGGTTTTCCCGCATTAGGTTTTTCCAGGGACTTAGTCCAAAAATAACAGTGTCGTGTGTCTATTGTTTCTTCTTGTTCAGATCTTGTTTCTGCATTTATTTTTTCCGCAGTTTAATTTTGTGAAGGTTGCAGTGTGCTATATTCAATGTTTGACGTAGTTAATTGCAAATAAATTGTTAAGTAAAAGTTAACAGTTAGGTGAATATTTTCCAGTTGCTGCAATAGGATTCCAGATCTAGGAATTTTCACACTTGTAATATTGAGCACTTTTGTCTTGTGTTAAGATTGTCATTAATTCATTATTTAAGTACTATTGTGTGATAAATAAGGATCAACTAAGTACTTAACATAAACAATCTTAACTCAAGAGCATTCAACTCATCTTGCATCTCATCCTAGAGTTAGTCTTGCATTAATAACTTAACTCCAAGCATAAGTTTGGTTGATAGAGATATAGGAACACCCTTTCATCTTTGCTTGAGAAGTGACCTTGTAGTCGTCAGAGCCACAATCTCTACAGTGTCAGAGGCACTGGATACGTTAGATTTCAACGGGAAGGATCGCTAACCAATCCACTGCTTGCTTCACCTTGACTTCTCTCTGCCACTTACTTAAGAGACTAGGCTCAATATAGATAAATATCAGGGGATACACTTAGCTAGGCATTTAATTGAAATAAACCAAGATCTTGCATCTCATACAAGTCACAGGATTTGCATTTCATCTAGGAAAATCAAGCATTCATCAAGCAGCGGTTGTTCACCCGGTCATTTGGTCCTTAATTGATATAGAGTAAGTGATTGACTCCATAAGGCACTAGTCTCATTAATAATTCAATCTAATCTAATAACTCGCTAGAATCAACCAAGTTGCTAGGCCATTCAACTGTGTCTCCCAAACTTGTTGGTTGCAAACAGGTATTGCATTTCCAGATCTCATAGGGACTACCCTCCCATGCCCTGTTGTTGGGAGACAGCGAGAATGGAGAGGTCGGGGATCAGAGTGATAGCCCCTGACTTGACTCTTTGTCGCACAATGCCTATAGAATCTAAGCAACGACATTTTTTTGGCGTCGTTGTCGGGGAACAATTTATTAGACCTTGGTGTTGCAACATTCTTCTTAATCGCCTTCACCTTCTCATTATCTCATTGTTCATTATTTGTCAACGCCACATTTTCTGACATCGTTGCGAGCTCTTCATTTTTTCATCACCTTATCCTTTGTCCTCTCACTAATATTTTCATATTCTTTATCCGCACCTAGACATCTCGGTTGTTTTCCTATTTGGGTGGCGACTCCACTAATTCATTCATTTACAAGAGCTTATTCTAGAAGAAATCTTGAGAGCTCGATTAAACAAATTACATTCTAGTAAGTGTTTAATCTTTCTCGAACAAGAAGCCCTCCCTGATATCCACTTGCTTTTCCTTGATCCCGTCAATCAATACTTCGTGGCTTACTTCAGGCTTTGTAGCTTTGCCAACATTCGGGGTATCCTCATGACCTTCTAGATGATTTTTCTATGAACAAGTTTCCGACCTTCCAGGGGAACAATGCAATCCATGTTAATGCTCACATAAAGAAGTTCGCAACTTTTCTGCAAAGATATGCTCATGCAACTGCATACAATCACGAAGATGTTAGAATGAAGCTATTTGTCCTTTTATTAGAATATGATGCATTGGAATGGTTTCATGACAAGTCGGATAATGCTTTTGACTCTTTGCAAGCCCTCACTGATGCATTCAGAGATAAATTTGGGGACAAAAGAGGGAAAATATTTGGTTAAAGAGATCAATTCTATTAAGAAAAGAGAAAATGAGACAGTAGAAGAGTTCAATCAAAGATTTAATGGTCTTCTAAAGAATATGACCTAAGATTACAAGCCACCTGACAAGACAATGTTAGAACAATATCTCGAAGCCTTTGGTGTTGATACTCAATATGAAATAATATGTGCCAAGCATGTCACTTTAGCTGTTGCTAAGAATACAACTGAGGAATTAGAAAAGGATAAGAAAGCTTCGGGAAAATGAGAAATTTTTGGTTTGAAAGAGGTCCTGTTAAATCTAAAGGAAAAGGAATTAAGGAGGTAGAACATGATCCCATTAAAGAATTAACGCAAATGGTTAAGGAAATGAGAATTGAACATGCTCAACAAATAAGTGCCATGCAGTCTAGGTTGATTCAAATGGAAAGAAATCAAGCGCGGAATGTGAAGCCCAGAAATAACGATAATAACGGAGGTAACAACAATCCATGGCCAAGAAGAAATCTTCCTAATGATCAAAGACCTCCCACTCCGCTTGAGGCTGCCAATGTTGTTGATCAGCCTATCCCATTTTGCAGACCATGTGAAAGATTCCATGAAGAAAGTGCAGGTGCCCTTGCTAGAAAACTCTTAGAAGAAGGAACACATGAACAGATTAATAAAGTCAAAATTCTTCTAAGGAAGGTCGTTATGCGGACATGTTTTCTTTATCCTTTGCCATCAATAACTTTAGTGACGAAAAAGATCCCATCACACAGATGTATGGTGAAAAGCCATCTCAGGAACAAATTTTGGAAATTGCTAAAAGTAAGAGATATACTCATCAAAGGAAAGGTAAAGAGCAAAGTCATAATAAACAGGTTGCATCCGAAAGGCATAAGTCAGGATTAAAGATAGATTGGGGCGCACGGATCAATAGTACTAAGATGTTTGCCCCAATGCTCGAACTTTTAAAGATTCCATCACAAAGGGTTGCATTCTTCAAGTCTTTAGGCATTGCTCAACAGGATAAGAGTGACAATAATCCTAAGGACGAAAAAATTAAGTTGAAGAATTTAAATTGCTACCTAACTAATGATAATCATCAACCTTTCTTTCTCACCTTGGATATTAATGAACGCTTGCTTCACAATTGCATGTTGGATTTCGGGGCTTCAACAAACGTCAAGAAAAAGAAAGTTATGGATCAACTAAATCTTAGAATCACAAGACCATATCATAACATTTGCTCGATGGATTCAAAAAAGATTGAAGTTCATGGTGTGGTTAAAGATTTGCAAGTTTCCTTGGCTAATTATCCATACAAAATCATCACCATGGATGTAGATATTATTGATGTACCAGATGTATGGGGAATTCTTCTATCAAGGAAGTTTGCAGCTAACTTGGGTGGATCCATTCAGATGGATTATCTTATGCCACTATTCCCGCAACAACAGCTGGTATGGTCAGGACCCAGGTTATGCAGGGAAGTAGAAAGAAGATACCATTTTGAAGTTCCCAAGAGGCCAGAGAATGGTGAAGAAATCGAACCACAAGGTCATCCACTGTAGTATGAGGCAAAATTCATTCAGCCAGTTTATCACTTCTCTTCATCTCATCATCCATCTCACCTTCCGAGCAAGAAAAGAAGCAGGTCTGAATCTGACAAAAATATGCATCATGAGCTTCATCAACCAAAAAGAATCAAGTTTCAACAAGGGACATCTGACAAGCAACCTATGGACCTACCAACAAGCAAAGAGGTGTTCCAGATTGTGCCACAGGGATGACATTTGATGCCATGGTGCAGCTTTGTATGGTATCTCTAACCCTACTCCCTTTTATTTGTGTCGTTAGTTAGTTTCCATTTCATGCAATTATGTTATATGCTTTTACATTTTAGTTTGTTATAGATGTTTTCTATTCCAACAAATATTCAATATATGCTTGATAATTTTGATGAGCAGATATTTATTTGATGGACTTTTGTTTTCTTGGATAAAGGATTCTGGATTCTCACGTCACTTCATTGAAGCAACATGTCCCTATATGGAGCCAGATGTTGCACCAATTTTGTCATAGGTTCGAGCAAGCAGTTGTACAAAAATTTTCAAAGATTCAGAACCGTCAACTAGCTACATGTCATGTCATTGTAAACCCAATTTTTGCAAATTGTAATGTAAATGATGTTAGTACGATCGTTTAATTATGTAACAACCTAGGTAAGCCTATGATTTTGGCGACAAATTTCATCCTATGAAGTTTTTTGTCTCACCAAATTATGTGTGTTTCTAAACACGGATAATCGGCAGAGTTTTTCCCTCCAGCTTAAAACCCCAAAGCTAGGCTGGAATTCATTGAAAAGATCTTAGGTGAGTCCTACTGTTTTTAATCAAGTCTATTGTAAAAGTAGTTTGGAAATAATTTAAGCTATTTGGCTAAATTATTTTATTACAAATCACTTAGTCTACTAGATCATATTGTGTCGCAGAATTGGGTAATTATTTTGAGGGTCTATAACGAATGCATATTCCCCCTTTAAGGGTTGAATTTGTAATTATCTAATGTAAAAATATTTTAGTGCATGGTTCCTCGTAATCAGACACCATGGCTAAAGTATTTGAGTGTGGGAAAATAATTAATCCCCTCTTGCGTCAACTAATTAATTTTTCTAGCAAAAATAAAATTAAATCCTAAGCCAAAATATTAATTAACTTAGTCAAAAAAATAATTCTTAAGAAATTAATTTCTCCGAGTGGAAAATAACCAAAAAATTCGTGGGTCAAAAAGAAGTTAATTTTTGGAGGTCCAACACCAAGGAAAAAAATGATATTTTAAGAAAAATTAAGCCCTTGGACATTGGTGGTTAAGTTAAAGTTAAATTTTTGAGGAAATTAATCCAAAAAATCAATTTTTTGGATAAATAAAAAATCGTTTTTAAGAGATTCGAAAAATCCTCAAAAATAAATATTTTCGACGACAGAGATTAAAAGATGATCAAATATTTATCAACGATCGAGTTTACTTTGATTAAGAGCAAGCCAACTAGCCGCTATTTTCCACTTGCAGGATTTATCTATAAATTAGAAGCCATTTTGCTTCTCAAGTCGTGATAAAAAAATTTACTCTAGTCTATGTAATTTTGTAACGCTGGTGTTGTTCCACTGATCTGTTGGAAACGTTTGAAATATCATAATAAAAGACTTTGGGGTTCATTTCATGGTGTTCTTTGTCTGATGATCTGTGGTATGTGTTGGTTATGTGCTTTCCAATATTGTGCTTTAAATTTTATAAGCTTGTTTGTTCATTAGATGGTGATAAGAACATTTTATTGGTAGATTTTGGGTCTATCTTAGGTGATTTGATTTGCCATATGTATTGACAAGTTTACTTGAAGGAATATATAGAGTTTGCAGGTACACTGGCCCCTGGGCTCCAAGTTCACGAAATTTGGAGGAGAGTCGACTTTGTTTGGGCTTCGGGTATTTTATATTCTTTTCTTCCCTTGGTGAGATACTTCTTAAACAATTCGGCCTCCAAAATGATTCCTTTGCCACCCAAGTTCGGATTTTTATGATAACTGTAATTTTGGTCTTCTTGCAGCAGTAAGAGCCCTAATTCTCTTCGCACGTGTGAGATATTTCTAGCCCAAAACAAATCAGAATTTACTTCGATCTTCTTCTTCCTTCGCTAGGAGTTAGGCTCCTTTCTTCTTCTTGATCAAATACTTGATGATGCTTTTGTGAGTGTATTTTGAGTGAGGCCAAGCTTTCCTTTATATAGCCCTTCTTGATTCCTCAAAATAGGCCGACATCATCGTCTAGAGAGGTCCACTGCTCCTTTGAAGGCCGACTTGATCATTTTTCATTTGACAAGGTCTTGGAGCGTTAATTTTCATTTTGCATTTTGCATATTGTTTTCTTACAATATGTAACATGCCCAAGAAGGGTCTTCCATATATGACAATGACTCATAAGCCCTAGAAGCTCTCAATGGGAGCTTTGACCTACAAAAATAAATTCATCCTGAGCATGAAACCCATGCCTCAAGAAAACAATAACAAATTTATTTTTCTCATTACATCAAATACATAAAATCATGATTATACATGTCATTATGAAGATCGAATCTAGTTACATATTTCAACACTATCACCATGACGAGGATGTTGATATTGTTAAGATGTGGATAATGAATGTTTTGGTTTTGTTACCTCCCAAATTGTACTTGATGATAAAAGGCCTAATCCCCAAGGCACAAGCCAACAGGGAACTAGTAGGGCAATCACCACTAACACCTAAGTAATTTATCCTCCTCTAGTTCAAGGGGGTTATACCTAGCAAGATTACTAAAGTTAAGCAATGAGACACAAGGTGAAGTGGGAGTAGCTTTAATAAAACAATGCTTTTATCATTTTGGAATATAAAGAGGTGAGGAAGGAAATATAGATTAGTGCCAAATCCAAAAACAACAATGGAGTTATGTTGCACGAAATGCTGAAACGTTTCGAAGTTTCTGAAACGGGTACGTTTAGAAACATCACCTCCCAAAAATGGAAACATCGACTAAAATGTGAATAAATAAGTGGATAACACATTACCTTGCAAGCAAAAAGGAAATAAGACCCATAGATGACAATTTTGAAGGAAAACCAAGTCTTTATCAACTCTCATAGGTGATTACATGATGCAAAATCCAAAATTAGCCTTTCAGACGAGGCTAAACATCCAAATTTCCAAAACCAACCTTTATACACAAGGCTATATGTGCTAAAACTGAAATAAAACATAAGCTAAAGACTAATAAAATTATATATCACTAATCATCATAATCCTCATCCTCATCATCAAAAATAGAACAAGATGCTTGTTCAACGCAACCAGTCCGTGGATTGGAAGAATAGGCAATTCCACTTCTAATTACATAACCACTAACACCAACATCAATAGCAGCAAGAGAGATCTCCAACTCTGGGCATTCTGCATCCACATCCTACACTTTATGAGACCCACTTGTATATTCTTCACCCTTGTGAGACACAAGGCATAGGTTTGAATGCACATATACAAGGTCCTCTGCCTTCTGAAATCTCAACCTGTTGCACTTCACATTATATGAATGAAACTGTAGGTGCTCCAATTCCGCTATACTAATGAAGATTTTTCCACTTGTGATAGAATACAAGTGGTAAAACTTTGCAAATAAACACCATTTGCCCCATGATAAGTCCACCATTTAACGGGGTTCATGGTCCTGCTCTCTTCCAAAGCTGATATGTTTGCAAAATCCTTTAATTCAGCAACAAAACAGGCAAATTCCTCCCTCACATCAGTTTGTAAAGAAGATGAAAACAACCTCTGAAAGGCTTTCTTCAATCGAACGGCCACCTCCTTGTCCATATGTGGGGCCTTCCTCTTTCCATTGCTTTGAGCATCGAATTCTTCATCATAAGATTTCATATTTAGGACATGTGCCAAAGTGTGCAATGAAGTATTTAAATTTTAAGCCATTCCACCTTGAAACAATGACGAACCTCACTTGCTTTGCAAAATCAAGATCAACAAAATGAAAAGTACGAGCTCCTTTGAAATAATTTCCAAGGTTTTCTCAACCATGATATCCATGCCATCATAAACCTCTCCCAAGAAAGAATTGTCTATATTTGCATCTCAGAGAAGATCAAATGCAAGTTTTGTGAACTTGAGCAAAAAATCAATTGTGATGCACCAATCTTCATCAACCAGCGATTCAGCACCCTCCTCACCATACCTCCCCTCTCTAAATCTGATTGTCTCCACTCGACCCAAGTTGCACCCACCACCATACTCAATAATGCAGGTTTGAATTCAAGGTGGTGGTGAAACATGATGAAGTTAGAGGCATATCTTGTCTTGACAACTTTGAGCAACTCCAATTTGAAGTATTCTCGATATATTGCTTGTGACTGGTGGTGATTGGTCATGAACTTTATGATCTCCCTGTTGGAAAGTGTAACTAGGATCATTCTTCATATTGACTATGTAATTATGTATTTATGTAAAGAAGAAGACAAAGATAATAAAATGCATTTTTGTTATGCTTGCTTCATGGGTTTCATGAGCAAGGTTTTTATTATAGGTCAATAGACTTATTCTTGATGTTTGTTAGGGATTTGTTTTCTGGTCATAAATTGTATTAATTAAAGAGTCATGTTTATGAAGAGTCAAGTCACTTGTATGCCTCCAGACTGTGTCACATAAGCCTTGAAGATTGCACACAAATGATGATCAAGATCAGCATTGGAGAACCAATCAAGTCAGCCTTTATCTCGCTGGAAAATACTTTGTACAAGTCGACCTATAATACTTGTTCAAGTCGCCCTCAAAGTCAAAGAACAGGTCGGCTTATTTACAGGCAGGTTCAACTATTTAAAGGAACCTGTGATTTCAGTTTGACTCGTATTTTCGATTAAGGACTCTGTGATTTAGTGCAAGTTACAGGACACTGAAGAAGTGCGAGAAAAGGAATATATATTTGTGTTTTATTTGAAGACATATTCTCGGTCAAGTCTAAGATCTCTGTGATCATACTTATCTACAATAAGTACTAGGTAAGACTGTGTTCAAGTGAAGAAAGAGACTGGATTGAAGTGCGAATACCTGACTGTGTTAAGGTACAGTGAAGTGCGGATATATGACTTATGTTAGGGTGTATTGAAGTGTGGTTATAGAACTGTGTTAAAGGGTTGCAATAAGTCCAAGAAGGGGCAGTGCTATAAAAGGATATCTATACAGTGTGTTAGAGGTCCAGTCTAGGGCTTCATACAAAGGATTGGTACTGAAGTATATAACATTGTCTTGAGTATAAATCTAGAAATCAAGAAGGATCCAAGTTAAGAAGAAACCAAGGACTAGAGGCCGAGCTCTCTAAGGCTGGTGCAGAACAATGTAGGACGGTGCAGAAAAGAAGGATCAGCTCAAGAAGTCAAAGAACAAGCAGAGACAAGGTCTTGGAGGCAGACAAGGGTCAAGGGCCTGAGTCGTGGTCATGGTACTTGTCATCTGAAAGTCTAAAAGAAGAATTTCTTGCGGGTTTTCCTCTCCAAGAGGGAGAGGTTTTGGCCCTGGCTCGAAGAGCCTAAATTTGTGTCTCTTGTGCTTTTGGTAATTGACTTGATGAAAGACATAATAAGCTAAGAAGAAAAAGATATAAGTAAAAGAAGTAAGCTCACAAGTAATGATCAAGAAGAGAATTTGAATTAATGACCGCCCCTCCAAATTCTCAACACTCCCTTGCCTGCCCTATGACCTCCTTAATCATTTCTATCTTAGCCTCAATATAATCTAAAATCAGATTCAGATTGTGTACAATGCAAAGAGTCCAAAAAAAAATGATTGCATCTGCTTTCAACAATCAAGCCTGCACCTTTAGACATGGGAGCATTATCTATGATAACTTACACCACATTTTCTGGCCCCACTTATTCAATAGCAGAAATTAAAATTTCTGCAATGAATTTGTTGTCTTTTACCTCAGCTGAACAATCTTGTGCTTTTATGAACATGGCTCCTTTTGGTGATGGTGTGATGGCATTAACCAATGGCCAACTCCTTATATCAGTCCAACCATCTAAGAAAATCGAAACCCCTATGCTACCCCATGAGTTACGAATTGGTTTCAAGACATCATCAAGAAGTTGTCTTTCTTTTCTAAGCATGATTCTTCTAAGTTTTTCATAGTTTCACCCCTTGAAACCTTGAGGGGTAGCGTTAATGGCTCTCACCATATCTTGCCAATATGGGGACTGATCCACATTAAAGGGCATCCCACAAGCAAAAATGATCGTTGCCACTCTTGTCTCAGCTTCTTCTCTCCCTTGATTATCATGTATTTTCAACAATCTACTGTCTTGGATAACTCTTCTTCTATTGTCATCACCGTTCTCTTTCTTGCTTCATGAACAATCATTGGCTCATCGCTAGCACCCAAGCAGGGAGTGGTAATGCCACTGGTACATGAACTAAGTTTGGTTCTTTCATCCTTCAACCTTTGAGCATCATCTTGTTCTCTCTTATATGCAACCCTCACCTCTGGATTTCAAATTTGTGGACAAACTTCAACACCCTTTATGGCCTCATGCAAAATGTGAGCCTTGACTCCTATGTAGGAGCTCTTGAATGTATTTTCATTCTTGCACAAATTGCAACTCCATTCCCATGTACCCCTAGAACCCATTTGCCAAACATTAGTCACATATTGCCAAAGAGGGTAGTATTTTCGCTACCTGGTTGCTTGAGCAGCTTGACGGGCTTTGGAAACACCACTTTCTGAAGCCATGATTACTGCAAAAACAGAAAAAACCCTAGCTATTGCAAAAAAAACAAATAAAATTAATAAAAGTACTCAGAAATTAAATTAAAATTAGAACAATAAATATTTTTTTTTAAAAAGCCTAGCTGTTGCAAAAACAACAAATAAAATTAATAAATCTATTCAGAAAAAATATTTAAAAAAACAGCACTTTAAAAACCCTCACTACTACAAAACCAAAAAAAATCCACTCAGAATTATGAAAAAAAAAACCCGACACTTTGAAAAACGATGCAAGTTACAAAATAAAATAACACTCACAAAAAAACTCTGCTGCCCACAGTGCTATTCTTGCTGCCCACAACTGTCCTCCCGCTGAAAATGATGCCAAAGCTTGATCCCAAGACTCCAAGAAAAAAATAAAACACCCGCTGCCACTGTAGGAAGCTCTAGTAGTTGTAGAATGTGTGAGAAATGAGTGAAGCAATCGTTTTTTTATAGATGGGAATTGGCTGTTGGGTTTCTAGATGTTTCTTTTTTTTCTTTTTTAATAATAAAATTCTAGAAAAAAAATTCCAGCAAATAATTGATTTTTTAAGTCGATTTTAGTTGGAAATCAGGCCCCACAAACAGACTAGCCACATGTGGGACCTGTGAAACACCTAAAAAGAAGCTCAAATGCCGCACAAAAGGGTCGAAATGTCAGGTGTCACACCGTACGACGTCCCCAAACCGTGGTACGTTGTACAGTATGGCACCCAACGTTTCGTCCACATTTCAGCGTTTCAGGTACCAATATGGCCCAAAATGCCAGTTTCCTGGACGTTTCGTGCAACATAGGATTGCCCCCAATTGCAAAATGAAGATACTATAGTCCTCAAATGAAATAGTTCTTATATTAACACAAAATTTTAGTTTGAGCCATTGGTAAACAATATCCCAATAAATGAAAGTCAGAAGAACCATACAAGACATTCTATTTTGAAGTTTAGTTAGTTTCAGCGAAATTTTAGGATACTTGGGATCCACAATTCAAAACTTGACTTGGCCTTTTATACACATGAATGCATAAAGAAGAAATAGTGAAAATCAAAAAAAAAAACTCCCCTGAATGCATTGTTTGTTGCTATGTTGTAGCATTACTATGAAAATCTTGAGTGGTTTGTTCATTTAAATCATTGATTCTAATGAAAGAGATAAAAATGTTTGCCAATTATTTTCACTTGGGTAAAAGCCTATGCATTCCACCAATTGCGCTTATGTTGGAAAGATGTTATGTACCCATAGTCCAATACATATTGTCATCGATAATATGTAATTGGTACTAACCTATGGTCATAACTTAATCATTAAGTATGTGAAGACATATCCTCCTTTAGTGGAAACTAGGTTCAATATATCTAGTCATGGCTAGACACTTAAAAAGAAAGCAACCACCTCTATAAATATGTATTAATGTAAGAGAAAGGCATGAATTGAATCATTTTCATATTGTTTTCACATTGAGTTTATCCATCCTTGATGATTCTTGTATGGTGGCATCCTACACTAAGTGTCTCTAGATTGAATGGAAGTCTAAAGAATCTTCAAGCATTTGTTTTCGGTATAGGTTGATCTCCCAATTCACATTGCTCAAGAGAATTTCTTATTGCATATTTCTATATATCTTATAGATGTAAGTATGTTTTACCCACTATTGGCCCCCAATAGATGCAAAATTAGTGAAACCCCAAAGGATTTGCTACGTGCAGTATCAAAGCTATATTGACTTAGCATTTAATATGCATTGTAAAAAAATACGGAAAAAAAAAATAATATTATAGCACTCAAACGATTTCTAAACATTATACAACAAAATCTTCGAAAATAGATTGGAGAGTTGGATTCTACATAGAATATGCAATTGAAAAAGAAAAGAAAAAAATCATTCAAATCTAAGGTCAAGCAAAATAGATACTAGGGTTTCAAGTGTCAGAGATTACAAACCCTCGTTTGTTGGAACAAAAAAGGCAACAAATTTGCAAGTTTAATATCTCCGTAACCATAAATTTGTTTCTTATAAAATTTTGAGGTTTACATATATCCTAGGGACGACACCTACAATAAAATTTCAATGTTGGCAAGGCTATAGTTGGACCCCAAGCTCACATTTCACTAGAGTTGATAGATGCTTGTTCTTGGTACCTGCTGACTATATTTCAGAGTGTTATAAAGGAGATATAGACAATGTAAGTTTCAAGATTCAAAAACCCTCATTTATTGGGACAAAAGTGACAATAGATTTGCAGATATAATATCTCCATACACATACTCATAGATTAGCGATAGCGAAGAAAGTTGTGTTTAGGAGGGGGTTGTGGGTGTTGAGAATTATAACTTGGGCAGGAACTTCTACACATGTTCAATGTGAACATGCAAAAAGTAGCCTGATATATCTTGGAAACGTAATTCTAATTTTGAAAAAGTAATCATATTTTGTAATTCAATTTAGTAAAAAAGTGAAAGTCATGCATGCATGACTTAGAATAGGAGTAAACTCAAAAATATATTAGGGTTTTGGTCTCAATTAAAAGTATAAAGACAAGTCAAAGATAGAGGTTTTAATACACAATGCAACACACACGAGCAGTTGAGCAAGTTGAGAGACTGTGTGTGTGAGAGAGGGAAAAAGAGTGTGGGCATCCAAGAAAGAGGCATTTCAGACAGCTCACAATTATGTACAGTCGTACAGAAGTTCGTAGTCACAGAGAACCATACAGCAGAATCATATGATAGTTGTATAATCCATAGAGCAGAGAATTGTTGTTTTTGATTTTTTAATAGGTGCACCTCTCAAGCAACCTGTCGAAGCTCATGTTCAAGGTGATTTCAGTAACCAAGCAGTGTTGCTTTTTCTAACAACATGTGGAGGTTTCCCTGTAAGTTTTTCAGAGGAATGAAAACCTGAGTTGAAGGAGTAATTATCGCTGTGTGAGATTGATTTTCTACTTCCGCTATTTCATTTCCAGCTATTGTGTGAATGATGCTATGGTGTGACTTTATTTCAGCAAGAATTAAATTGAACAATTAATTTGTTTAATTAAGATTGTAAGGAAATTAGTCACCTAGGGATTGAAATTTTCACATGGTACACCAGAAGGGTGGCAAAATTAGGCCGAGGAAAGGGGCACTAGTCTTCATCCATATTGTGGCTTGAATTTTTTCTTTTAATTTATAGAACCATAGTTTAGTACAATCTCTTTTTATTTTGTTGCCTTGATATTAGGGATAAATTCCAGCAAAAACTTGTTTAAGTAGCTTAACATTGTTAATTGATGAATGTCCTAATGGTTGGAATCATTTAAAGGTGCATTAGAGTAGCACAAACATTGTTTTTCATGCATTTTTCTGATTATTTTAGGGCTGGTGCTATTGTTTTAAAATTTATATGCAATTGTTGGTTGATATAACTGTGAAAAAATGTTGATTTTTGGTTCCTTGATTGCTAATTTAATGACCTTTCATCTTATAGGTAATTTTCATGCACTTTGAACTGTTAGTTGCCATAAACTACAAAATTTGCGCTAGTTTACAACAGCCTTGTATTTTGTATGCATCAGGTATGTTCCAAGACTCTATTTGAGACTCTCACAATCCAGTAAGCCATAGGATTGACACATAAACACTGTGAACCCCATTGCTTGATCTTCACTCCTCCACCCAAACCTAGCCCTCACAAGCTTACATATTGGTGAGTTGTGTTTGTAGGATACTCAGGCGGCAATTAGCTTTAGCCTTATAGGTTTATTTAATCCCCAAGTCCTACCAAGAAGCCTCCCTTGTGGTGGTTGGAAGTCAACACTAAAATAGAAGAGGGGTTGTTGCTGAGGTGACAGTGGTGACAATCCTATCTCACTGCGCACTTTCCTTGCCTAGTGAGGCTCTGCACCAAGATGCAAGATTTTATAGCAACACTATCAAAGTTCACTTCTCCGATTAAGATTCTCAAGGATTTGCTGCGATAAATCAACTACAAAAAAGAAGGACCAATAGTTAGAGGATTTCAAACTAATTTTCAGATTTGAGAGTTTGTACAGTATATCTTAGAGATGGCATTAGCTAGCCTTAGGTTTGAGGATATATTGGATGATGCCTCAAATTGCTTATCATGGAAGGTGAGAGTCAAACTTTTACTAAAAAAAGAATGATCTCTAGGATATCATCTAGGATGTTGTGACTCTGCCTACAGAGCCACCATAGTTGGTACCTCACAACAACAAGAAAGTGAAGGCCAAGCAAATGATCTTGTATGCAGTAAAGCATCATCTGATCCCTCATGTATCCGAGAAGAAGATGATGAAGGAGATGTTCAATGCCCTAGGTGGTCTTTTCCAATATTGATACATAAACAGGGAGATGATATTGTGGAACAAACTCAAATCCATATAGCTGATGAAATTAGACACAGTCACCAATTGTAGAAATTATCCAAAGGGATTCAACTGATCTTGTAATGTACTAAAACAAAATACTGAATCCTTCTACAAATTGCAGAAACCAAATTCGATCGCACAATCACATAACAAGTAAGAGAAAGAAATTATCAATTGCACAACACAAGATGTATCTGAGGGAAAGAAACTACTCAAAAACCCGCTATTTGTATATTGCATAAAGTCAAGATCATGAAACAATACAACGTTATTTCCTTCACTGAGAAACCTCCGTACTCTGTTCACTGTCTCACTCTGATCATGCTCGAATCTAGCACCGATCTAAGCAAGTTTCGTCCAATATTTAATCTCTTGTTTGCCTCTGTCTGGCCAGCCTTGCTTACGCATTCTTGGGCTAATTGAGCCCTTATTAATTAGGCAATTCCCAATTAATGATTGTGCAATACTTTCAAGGCTCCCCGATGACCTCATGCATGACCTGTACAATTTTCTAAATATACAACTGATAGTTAGCTTCCCTTTAACCCCAATCTCAACTGGGTCTTTGTTGAGGAGGTAAATCCCCTCTCATGGAAAGAAGTATCCCCACTAGCCCAAATAGGTCTAGCAACAATCAAACAATGCTATGACGCAAAGTTCCTAGTTACGAATGAAAGACTTGGAATAAGCCTACCCGGATTCCAACGCTAGGATCTCAAGAAGAAGCGTCCCTGCCCTCGCCCCTTGCGTATCACAATCCCTCCACGATCTCCGTTGATGAACACCGTACATGGAAGAAACAACCGTATACAAGCATAGAAACCACAAGATACGTAACTAAACATCACCGAAAGGACATTACTCGCATTAACATGATGGAAAACCTGAAAGTGGAACCATAATCATAATCATCTATTAAATAACCGCCGAAGAGAGATTACAACCGTTCGACGTCGCGCTCTCCTTCGACGGCCCCGCCGTCCACGTCTCGCAAAGCTTGCCAAGGAAAGGGGAAAACCTCTCTGCAGTCTCGTGACAATGGTCTCCTTACTTGAGTCACCTCCTTAAGGGAAAAAGAGGATTCTTACAACACAAAGGCTCTTGGGAATATGGAGATTCGTAGCTTAGGCACTTCAAGACTACGGCTATGGATTTTGAGCAAGATTTTTATAGATGGGGAAGGAGGAGTTGGGATCCCTATTATTATGGATCGGCTCCTATCAACAAGGGTTCATGAGAGGTGGCAAACCACTTCCCTCCATATAACCTCCGTGTACCCAAACCTCCCAACTCAAGATAGGCAATGGTTTGTGAGTTTGTTAGAACTCAACTTCCGCCATCCTTATTTAAAAAACAACCCCAAAATGGGTGGCGTGACTACACTCTATTGCTGCAGCGCCGCCTGGCGCGACCTCAAGAATTTCCCCATTGCCGAGAACCGAATCGCTCGTCGTACCGCCAATGCCGTGCGGGGATGTTTTTCATGACTTTTGCAAGGAGATGTCTCAAGGGCAAATAAAGCTCATGTTCGCAGGGATGCATCGATGATGTTTTCAAGGCATGACAATGTTCAAAGGTCGCTGCATCGGTCCTCCATTGTGCGGGATGGGGAATGGTAAGGATTATGACAAATTACTCGTGTACGTATGCCCCTAAAGTATGAGGCCCGAGAGGGGAGAGGGGTGAAATGCTTTACGAGAACATGTTCAACCTAAAGCCCGCCGTCGGAAAACCTCGCGCAAAAGATAAAATCGATATCTCGGGCACACGATGTATAAGTGGTATGGACGCAAAATTATCCGAAACAGCATGCTATAATCCCATCCAGGGTATGGCGCACCATCTGTCTAAGATTAAATAAAGACTCAAAGTATGTGTCACACATTCAATCAGTAAACAAAAGACATAATGAGTATGGTTCATACTGCAGCCCTGGATTACAATGGACACAATGCTGGGTGGTCTCTGCGTCTACCTCGACTCAACAAAGACAAGTTCAAGCATGTGAATATGTGGCCGAAGTCGAACATGAAGAACATCGTCTCGATTACCAACCAATGATGAAAGTCGTTACCGTACGCGAGAGAAACCACTAATAATGACAATGGTCTCAAGGTAATACAAAGCAATCTACGCGTGCGAAAATGAGCCGACGTCGAACACCCGTTAATCACTTCGATCGAGGCTGAATGATGTAAACCTCTCGTCGAATGCGACGAACCTCGCCATTGAGGCATGCAGTTCCGTTGCAGCTCATAAGGAGCCCTAGACCAACTTCCGGATAATGAGTTGATGTCGACAGAAGTGACCTTGATCAAGGTGGGCCATAATGATTCCCACATCATCGACACGAGACAGAGGAACATGATGTTTTGTTGTGAATCGTGATCGTATGAGAACCAGAGAAGGTTGATGTTTGCAGAGGCCAGTCTCTCTTGAACACATGAACGGCACGACAAAGGACTTGCGTATTTGACATCAACGCGATCGCAGGTCATGGTGACGAGGCAAAGAAATCGTATGAGAGGTCAAAAGAGATTACCCAAACCCATGGAGGCAAAGTGAAGCAACGAGATGAGATGTCCCCAACCCGACACGGACGTGCACAAGTGCCATGTTCAAGAGCGACATACCGCCGACGACAACGACGATAGTTCCATTTTTTCCCCCAATTACTGCGAGTACCCCAATTATTTTTAATAGCAAGCTTGAAGGGATAGCATAAAGCTTGCGATATAAGTCCGCCCTTCGGCTAATCCATCCTAGTGCATTTAACGAGTCCCAGGAAGGAGAAACTCAGGAGAACGTCATTTCGACTAGATCCGATGTCATCGTGGTTTAACGAGTCCGACAAAGGAAGAACCCGACGTCTTTTCATATTTAGAGAGTTTGAAAAGAATGAAAAGAAAACTCCACGGTGTCCCTTCGTAAATAGTTCCCGTATCCGAAAAGGTAGAAAACAATATCCTAGAAAAACCTCCTAGTCGGCAATAGGCTAGAGTATTCTTCGTAATCAATCCATCCCACCAAAAGGGTTAAACTTATATCGGGTGGATGTCGATTCGTGTCCATTTTAACGAGATCGAAACGACAAGGGCCCCGCGATCTTTCTTCATATTTAGAGAGTCGTAAAAGAGTCGAAAGATGACTCCATAAATAGATTTTTCGTGTATTTACCGAGTCCGAAAAAGTATAAAATACAACTCGTTTCATCTTTTTAAGTCGCAAAACCTCGTCGTCGCACATACCAAGCAAGCGTAAAATCCATTTTCGACATAACATATGCAAATATTCGATAAAAATAACTTTTTAAAACTCATTTAACGTCGAAAAAGTTATAAATATGTCTAATTGGTAAAAATGAAATTACTTTTACTATTTACTCTCAGAAAACAATGCTGGTCCATTTGGGAGTGTAAACTTCCGTCGACGCATCGCGACCAATCTGTGCAACCATTCAAATTTTCGTCGTCACAGGTAAAGAAGGCTTCCTTGCTCTACATTTTCATTCATTTTTTAATGATTTTCCCTTAAGAATCACTTTGCATGGGCATTTTTAAAATTTTAGGGCCCACCATCACGCGGTATCGGCACTAATTCGCCGCCAATGAGCTCTTTTTTGTGGAAGGGTCATGCCACGTGGCGCGATCGTTCGCAAAACAACATACGTCGAACCTTAAATTTCGCCCAAAATTTCTAGATTTAAACCAAATTACTTGGAATTAAGCTCATGAAAGATCTTAACCAAGGGTTTTCGACCATGTGAATGCGTATAATCACTCAAAATGGCAATCGAATGGAAGGAACGAGAGCACGGAGACGAGGATGAACAAAGCATGCAAAGCCAAGCTTGCATGAACGCATTTAGAGATCGTGGGATTGAAAAAGTTCTTCCTCACGCCATGTTTGCGAGCTCAAATTTCGTAGCCCTCCAAAGATCTAATCGCATCCGGGATGAAAAATGAACAGTGTTCGGGACACAGACCAGGTGTTGAACCGGAGGTCACCGATATTTATTTCATCATCGGATTGTCCCGTTGCACCAACTTCGGTATCGACCGGGGAGTGTATCATCCGGGGGAAAAGATGGAATGTGTAATGGCACGGTGGTGCCGAGGAGCAAGGCCAGATCAGAAGCAAGAAGGTAGACATCCATACCGTCCTCGATCTAGCACCGAGAGTAGTTCTCCATACCATTACGGCGGTCGCTCGGTCGCAGCTCCACACGAGGCCACGAAGACTCAACTCCCCGCCTGCCTCGAATGCATGGGTCCCTTAATCGTTCAACCTGCGTGCGAAGAACCATCAACATGAAAAGGCGCCCACAAGGTGCAAAATTGTGGGAATTCAAAATGGGCCTTGCTATGGTTCCACCGTATCGTTTTATTCCGGAACGCATACCAATCTTCCAGGGACAAGGGGCCGGCTAGCACAGTCCGATACCACGAGAGCCACGAATGGCTCGCCGGGCAAAAGATTGATGCTCAGACCGGAGGTGGCCACGATGTCCTGGAGGCCGCAGTTCTTAGGTGGCCACGCGCCACCGATCGTCGTGGAAGACCTGCCCTATTCGGAACCGACTTTGTCGGGACCCGCATCTCCCACTACCAAGGAGATGACCGGGACGAGGAGTCGGGTAAGACCCTCATATTTTTGATTTTATGTTTATATGTTTTTTTTTTGTTAATACACATTCGTCTTAACACAATTGTATATGCATGCGCATGTAGGACCCGAGAGACCACCGGGATGTTCCATTTCCAGACACATTTCGAGATCTGTGGGGAAGGCAACGGGAGGAGAAGAGCGATCCGTAACCTCGAGGGGATTGCCTATGCGGATCCGAGACTATGCCCGCTTAATCGATGTATCGGGATGTATACGTTTGGGGCCGCCACACTAGAGTTCCGAATCGGATCCACCGAATCCCGAGGCGCCACATGGCAGCGGGGATTTGCCACTATGAGCACCATGCGATTAGTCCTTAGGATTTATGCCATACCTATTTTCGAGAGACACAAGGTTCCGAGATGTACTAAGATGATTATGTATATTTTTTGAGTTTTACGTGACACACTCTATGTAAACATTTCGATATATATATATACATATCTATTTCTCGGGATGAGTCTTTCTTTACATGTGATGATGATTTATAAATTGCGCAAATGTCCGTCTAATACCAAATTTGCCACTCGTATCCGTTAATGTATTCAAATGCCCGGGCATATGATGATATGTAATGTAGTCGAAATTCCTTTCCAAAGAATCGAACACGCAAATACGTACGTAAGATGGACTTCCGGTTCTCATCGAATAGTGTCCGTTCGTGTTCGTAACACCACAAGTTGTGAATCTAGGTACACGAGCAATTCACGGATACCGCGTTTCATCGCCTCGGTTAATAATTCCAACACCGCACTATATTCCGCAATGTTGTTCGTGGTACGTTCCTAAACACACACTACAGGTCAATCAACTCACCAAACAGGATCGTAGATTACCTGTGTCATGCGAAGACAAATTCCCTTGCATCAAGTGAGGCACCATCCGCTTTAAACCAATAAATGGATGAATAGACATTCAGACAACTGTGAAGACTTTAATGCTAGAAGATGTTTACAAAGTACACCACACTATGCACACAAATGACAATCATACACCTATGTACACACCACACCAAGAAATCACTTGTGCGTAGTACTTTTTTTAAGGTACAACATTGGTCAGCCGCCTAACTCCTTCGTAATCTATAAAGCTCGTAGGCCCCATTTTTCAAAACGCGTTTTACTATATAGGGACTGTACACATAGGGTCGGAGTTTACCTACTCAAGCTTATCATGTGCCTCGATCGTACAAGAGAACGAGGTCTCTTCAATGAAAGAACGAGGGAGAAACGCTTGATCAAAATGAGTTTTCGACCCTCTTCTTTTGTGCTTCTCGATGATCAAAGTGCCTAGTCGACGGTTTTGATTCAAATTTGTTTCGAGAGATATGTAGACGTTCTTCTTCTTATATCCTAAGAATAGCCCACGTGCCTAATTTAAGCGAAGGAATTTCACATTCAATCCTGGGCAGTAGCAACAAAGCCGTACACCAATTGGAAAGGCGGTGAACCGCTGGCACTTCAGCAGACAAGCCCCATGCTCAGAGAGAGAGCCAGCGCTGGGAGATGCCAATTTGATTACAACTTAATCGTTCGTCGAAGCATGGTGACCAAAGTCCTTGTTCACCGCTTCAACTCGTTGAGGGTAGTATGGTGTTGAGCCGTCGTGACGCAAGCTCACCCAAGTTGAAGTCACCGTCATCATGTAATCGTTTTAAATGAGTGCACCATGACCGTTGACGATGGCTTCGAGGAAACCCCCCCCGAACCGTATAACAACGTGGTTGAATATAAACGGCGTACCGTTTTTCCCGTCAGCACTAGTGTAGGCATCGCTCACCATTTTATGGAAGGTTTGACGGCGACAATGACATACGCATGCCCCCGCCGAGTGAGGGTTACACGTCATAAAAAATCCACGCCACTTCGTAATAACGGGATGCAAAGGCAATGTGGCGGCGCGCGCATCTTGCGCCGAAAATCCGGTATGGATGACATTTTTACAAGATCGTTAGCAGATAATCCTTGGAATATGGAAGGCTGTAAATAACTCGCCCGCAATCTTCTGGGGCGTAGCATCGATGTGTCCGCCACAGTGCACCACCGTGCTACTATTCAAGACTTTCGCCCTCTTCCAAGGTAAGGCATCGCTTTCGAGCACCGAATCTACTCCAATGCGATATAAGGTATCTCCTACGATACCAAGAGGTTGGACCGGTGCCAATCCGACAAATGCGCTTTATCCAACTCGGCACTTCATCGTCGTTGCCCTAAGATACACTATAATGTCACCGTACCAAGGATCACGAGTATCGATAAGAAACAAATAAGCCGTCCTCGTATATGATTCTCGAGTGTGAGGGAACAGAGTCCGTAGGGGAGAAACATATCAAATCCGCGAAGACCAAAGGATTTAGTTGACTCGTTAAAGGGTGAACTTCAAGTCAAACTCCTTCGTGATCACGATCCATTTGGAGTACTTGCCCCCTAGTAATTGTCTAAAGAATATACGTCACAGAGTTGCACCGAAACCACCTATCGTACGCAAAAGGACGTAATGGCGAAAGCGTTGTACCGCACATCGCTAAGGCCAACTTCTCGACATGCGTACAACGCGTTTCGAAGTTGAGAAGGTTCAAGACAAAATAAACAACATGTTCGCTACCGTTCGTTGTCCTCCGCACCAAGACCATGGCGATGAAAGCTAATGCGGCGCTAGGATACAAAGTAAAGTCGCGGTGGTAGATCCGAGGACGAAGCAACGAGCATTGACTAGCAATGTTTCGGCCGCGCGCGATTCCCCGAGGACACTGGCCCCGAAAGGAAAGGGAACATTCTCGTTTTAACAAACGAGTGAATCCTTTGGCTACCTCGCATAATTCGGGATAAAGCGCCTAAGAAAAATTCGTTTTCCGTAGACTCGAATCGACAGAGCAGAGGAGAGTGATGGGAGATTTAATGGTGGCCTCAACCTTTAGAGGGACAAGGCGACTCCGTCTTTCGAGACTATAAAAGCCTAAAAAAGACTGCTTTCGCAATCGACGCAAGACGTACTCTATGAGGGTTGAGCTCGACATTAAAGGCTCGAACGAAGGAACATCCGCTGAGATGCTCTGTGATGGTCCTCTCGCTTACCCGAATGGCCGGGCAAGTCGTCCCGATACAATGTGGACGATATGGCGAATATCACGAAAAGCGTAGGACATCGCACGCCGAAACGTGGCGCCGCCGTTTTTTAAGCCGACCCGGGAGTTTTTTTGTACGCGAAAGTGCCTCACTTCGAGCGTACGAATGTGGTCTTATGTCGATCCGCAATATTGATTTGCTGTACCGAGAAACCGTCCATTAAGGAATGATCTCATTCCTGATATCTATTGTTAACCGGTCGATAAACGCAGTGGGATAATTATCCTTAGGACAAAGTATTATATTTGCGATAATCCACACGTACCGAATTGTGTTCCCTCGCTTTTTATCACCAGGACGATATTGGACACCCATTCCGTAAGGGGATAGGATGGAATAAACCCGCGCTCGTGTTTTTCAACTTCGCCTTCGAGTGGCCGCTTCGAGGATGGCATGGACGTAAGCGTTGGCGCACGGTTTTGCGCCCGGGTAGGTTGGAATCTCGTGCACGACAATACTCGCATCAATTCCCGCATTTCCTCGTAAGACCATGCGAAACATCTCTCAATTTTGAAAAGCTCGGGCAAAGATAGACTTGAATCTCGTCGGGAGAACAAGTCACCACACCCACATGAATATTCTCAACAATCCCCGATTTAATTCATGAGATGCTGATTGGAACATGACAATGTTACCCGCATTACCCTCCGGCACTCGTGCATTAAGACTCCGTGCTTGAAGAGAGGGGAAGGAACCCCGAGTAGCATAACGCTTCCGCACAATCACCATTGTCCCCCAAGTCGGGTACAAACGAGAGCGATGATGTCCATCGCCCTCTGCTGCGCCTCCTCAAGAGACACAGTTTCAACATAAGCCTCATCCGGGCTGCAGTGCCTCCCCGAGGACCGTGAACTGTACCGACTGCCGGGGACGAGGCAGACGTCAAGAGCCATGCTCACTCCGCGATACGTCGAGGAGGTGGAGGGTCCGATGCGGCAACAATCTCAGCGTAGCTGATTTTCACTAGCGTTAAAGGCATGGATTCTCCAAACTCACAGGCACTCACGTTCGTGTGTGTGAATGAGCCGGGGGTCATCACTCCGGACAACATGTTGACTTGAGCGTATTCAAGGCATGTGAATATACTCAGATGAGAACCGGGTCTTTGAAAAGACCAGGTCCTATGTCGTCGGGGGGGGGATTCGACTTGATCCACGTAGCGGTGTCGTTGTTTCGTAGCTAGAGGTGAAAAATGACAAATCGATCTACCGTGACAATCTTGCCCTCATGGGGGAACTTAATGAACCGGGAAGACTAAGAGACGACACGCAGCATGGCATGGGTCCGTACCGCTACCAAGAAGTATATTGTAGTTTGTGCTTAGCGTCAACCACTGCCTGCATGCTGACAAGCCGTAATGTGATCGAAGACTCTCGAGAACTCCCGTGGGTTGACCCCGGTCACTGCCCGGCGGGCACGGGAGATGACGACAAGGTCGGAGAGCCGATGGCCTTCCGGCCGAGCGTGAGACATAACACAAGTAGATGCACCCTCATCTACGACGGCCCCATGAATGTTCGTACCGTTAATCCCGACTTGAATGACCAAAGCGATTTGATGTGGAAGCCGTGAGCAGCCTTTCGATCGAAGAGAAGGCCGAGCTGCTGGATCGATACCACCGATAGCGTACAAGAAAGCCTTCCACAGAAGGACAACTTTGAAGAACCTCAAGTGCATGGCACATGGCGCTCGCGGCGCATCCTCAACGACATCGTAATGTTGAGCGGGGCACGAGCATTTGGATTGTAAGAGGATCCTCCGAAGAACACCCTTGGGAGGTGGCTTCACAACGGGTTCGAGAGCTTCGCTTCTCGATTTGGCAACGGACCGTGGGTACTGGTGGGGAGGGGGTCCTTCCACAATCGCTCGGTGCTCCTCGCCGGCCGGGATCGCGTTGTAACCTTCGACCGCGTAGCGATAGTGACAGGTGCATTAGTCTTCATCATGAAAACTTGAGACCCAAACTAGCGTGCATGGTGACGCCGTTCGACCATCCGACCGCCGAGATGGAAATGGCTCTTTAAAACAAATGAGTCCCTTTTGAGCCTTTAAGAAGTTGACTAACTTTGACCGTCGTGGACAATCCTTAGTATAATGGTCACCTTCTGTTGTGATGTGGGCAAGGAATTTCTTGGCCACGTTGGGAGCCATCCCCACCGAGATTTAGATTCGTCGGCATCGTATTTTGATTTGCCTTTGGCCCTTCTTCTTCCCTTGGAGGATTTGTCCGTAGATTGGCCTCGACTCGCATTCACCTCCGGCGGGCTACCGTAATCAGACAAGGCGGGGATTAGCGCAGGTATTGTTGGAAGAATTAGCCTTTCTGCTTCCCATTCGAAGACTTCTTCGGTTCTTGGAGAAACGGAACCAATGACACCATCCACCGTAGGGGTAGGCGAGCTCTGTTCCCGGCCGGGGAGCATCGCTCAAGATGTCATAAAGCGTGCGCATCGCGAACAGACAAGATCCATGAGTCACACGCGCGATAGCTTGTTCCTCCGTCACACACGCTCCCATCGCGATATCCGAGCGCATTTATTCACAAAGGAGGTGGTGGAACCGCGAGCTGCAACCGACTGTGTATGTGAAACTTCTGACCGCCGACGACCCGCGCCGCCACTCATGATGTGATCCGAAATGTGAGTGGCCGTGTCCCCGTTTCGCAGAAGTCGGGGAGGCGGCGGCCCCGCCCTCATCGGACCCAAGAATCGGGAAATGCGGAGGAAAGCCATGGCTAACGAGTTGAAATCCTCGAAAACACCACTAGACAGTTTCATGTACCACTTAGCAGCAGCCTCCTCGTTAAAGTACGCCGGAAAAGACGCAAACGAATTGAATCGTCGACCTGGTGCAGCGACGAACACCCGAGGATACGTCATCACATGCGCCTGGGGCTCGCCAACTTTGCCCTCAAACTTGGGACACTACCTCGGTATCTTGGTGGGGACCCCAGAGGCCAATATGGATTATGAGAATTCCGATCATTGGTCAACTTTTGAAACGTCCTGCTAGCTCTGAAGGTAGCCGTAACCAAGAATGGAGGATTAACTACTACATTTGGGCCCTGTGGACAAGGTCTCTGGCACCCGTGCTCCACGATGGTTGTATTATCCCCTCGCCCCTGGCGGGGTTTTGTCCCGAAGGATTCTCGACCGTAGGGGGTAGTTCGTATAACGTAGTGATTTGGTCGGGGCCGGGTAACCATAGTGCGGCTTGACAACTGTGGTTCGGCCCGATTAGGTGTTCCGCTTCCGTATGTGCGCCGTTTGGATTTGGTCGAGCGTAGGCAGAACCTAGGTGGAGGAGGATAATACCGAGAGCCTCCAAGAGGGTTACAGTCTTGGCTGAGACCGACTCATGAGGATAATAACCACTCGAGGATGAGTAGGTCGGGCCGACAGTGAACACCGCGAGCTCGGGCACGTAGGCGCAATTTTCGTTGATTTGGTCGCGCATTGAATGAACACGTCGTTGAGCAAGAGGAACGACGAGAGGGTCGCCTCGAATGAACAAAGGACCCGAGTGAGGGGGCTGGCCTCGACGCACCCTCGGCCGGCCCTCGGTGACCGTGCTGTTGGTCACAGGTTGACCTCGGGGTTGTAAGTGAGCCCCGTGCTCGTGCCGGATGGGTCACCGGCTCGGAAGTGACACCGGCCGCACGGATGAGCCGTTGCCTGTGTGGAGGAAGAGGACCAAAAGCTATTGAAACCGCTTGGACTCGCGTAACCAGGGTGTCCCGGGCCGACATGCAACGTTAGAACGACAGGATACCGCGTTGCATTGGTAAAGAAGGTCGGATTTGCCCCCTGTGACCATAGGCTCGTCCCGTTGATACCCTACCGAGGCTGAGCAAAGCTGACGTCAGGGACATAATATGGTCCTCGCGACTGTACAATGGCTCTGAGCCGGCCCGGCAGTGGCAGCTCGATGGGTCGTCCCCGTGGGTCATACAAATAGCCAAAGTTGGCCCGCAGTCGGGCTCGAAAGGGTTGTCCCCCGCGGGTCGTAAGCTCGGTTGCATGGTGCAAACCTCGAGCATACAACAGCTCGGGGGAGCAAAGAAGCGCAAAACCTCCCCCGTGCTCGTCGAACCGACCTCGGGAACGCACACGGGAGTGCCATCTCCGTGCATAGTGCGAAAAGAAGGATCGGTAAGGATCTTGGGGAACTTGTCCGGGGCCCTCCCAGCGTTTCGCCGCCGTAAAACAACCGATACTCCTCCCAGAGATATTCACCCCAGATAGCGCAGCTAGGCAATGTTCGTGAGTTGGCCCGTACCCCTAGTAGCGTATGTCGAGACAACAAAGAAGAGTGCGGTGTGCTCACACAAACAAGGGCCTAATCTAGAACAGGTATGACTCGTCGAAGGGGACACCCCCGGTGTATGGCAACAGTCTCGACAAGTGAGATGATATCCCCATGCAGGTCGGCACTCGAAATGATCCGACCTGCAGACCGTATCCCCGTGGCAAAGAAGGACCGGGTCGACGACGTGGTAGCGGGGCCGAGCCGGCTTCCCTCAAACAATCTACGAGGGATGCGCCGATAGTCATCGCACCGAATTTCCTCGCCGAATCACTTCATGGTTGATCCCGGCCAAGTAACCGTTGGGAAAGACTACAGAGACTAGGAGGAAAAATACAGTTAACAAACTAAGGAACCCGATGTAAGAGAAAGGAAATCACCCTAATCTCAATTCAGACATGTGGTCCGAAAAGGGCCAATTGAACTCAATCGTCCTCCAAAGGGTTGTTTCATGAGAACCGGTCCCCTCTCTGTCGGAACTCGGAAACAACAGTCGTTGTGGCTCAATGTATGTCTAAGCTTCCGAAGAATCGTCCGTGTAAGGATCATTTTCGCAGACGAAACCGATGGCTCCGCCACCGTGGCAAAAGACTAGAAGAAAAGGCAAACACACACACGGCTAAAAATGAATTAAGACACACGATCAAACGGTCAACAAGCAATGTCTAAATAGGTGTGAAATCGTGGGCGATTAATTTTACCACATTGGAAAGTAAGAAATTCTACCATTTCATGTTTTAAGAGTCGAGAACGATAAAAGATGACTCTATCTCTTCGTAGTTGACACAAGCGTGAAAGGACAAGTTGGCCGACTCTGCCTTTTTCAAGTTTAGGGGAGTCGAAAGACCAATGACTCCAAGCCAGAAAAACTAGGCACAAAGGGGTGGTGGCCCAAATATCCGTGAACCGCAATATACACCTTGGTTTCAAAAATGAAACAAAAATCGACCAAGGACTTTCCGTACGTGTGTAGTCTCCCCGAATGCCGTGTCTTGGCACGCCTGCATAGGGCGGCGTACCTCGCTCCCCGTGGATAAAGGATTGAAAATCTATAGGGGTCTCCCTTTATATACGCGACGACGGGGAGCGCAAGTCCGTACTAGTGTCGTCTAAAGCCACTTGTGCGAACGATACCGTTAGTTTAACGACGCCGAACACGTCTCTAGCCTAGACCTTCTAAATATGTTTCGTTAAGTTCCAATGCTTCTCTTAGGTTAATTGAATAAATTTTACAGCTTGATCTTCAATTAAGTTTCAATTTCAAAGCCCTATCGTATGTAGTGTCTCCTAAATGCAAAGCTATATGCTGAATATGGTTGCAACATTTCGTTCGATGAAAACTAATTAGAGAAGAGTTGAGAGCTTTTACACAAACGAAATGAAAGGAAACCAAGCAACGAGATCTCTAATGCAACTAACGCAATCGACAATCATTCAAAACATCAATCATTGTGATATGTAGCATCACAATTCTTGCACCAATTAACAAAAGCAAAAGAGATTTTTTTTTTTATTTTCAATGTTTAATGGCTAATATGCACTAATCAAACTTGAAAACAAATGGAGCAACTTGAGAAACGACATTCAAGAGAGCGAAACAAACACATTTCTCACTCAACAACACAAGCAATCGCATCCCAAATCGACCAAAGTCTCTCAAAGCAAAAGAAAAGACTAAAAAGCTTCCAATGGACTGTGATCTAGGTCCAAAACAAGACCAAACGAGTTCTCAATGAAGAAATGAACAATCACCCAAAAATCACACAAACAATGAACAACTACTTAGAGAATGTGGAGAATCAATCGTGTAGTTGAGAAGACAATCCAAACACCAAAACTCCTGGCGAGGGCTCGATACACTAAGCCACTAGATGACCTAGGGCTTAAAACGTGAAATCCCAGAGATAGAAGCAACAACCAAAGGACAGGGTGAATTCCCAAATAAACAAGACTCCAACACACCAAAAAATAAATCAAGAAGAAAAAACACCGATCAACTTCGTAGAGCTCAAAAATGAGAAAACTCAAAAAACTTACAATGGGTGGCGACCGAAGTGTGAAACCGGGCGCTGCAGCGACTGCGCGGGTTGAACAAAGGCAACATGCGCCAATGGCGCGACTGTCGTTAAAAACCGCGCTCACGAGTTTTCGGCGAAAATTAAAAACAAGCTACTCCTAAACAGACCAATGCAAGCTAAGTAATCCAAGAAGCAAAAACACACAAAGAACCCAACCTGCGTAAGGTTCATCAAGCAAGGAAAAGCAAGATACAAACTAAGGCAAGACAAAGACTCCAAGTTGTTCAAATTCGTAAACCAAACCGAGATTGATCGAAGTAGCGTTGACTCACTCCGCCACGTGCGAAGGCCAAGGCTATCCGCCGTACTTCTTGTGCTCCGTCTGCGCTTACAAATCAAACAACAAGTCGGGATTCCCCGCCGGAGTCGCCAATTTGTTGAGGAGGTAAATCCCCTCTCGCTGGGACAAAGAGGCGATCCTCAATAGCTCAAATAGGTCTAGCAACAATCAAACAATGCTATGACGCAAAGTCCCTAGTTACGAATGAAAGACTTGGAATAGAAGCTCACTGGATTCCAACGCTAGATCTCAAGAAGAAGCTGCCCCCTGCTTCCCACTCTCTTGCGTATCACAATCCCCCTCCACGATCTCCGCGGATGAATACCTCGACATGGAAGAAACGAATGTGATACAAGCATAGAAACCAAGATACGTAACTAAACATCACTCGTAAAGGACATTACCGCATTAACATGATGGAAAACCTGAGTGGAACCATAATCATAATCATCTATTAAATAACCGCCGAAGAGAGATTACAACCAAGTTCGAGGCCGCGGCCTCCTTCGACGGGTCTCCGCCGTCCACGGCCTCGCAAAGCTTGCCAAGGAAAGGGAAACCTCTAGTGTCTCGGTGGACAATGGGTCTCCCTTACTTGAGTCACTCTTAAGGGAAAAAAGAGGATTCTTTACAACACAAAGGCTCTTGGGAATATGGAGATTCAAAGAGCTAGGCACTTTCCAAGACTAGCTTGCCATGGATTTGAGCAAGCTTTTATAGATGGGGAAGGAGGAGTTGGGATCCCTATTATTATGGGATTGGCCCTATCAACAAGGAAGGTTCCATGGAGAGGTGGCAAACCACTTCTCCATATAACTCTGTACCAAACCTCCCAACTCAAGATGTGCAATGGTTTGCAGAGTTTGTTAACTCTCAACTTCCGCCATCCTTAGACAAAAAACCTCAATGGTGGCGACTACTTACCACATGTGAGCGCCGCTGGCGCGACCTCTTTGCGTACCCCCATTGGCGCGAGAATCGAACCGGCCGCTCGCGCCAATGCCAAAAGGGGATGTTTTTCATGACTTTTGCAAGGAGATGTCTCAAGGGCAAATAAAGCTCATGTTCGCAGGGATGCATTGATGATGTTTTCCAAGGCATGACAATGTTCACAGTCACGAATGGGTCCTCTAATAAAGTGATGGGGAATGGTAAGGACGGTGACAAATTACCGTGTGTCACTTCTTAGAACTAACATGCAACAACTATTTATAGTGAATTATCAATTAATCGTTTTGATCACTACTTGTGAATTAAATCATGTTTAATTCACTGGACCTATCACTAGCTCATCTCTCACTTAGAACTAGCTAAACTGATTTTAACTCAAATACTTGAGTTAAATAATTACGACTCACAAATAACTCAACCAATGCTCCTAAAAAGTAGGAGACACCCTACATGCCTCTAGTTTGACCCTCAACTCGAATTGACTGAGCTAACTAAGTCTTCCTGACTCAGTTAACACATACAAGTTGTCCTATGATGTGGAATTACAATTTACTTCTAATTAATTAAGGGAAAATTAAACCAAAAACCCCCTTGGGTGCCATTTTCAACACTCCCTCTCAACAAGAAAGGAATTCAATCTATCCAGATCTGGTACCTTTGCAATGTTCTGCATGCAACACTTCTCTCTAGTGTTGTTGCTCCTGCAATTCCAGAAACTGAAAAGCATCCAAACTAAATTAGTATGATGCATTTTTCATCAGAGTCTCTGACTACTACTAGTTACTGCACTGTCTACCGAAAACTCTGCACTGCTGCTGACTCTGCATTTGTGCCCTCTGCACTGCTGCCAACTCTGAGCTACACTCCAGTATCTGACTTTTGTCACTCTGATATTTGACTGCATCAATCTCCACTGATCCATCCTGCTCCTGTGTACTGTGGGAACCCGTAGCCAGGTCTGATGAGCCACGCCACCTTAATGGACCCTACCCAAATTTCTTCTCTTGGGATTATGACTTCACATCACCCCACCTCTCACCTGGAGGTATGGTTGCTTGTGCTCCCTCTGCCCATCTCACTCAAAATTTCCCCCTACTGGAGGTCTCTGCTTGAGTGGATGCCTCCACTTGGTCTCCTCTCTGCTTCTCTAATTATGGTTGCTCCACAAATTTCTGAGACTGCTTCGGAGGCTACATGTTGAGAGGTAATTTATGCTCCCTCACAACCACCAAGTCTCTAACCTATGATTTTCTCCTCAAAGCTTTGCATGCATCTGGTACCTCAAGTGCATATAGGTTCTTGAATCGCACATTGATTTGTTTCACCCGCCCCGTGGCAATGTGTCTAAGGAAAACCTTTCATTTTCTAAATATCACACCATAACCACGATCTTCCAATATCGCTATGGAAACAAGATTCTTCTTTAGAACAAACAAAACATCTTTAAGTCTGAGAGGGGAGCCAGTCTCCCACTGAAATGTAATTGTACCTATGTCGATTGTGTTATACCTCTCATCATCTCCAAAATCTATGTTCTGCTAGAGGTCCTTCTCCTCCAAGTTACTGAACAGATCTCTATTCCCCGTCATATGGAACGAGGCATCACTGTCGAGATACCACATACATCCCATTACAGTGCTAGTCATGCATGCAATGAGAGTAAAATCAAGCTTCAACTGTGAAGCTAAATCTTCACCTGTTGTTGCATCTGCAGGCTCCTTGCTTGCCTTCTGTGGACATTTCGTGGCATAGTGCCCGTATTCGTGACAATGAAAACACTTGATCTTGGAAAAGTCTCTCTTGCCCTCTTCGCCTTGGGACTTCTTTCCCTTGGCCTTCTTGCCTTTTCCGACTAATGCAAAATCTTATTCTTTGTCTTTGCAGGAGGTCCCGCCTCTGGTGCTCTGCCTTATCTATTCCTGTACCAAGTCGGACCACAATCGCTCCCACTCTAGTAGCTTCTCCCATCTTTTGGGAAGGCCTAGAAGTGTTAGGCTCACCAAATCATACTGGGCTACTATCACACCAACAGTTCCAAGCTCATCTCGACATTGAGTGAAGTTCATCATGTATTTTGGTATCATCTCACCCTCCTTCATCTTGATTTTTCTGAGCTTGTCTTTCAGCGCCAGCTTCCTATGGTCGTTGTTATTCTGAAATAGATCTGTTAAGGCCTTCCACATAGCATATGGAGTTGCCTTTCCATGGAGGTTCGAGACAATATGATCTCTAACTCCTTCTAACAAGATCCTTCTCGCCTTTGCTACCTTCTTCCATGCCTCAAGAAGTTGAGCATCTGCTGCTGGCAGCTGCGGGCTGGGGAATATCATTATCTATGAATTCCTTTAGTCTGTTGTCCTCTAGCACTGCCTCCATCCTGTCCTTCCATGCTATGTAATTCAAATTGCCCTCAAAAGCATTTTCGAGTCTCAAGCCATTGAAAGACATCTTGATATATTGTTGGTCCTAAAGAATAAATCTGCAAATTCGATGTACCTATTCAAAACAAACTCGAATTCTTCTCTCCTATTGTGATTCCTGGCGCTCCGATACCATGTAGAAATTATCCAAAGGGATTCAACTAATCTTGTAATGTACTAAAACAAAATATTGAATCCTTCTACAAATTGCGGAAACCAAATTCAATCACACAATCACATAACAAGAGAAACAAATTATCAATCGCACAACACAAGATGTATCTGAGGGAAAGATACTGCTCAAAACCCTCTATCTGTATATTGCATAATGTCAAGATCATGAAACAATACAATGTTATTTTCCTCACTGAGACACCTATGCACTCTATTGACTGTTTCACTTTCATCTTGCTCGAATCTAGCACTAATCTAAGCAATTTTGGTCCAATATTAACCTCTTGCTTGGCTCTACCTGGCCAGCCTTGCTTACGCATTCATGGGCTAATTGAGCCCTTAGTAATTAGGAAATTCCCAATTAATGATTGCGCAATACCTTCAAGGCTTCCCGATGACCTCATGCATGACTTGTACAATTTTCTAATTATACAATTGATAGTTATCTTCCCTTTAACCCCAATTTCAACTAGGCCTTCCTTAGAATTGACATGCAACAACTATTTATTGTGAATTATCAGTTAACTGATAGATCACTACTTGTGAATTAAATCAGATTTAATTCACTAGACCTATCACTAACACATCTCTTAGTTAGAACTAGTTAAACTGATTTTAACTCAAATACTTGAGTTAACTATTTACAACTCACAAAAAACTCAACCAGGGCTCCTAAAAAGTAGGAGACACCCTACATGCCTCTAGTTTGACCCCCAACTCGAATTGACTAAGCTAACTAAGTCTTCATGACTCAGTTAACACATACAAGTTGTCTTGTGATGTGGAATTACAATTTACTTCTAATTTAATTAAGTGAAGATTAAATCAGAAGCCCTCTTAGGTGCCATTTCTAGGTGTCATTTTCAATATTTCTTGTTGCCATTTCAACACCAATTACCTTATGAATATGACACATGTTTGTGATCAACTTGCAACAATTTGACAGAAGATTGAAGATGTAGAACTAGTGAACATGACATTGAATGATTTCCCCACTTCATGGGAACCATTTGTCAAAGATATTTGCACTCTAAAAAACCTTCAAGACTTTGACAAACGTTAGGATGACGGTATTTGAGAGGAGACTCGAATGGAGTTAAAAGGCCAACAAAAAGGGGGTGATGAGAACCTAGCTCCATTTGGCCAGTCAATCAAATAAGGGCGGACTCACAGAGATAAAGGACCTAGCAAGGATAAAGAAGTAGTGGGGAGTCAACCTCACAACAAGGAAAGGACCAAAGTAAAATCAAGTACTTCATTTGTCATAATCATAGTCATTATGCATCATAATGTCCAAAGAAGAAGAAGGGTAAAGGGAAGTTATAGCAAAAGCAATTAGAAGTTTCTGCAGAAATTCAAATGAACGAGTTTGCTGCAAAATACAACTCAAGTAATAGGGATTAAAGAAGACAATTTGTACAAGTTGTAGGGTGAACCTATTCAAGCTTTGATGCATACTAGTGACAGCATGTGCAAGTTGTGGTAGAAGAAGATGGGGCACATGGCACCTACATCACAAGGCCTTTCAAAGTACAGTATTGAGCAACATGGTGTATGCAGAGGGCACACCAAGCTAAAGGGTGCCTCCACCATGATGCCATCCTCCAAATGAGCTTTAAATGCCACAAGTGTCAAGTGGGCTAATGAGTGCTCCATACCCCAAGGAGTAGCTCCATGTCCATGGGAATGTCTCCAAACCAAGATGTCATCACCCGGTGCCCAACATCACCCTCTAAATAGAAAGAGGGGTGATGTGGCACTCGTATGCTCAAGCATTAATGCCAAAGAGTGATGTGCAAGCCCTCCCCCATCATCAAGAGGACAACCATCATCATCTGAACTCCAAAACAAGTAACACCCGTCAAATAGTGTTGAGGCCATCTTTGAATTGTCTTCCCCTCTTTTTTCTTTTGATATATATATATATATAGACACACACACACACACACATATAAACCATCCTTTTTTATAATAATATCTTTTATTAAATATTATTTTCTTTCTTTCTTTTTTAAATATCTTTGATTATTATTTTTATTTATTTTCTTATTTTTAATAAAAGAAAATTATGAATTTTTCAATATTTATTGACACTATAGATGACCTTCACTTAACAATGTTCAGCTATCTAATGGTCTATCAATGACCTTCTCAAACACGAAATCAAAGATCGTGAAACATATCATATTTAATCAGCCAACTTGCAACATGAACGACTTTTAACCATATAATCTAATATATATTATTTTATTGCTAAATCTGTGATTTTATTGTTGTTATTATTATTATTGTCACATTTTTCCTCGAAAAATTATGGTTATATGGACAACATCGTAAGGATGATGTATGCGTTAGTAGTTACCCACCAAAATGGGTAGCCCCGTAGAAAACTTTTCTCCTACATTTGACAGTCAGCCAACCAACAACCCCTAACTCCCACTATTTGACAATGATTTGTCATGTGCCTCCACCATTTGCATCAACCATGTGCCTCTCACCATCCAGTATAGACACTTGGATGAAGGTGGGCTACTATTCAAAGGTACTTTGATCATTTTGCAATCAGGGGTTTATACTTGTTTGTTTTGGGCATTTAGTATGGATAAAGGGGTGATCTGGAAGATTGACTGATCTTGACTGTAAATTTGTTTTCTCGCTTTACCATGGGGGTTAATTTTTAGCCATAGTCCACTGGTACCTCCCTTAAGGCTTTAGAGTTATAAGTGAGGCACTACATGGAAAACCCGAACTGAGATAGCGTGTTCATTTTCCCCTTACACCATACTTAACACTTTTCATGACACATTACAACCCCCATATCTCACGTCCATTCTTCAAGTCTAACTTATAATTGGTTCTTAGGGATTTGGCACCAATATGTTCACACTCCTTCAGTAGAGATAGAAAACAATTTCCCTGGAGGTTGATCCAACTAAAAGAAAGAAAGAGCATGTCATGGCCACAACAAAAGAAAAGGAAGAAAACCAAAATACAAAAGATGGCCAAAGACATAAATTAGCGCGTGGGCCTTGTTAGCCACCATCAGTGCATGACCCCTATAGGAGAATTTTTTCTCCTAGATTGTCTTCAGCGGGTAGCCCCTTGTGGCCAACAGATAGCTCGATGTACCACTATTCTCCACCACCTGAACCAGTCGTAATGTGCCCACGCCTATTTGTTATGATTGTATGTTTGAAGGTGGGCACTCCAACCTCGAATGTATGACTTTTCGTCATGTAATTGAGTGTTTATGTTTGCTTTTCTTAGGCACATTTAACATGAATTAGTGGGGTAGGGATTCAGCGAAAATAATGGGCTTGGAATGTACTCTAGTTCCCTTGTCTCAACCTAGGGGTTAATCTTGTATCCTAGTCCCTTGGGATCTCCTCTATTGGCTAGTAGCTTTAGGAGTGGCACCACATGGGAAACCCTAATTTTGGTTGTGTGGTCTCGTTTCCCGAAACCATATATTTCACTCCCCTCCGCTCATTACAAACCCTTTCCACATTTTTCCCATCTGAGTCCACATTTGTCCATCGGGTCCACAAGGTGTTAGCATCCTCCGCCACTAAAAGCATAATTTGGCCACTTACAACAGAAAATGTACCGCAAAATGCAAAAGATGGTCGAGACATACAATTTAGCGTGTGGGAAAAAGCAAAACATGAGCGTACCCCCTACCATCATGGACATCACCCTAGTTCCTAGGGCCCCTATGAGTGCTCCCTACATCATTAAGGAACCCATGATTGTCCCAACCCCTAGTGGGAAATGAACTACCCTACCTTAAGGGGGTAATCACTACTACATCATACACATCATGCTCTCATCCCCAGGAGCCCCCAGCAGTAAAATGAAGAAAAATCAATAAAAGGCAGAAGGGTTGAAAAACAAAGGTTGAGGTAACTCATGTACCACGATGGCTCCCTCCTACATTCATATACCCATGGTGTGAGCTTCCCTTATTATAGCTTCCCTTGTACCATGGCATGTGCCTTAGAGCCTTCCTTCTTGCCCCTTCTCTGATCCATCAATATTTCACATGACACCTACCAATTAATGGATGTACCATGGACCTGTCACTCCCTTAGAGGTTTAAACCACCTAATAGGGTACTTTATTAAAATCTCTTGTCGACCAAAGTAACACATGTACATTCTAAAGCCCATTTGGAAGGGCATACCACTATGAAGTGTCCACTTTTGCCCCTTATTATCAAGCTTATTTACTCGATTGCACTAATTGATTATTGTACTAGAAGGTGAGGAGAGGCATTGAATCTTATACAGGATTGCAGGTGGGTCTCCATCTTGGACATGGGATCCAAGCCCTCCAGAGGGTCATAATGGCACTTGTAGGGTGAGCGTTGAGAGCCATGGGTCTCCACCACAATTGAGCATTGATTGCCACACCATAGACTTCTTCAACACCACACATTGCTTGTTCATGCCCCAACCATACAGAGACGATGATACACTTGGACCACGTTGCCAAGGTGACCACCCATTTGCAACCAACACTTGGCAGCCGATCCAAGACCCGGATGAGGTTTTGTCTCTTCCGGAAAGACGTGGGAGGGCATGTATCATCTTCTAGCCCTTGCTAATGGAGCATCAACTTGTTATTGAGCCACTAGAGACCCATGAGACCATTGATTGTGCCCCACAGCCACTTGGGAGCACCACAGATGTTTTGCTTGGAAATCAAGGGGCCACCCCCTTGATCATCATGGCACATTTAGGACTCATCTTGGCCTTCCACCGACCCTTTGCACCAATATTTTATCATTTCAGCGTCGTTAGGAAAGCTTATTTTACACATTTGAGCTATTTGGTGAGATTGTCACCAAGGTCATTGTTATTAAGAAAATTTAGGGGCTCATTAGGCTAATTCGAACTTGAAGAGGCTCATATAAATAAAGGATAACATCATTTGTATTTCATCATCACTTGGATTTCGATCTCTCTACTTAAGAAACTCAAAGCTGCAATTTTGGACAAAATTTTGGATGTTGAGATGCAATTTGACATTTGGAAATTTTCGCTATCTTTTCTTGGAGCTTCTTTTTGCAATATCAATGGATGGATATACTCTCATTGCCTTGTAAGTACATTTTAATGCTATATTTTACAATGATTAATGTCTAATGTATGGAATGTCTTTTCATGATCTTTAATGTGCCCTAATTAATGTGAAATTGTTAGAACATTAAAATTATTGGAAGTAATGCATGCATTACTCATGGACAATGATGAATGAATGTTCCTACGGGTTATTCTTGCACATTGTAACCTTGAAACTCCATCAAATATTGACAATGAAGTATAAAAATTCTTTTGTAGTTGTAAAGTTGCCTCCTCTAGGGTCAGCGCAGCTACATTAGGTCTCCTTGAAGAGAAAAATCATCAAATCTAAGTAATTCTTCACTCCACTTTTCCCAATAGGCAGACACTAGTCTAGAAATCCTTGGTGATCACCTTCTCATTAACAAATCTCTTTTTCTTCACCTTCTTCTCTCCATTTTTCCTCGTCCCTCAAGACTTAGGGAGCCGCTCTAAGGCTTGGTACAAAATTTTAGGGAGGAGGAATGTTTGGATTCTGTCTAGACAGGACTCTTCCTTAGTGTCTCCTCTAGGCATCCACAAGTTTTGAACGAATTCCGATGGTTGAATTTCATTTTATTTGATGCCCTAGTTATCATACCAAGTGGGAACCCTAGAAGCAACCCTTCAAGTTAGGGATTTCTTGACGGTTTATGCTTGAGTAGCTTATCATTCGAAACCTTTTCTCCTGACTTGCTTGACCTTGGGTGAACTCCCACCTTGTCAAATATCTCAACCCTAGGTCTCGTATAGTCTTTTCTCTCAAGGGATTTTTCATGGAAAGTCATCCTAGCTTCTCCCAAAACTCACACTTTAACTGAACCTTTCCACTGAATGAGCCATACTTGCCTCACTTCGGACCCCATAATAGACACATTAACCACAAGTGAGGGATACTGGGATGCCTTCCATCAGTGAAAAATCGAGAAGAGAAGGGAACATAGACTGTGGTGACAGTGGGCCTTTGTCCCAAATTGTTGTTGTGCCCTCTAGCTCTAGCCTATATATTAGGCATGCTAGTTTGTGCAGCAACATTTTTGGTGTCGTTTCCAGGGAGACAAGACGAGTGTTTTTCTCCCATACAACATCATTGATATATCCTTTTGGCGAATCCATTGGAAGAACGAAGCCCTAGTTCTTCATTGAAATTTAAGGTCAATGCTTTTAGGGTGAGGCAAGCATCTCTCTGGGCATCTCTAATTTCCCCCTGGCGACTCCTAAATAATTGATATGTGTAAACCTAATAAGAGGTCTTCCTTCGATGAATTCCCTGCTCTGGGCATCGCTTCCATCCCTAGGCACCTTAATCATGTCACCTGGAATACTATACGTGGGACGCCCAAGTTTGATGGTGACCCGCTTTCTATATTAAATCATGTAGCAAATTTTGTTGCATATGCCTCAAAGGCTGAAGTGTTTCATCACGATGTCCTCATAATGTTGTTCATGAGATCCCTCCATGGTCATAATTCATGGTTATATAATTGCAAACCTAGAAGCATCTCATCAATTGAAGCATTCTTTGATAGCTTCCTTGAGCATTTTCAAGCTTGCCAAGCATTATATATTCAAGAGGAAGCCTTCATTGAGCATGAGGAGGATCACGAAGAAGAGGATTCCCTTGAAAGTTACAAGGAAGATGACCCTGCTATCCCCTTGGACATTAATATCAGTGAGTTCTTACATATTGAAGAGGGGAAGTGGGAGACCAATGGGCATCATTTTGGCAAGGACCCTATCTACGATACCGATGATGATGATATCAATAGCAACCTTGTCTTTTCTCATGATCCTGGGAATATAGTTGAATCACATGTGGCCCCTTTCCTCATCCCTTTTCATGCAATCACAAGTTATGTGGAGCCTTCTCTCTCTCCTAAGTGTGATCATCATAAGCAACTTGCTAGTTCTGGTTCTCCGTGTCATCAGCGCCCTTTTCATTCCAATAATGACATCATTGATAGGGACCATGATGAGGATGATATGCGTAAGGTTGCCATTCATCTGAGATTCGTGAGTTTAATTGTTTATATCTCGAACTTTTGGCTAAAGGAAAGGATCTAGTGGAGTAGGTTGCACCTCTTTATTCCCTCTTCACCCGTGATCCTTCATGTGTGGCCATTTTATTTTCCCAATTCCTGCCCTTATCACCTTCCATATGGCCATTACTGCCCTTGCCTTTGGATCTACTGCATGAGTAAGCAAAGAAGCAGGTTTTCTCATATTGATTAGATGATATGTTGGTTGCATTGGGTCTATGATTACACTTAGTACTTGCATGATGTGACATCCATGTTAGAGTCGGATGCATTGCATATTGGTTTTGCATTACAAATTAACATCATCTTATATTTTTTACTCTAGATTAGGTGCAGTTAGATTAAATTCTCATTCTAGAATATACTTTATTTCCTGTTGATTTTATGGACTAACAAAAGCATGGGTGATCAAAGGACACCACCAAAACATGTTGCCCCGTTTGTTTTCTCTATAATGTATAGGTAACAAGTTTGCGGTCCCAAGAGATTGTTGGTGTTCTCATGACCTCTCGATCAAGTACATGGTTCGTGCACTCCACTGAGAGCTCATGTCCCAGTTGGAGCCAGATATTACCCACCACTAGTGGGTGACCCCTATAAGAGAAATCTTTCTCCTAGAATTTCCTTTAGCCAGCAGCCCCTTGTGGCCACCAGATAGCTCGATGTGCCACTATTCTCCGCCACCTAAGCCAGCAATTATGTGCCCTCACCAATCTATTATGATCGTATGTTTGAAGGTGGGCCTTATAACCCCGAAGGTATGACTGTTCATCATGTAATTGGGTGTTTATGCTTTCTTTTCTTGGGCACATTTGGAAATGGATTAATGGCGGGGATTCGGCAGAAAGAATGGGCTTGGATTGTACTCTTGTTCCCTTGTCCCAACCTTGGGGTTAATCTCGTATCCTAGTCTCGCGGGATCTCCCATATTGGCTAGTAGCTTTAGGAGTGGCACAACATCGGAAACCCTAATTTTGGTTGTATGGTCTCGTTTCCCGAAACCATATATTTCACTCCCCTCCGCTCATTACAAACCCTTTCCACATTGTTCCCATCTGGGTGCACATTTGTTAATTGGGTCGACAAGGTATTAGCCTCCCCCTCCACTTGTCCACACTTTAGGTCAAGCCTGGAACGATGCCCTAGAGGTTGATGCAGCTAAAAAGAAAGATAAAAGCATAATTTGGCCACTTACAACAGGCAATGTACCGCAAGGACATACAAATTTAGCGCATGGGAAAAATCCAAATATGAGCTCTACCCCCTATCATCATGGCCATCACCATAGTTCCTAAGGCCCCTTGCATCATTAAGGAAGCCATGATTGTCCCAACCCCTGGTGAGCGATGAACTTCCCTACCTTAAGGGGCTAATCACTGCTAAATCAGACACATCATCTCTCATCCGCTACAGCCCCAAGCAGTGAAACGAAGAAAATTCAACAAAAGGCAAAAGGCATATGAAGAAGGGTGGAAAAGCAAAGGTCGAAGTAACTTATGTACCATAATTGCTCCCTCCTACATTCATATACCCATGGAGTGGGCTTCCCTCATTATAGCTTCCCTTGTACCATGGCATGTGGCCTCAAGCCTTCCCTCTTGCCCCCACTTTGATCCATCATTATTTCACATGCCTGCCATTTGATGGATGTACCATGGACACTCCCTTAGAGGTTGAAACCACCAAATAGGGCCATTTATTAACCTCCCTTGTCGAGCAAGGTAACACCTATACATTCTAAAGCCCATTTGGAAGGGCATGCCACTATGAAGTGTCCATTTTTGCCCTTGATTAGCAAGCTTATTTACTCAATTGCACTAATGGATTGTTCTATTGGAAGGTGAGGAGACGCATTGGATCTTATATAGGATTGCAGGTGGGTCTCCATCTTGGACTTGGCCTACCTATACGGGATCCAAGCCCTCCATATAGTCATAATGGCACTTGTAAGGTGAGCGTTGAAAGCCATGGGCCTCCACCACGGTTGAGCTTTAATTGCCACACCATAGGCTTCTCCAGCACCACACATTGGTTGTTCATGCCCCAACCATACAGAGACGATGATGCACTTGGACCACGTTGCTCGGTCTGCCACACATTTGCACCCAACACTTGGCAGTTGATCCAAGGCCTAGATGAGGTTTTGTCTCGTCCGGAGAGATGTGGGAGGGCATGAATCATCTTCTAGCCTACACTGATGGAGCATCAACTTGTTATTGAGCCACTGAAGACCCATGAGACCATTGATTGTGCCCCATAGCCACTTGGGAAAACCACAAGATGTTTTGCTTGGAAATCAACGGGCCACCCCCTTGATCATCATTTATGGAGCCCTCCCCTTCAGCATGGCACATTGAGGACTCATCTTGGCCTTCCACCAGCACTTTGCACCAATATTTTATCATTTCGGCCTCTTTAGGAAGGCTTATTTTACACATTTGAGCTATTTGGTGAGCTTGTCACCAAGGTTATTGTTATTTTGCACATTGAAGTAAATTTAGGGGCTCATTAGGCTAATTCGAACTTGTAGAAGCTCATATAAATAAAGGAGAGCCTCATTTGTATTTCATCATCACTTGGATTTCAATCTCTCTACTTGAGAAACTCATACTTGCAATTTTGGATGAAATTTTGAATGTTGGGATGCACTTTGACATTTGGAAATTTTCACTATCATTTCTTGGAGCTTCTTTTTGCAATATTGACGAATGGATATACTCTCGTTGTCTTGTAAGTACATTTTGATGCTATATTTTGGAATGACTAATGTCTAATGTACGGAATGTCTTTTCACTATCATTTCTTGGAGCTTCTTTTTGCAATATTGATGAATGGATATACTCTCGTTGTCTTGTAAGTACATTTTGATGCTATATTTTAGAATGATTAATGTCTAATGTATGGAATGTCTTTTCATGATCTTTAGTGTGCCCTAATTAATGTGAATTTATTAGAACATTAAATTTATTGGAAGTATTGCATGTGTTACTCATGGACAATGCGAATGAATGTTCCTAGGGGTTAATCTTGCATATTGCAACCTTGAAACTCCATCAAATATTGACAACTAAGTATAAAATTCTTTTGTAGTTGTGAAGTTGCCTCCTCTAGGGTTAGTGAAGCTGCATAGGTCTCCTTGAAAAGCGAAATCATCAAATCTAAGTAATTTTTGACACGATTTTTCCCAATAGGCAGGCACTGGTCTAGAAATCCCTGTTGATCACCTTCTCATTGACAAATCTCCTTTTCTTCACCTTCTCTCTCTCTTTCCTCATCCCTCAAGGCTAAGGTAGCCTTTCTAGGGCTTGGTACGAAATTTTAGGGAGGAGGAAATTTTGGATTCCGTCTAGACAAGAATCTTCCTTGGTGTCTCCTCTAAGCATCCACAAATTTTGAACGAATTTCAACAGTTGAATTTCATTTTATTTGATGCCCTAGCTATCATACCGAGTAGGAACCCTTGAAGTTTCCCTTCAACTTAGGGATTTCTTGAAGGCTTATGCTTGAGTAGCTTATCATTCGAAATATTTTCTCCTGACTATCTTGACCTTGCATGAACTCCCACCTTGTCAAATATCTCAACCTTAGGTCTCGTATAGCATTTTCTCTCAAGGGATTTTTCATGGAAAGGCATCCTAGCTTCTCCCAAAGCTCACACTTTATTTGAACCTTTCCATTGAATGAGCCATCCTTGCCTCACTTCGAACCCCATCATAGACACATTAACCACAAGTGAGGGATACTGGGACGCCTCTCGTCGGTGAAAATCCAAGAAGAGAAGGGGACATAGGTTCTGGTGGCAATGGGCCTTTGTCCAGAATTGTTGTTGTGCCCTGTAGCTCTAGCCTATATACTAGGCCAGCTAGTTTGTGCAGCAATAGGCATAAGCCTAGCATGAGCTCTACCCTCATCATTAGCCATCACCCGATTCCTGAGCACATGATGTTCCTTTACACCAAAAGGAACCCTTGCATGTCCCAAAACTAATGAGCAATGAACTAACTCATCTTAAGGGGTGAAAAAAATGTTGCATCATAAAGAGCAAGCTCTAATCCTTGAGCTATATGCAAATATACATAGCATTATCAAAAAGAAGTAAAAGGCGCACAAGTAAGGTGGAAAAACAGGCCAAGCTCGGTAGCTCATGCCCCACGACCGCTCCCTCCTTTACATTCATACACTCACCATCAGCTGGTCCCCTTGACCATGGCACTTGGCCATGAAGTCATTTCCCCTCCATTATCATAAATTTGCACTGTTGAACATGGAATTGTCACTTCCCTTTGAAGGCAAGAAACACCTAATAAGGTTGACCATTAGCCACCTTTATCAAGGTAGGGGACACCTTTACGGGACTTGGTCTAGTTATATATCGGAAGGTGATCCTTGTCTGAAGTAATAATATGACCTTAACATTCAAGTTTGGTCCAGTTAGATGCATATATGATCATTGTCTCTGATGGATGGTTGCTTGCACTTGAGTTCAAGTTGTTTTGTCAGGTGATCCATAGTAGCCCAAGCCTTGAGGGTACCCACTCCACAGGTACTTAGGCATCTTCAGAGAGATCAATGGCTTAATAGATGCAGAGTTGAGAGAGTTGAGCCTCCTGACAGCATGAGCAGATGTTGTATGTCAGAAAGTACCTTCAGGACTCAGGACGTTGGTCTACTTTGACCTAGCACATGGGATTCTTCATGATGACACCACTAGACCCAATGTGCCCCTAGGTTGGCCTTGACACAACTTAATGGGTAGGACTTGATTCAGAGCCCAAATGAGGATGGTCTCCCATTGAGAGACTGGGGAGGGCTTGTTTCACTTGGAGAAGCCCTAACGTTGAAGAGAGGAGGCTTCATTTTGATAGTTGGAGACCCATGGAGACAACATGATAGCACCTCGTTGCACTTGAGACCCAAAGGAGGATTTGAGGTGGATTTGAGCACATTTCCTGCAATTTTAGATCATCTGACCACTTTGACACTTTTCCACACCTTCGCATGGCATTTAGAGCCCTAAAAGGGCATGATGTCAACATTATTTGAGGCTATCCAATGGTGGCAGGATGCAAATAGGCCTACGAACAATAGGGTCTCCAGTGACAGCAAGACTGAGACAACAACAAGGAGTCGAGCAGCAACGACAAGGAATTGGTGGCAACCGTGGAGCTCAGGCAGTGAGAAGGAACCTGGTGACAACAAAACAACACTTTCAAGGAAGATGGAGATGGATAAGGAAATAACAACGACGACTGTTAGAAGGTGCCCACTACTTTTTTAAATATATTTTTAAATTTTCTTTAAATATATATAGTTTAAGGTATATTAATACAGCTTGAGTAGGCCTAATGGTTAGGAGCATGTGTTTCCTCCTAAGAGGTCATAGGTTCAAAACCAGACGGGAGTAGAGTATGTATGCCTTCATAGACTTAGCAGTCAAATCGCCGCGCAAAGGTGGGTCCATTGTCCCACAAACAAGGGGGTCTCATACACCAATTTGGTGTCTGGCTTGGCTGTGACCCTAAAATTGGAAAAAAATAATATATAATCTTGTTTCTTTCTTTTCTTTTTTTTAATTTTATTTATTTATTTTTAATATATTTGAATTTTTTTTAATAACTTCCCTTTTTTTAATATATAAATATATAATCTCTCTCAATGGCCAAAGGCCTCATTTTTTTTTTGGTCCTTGGTCACAAATGTTTAAATTGGGGAAACCCAAAAAATTGAGTGTGTGGTTAAAAGCCTCTTTTAAAAAGAAACTGTGACCAATGACCAAATCAAACTAGCTCTAATTCCAAATATGATAGCCAAACTATAGCTCACATGTTAAATAATCCAAAATACTTGGAAAGCAATAAAGAAATCCATTTAGGAGTAATAATATATTAAATAATGTATGAGAGAATATGATGATATAATTGTACAATGAGGGCTCCATATATGTAACTAAGCAGGATGCCCTTTCATGAATAGCCATGTCTTTTAGGACATGTATTTTCATTATACTAATTATCATTAATTATTTATAAATTATTTATTTATATTATTTATATTATTTATGTATTTATGTCCATAACAAGTTGTAACAAGGCCACCTGACAAAACCTTACTCAAAATCAAGTGAAATCACCACCCATTAGGGGCGATAACCATAAATGCATCATAGTGGACAATACCTAATGTTGGGGGCACAATAATACTTCACACAAAGCTCACCTTCAAATTTCTAACTAGATCAAGTCTCGTAAACAGGTTACCTCCTTATGTTAAGGACGGTTAGTTGGATAACCCTATTAGGTGTTTCTAACCCCCAAGGGAAAGTGACATGTTCCAAATTAGCCCATCAATCCATAAGTGTACATGAAATGGTGACTATGGAGTGGGGAATACTTTAGGGCTAGGTGCCACAACCAAGTGACCTGTCAATCGAGGTCCAGCATCCTGAGTGTATAGATGTAAGGAGGGAGCAATCATGGAGGCATAAGTTACCCCTTTCCTCGACCTGCGTTTTCCATCCCTCTAGTGTACCTTTTAAGTCTTTATGATTTGTTTTGATTTGGGTGCACAACTCAGGAGCCCAAGCTTGCTTATTGAGATTTTGCATTATTAACCCTTAAGATGAGTCAATTTATCACCCATCAAGGTTGGCACAATACAAGAGTTTATTTTATATATGAAGAATCATGTGCTTGAGGAAATAGGTGACGGCTAATGAGGGGAGTAGAGCTCATACTAGGCTTTTGCCCACATGTTAATCAAATGTCCCAACCATCTTTATGCTTTTACCTTTCTTTTTGCTACAACAACCTCCAGGGAAAAGTTTTCCAACCCAGACTCAAGGATGAGGATGAAAGGGTGTCAATCCCCATGACCAATGACTACCAACGCGAAGAATGGAGATGAAATAATGTAAAAGATAGAAAATGGCAAGTATGGAATATCATGGACATGCTACTTCCATTAGACCCTCCGCAGTAATGCCCTTCCTAAACCTTGAGGCTCAGAGACTAGAGTCAAAGACTAACCTTCCATGTGAACTGAGGGAACAAGAATACAATCAAGATCGTTCAATCATTCAGTTTGCCCCTCCATCCATATTAATATGCCCATAACATCGAGTGAAAGCACATGATTACAAAATGGTTGAAGTATTTGTCGATGGATGACCCACCTTCCTTCAAGAAGGAATGTCGGATGAGGAAGAGATATCTGACTAGACCAAGAAGTGGAGGATCATGGCATCATGTTATGTGTTAATCATATCGGGTTGTTGGCTAACTGCCTATATAAGGAGGAGACAAGTTTCCTCATATGGGTACCCACATTTTGGTGGGTAATAGTGCCCAAAGGCACTTCTACCGTCCATCATAACCCTTAAGTGTGAAAAAACCAACTCATTGGGTTTGCATATGGCCCAAGCACCCAAATCCATAAAATCTAGTCAAGTTCTCTATGCCACTTTATCCATCATTCGTGGTGCATGTCTACAAATGTAGTAGCCATAGACTTCTTCAACTATTCTATATTGTAGTGGCCAAAATTACTTGTGTCACTGCTCATTATCCATTCCTTCCTCTATGGCAATGCTCTTAGTTGCCTAAGTTCCTACCGTTGTGGCTATAACCTAGGTGTCCACCACTACTACAATCACCTTCTATTGCTGCAGCATCTCAACCTCCACTAAGAAGGTTGTGAAATTATCTACATGTCACACTTTCTAATCAAATTGTTGCTCCAATACTTTTGACCACTCTACCATGCTTCTATACATTGAACTTCTCCACGATCAATGCAAATTAGGCATCCCCAAGCCAACTCCCTGAGAATGTACTTCATCGTGCTCAAAGCAGCCACTTCCCTTCATACTTCATTATGTCTATACAACTCTGTTGCACCAAGGCAATATTACCACCTTCACTTTTGAATTGTCAAGACACCTATTGCAATAATCTTGGTGCACTTAGGATCCGCCACCTTGAGGCAACTATCAATGAGAAGGAGGTGGCATATGGCAATCACGGCCACTACCCTTAAATGATCCAACAATCTATCCAAAGTATAACAAGGAAAATAAGCCAGCCAAAAAGAATTCCATACCTCCTATTAAGAGAGGTATGTGTATACATACGTCGCCTTCAACCAATTAGGACATCCAAATAATCATTTGCAAATATGTCCAAGGAGTGCTTTGTCTCATCCTAGGTACATAAAGGTGGGAAAGCACCTTCCAAGTCTACAAGGTCTGCTTTCCAGTCTAAGCCATCTAGGTCAAATGCACACCTTTTCTTGGTAGACTTCTTCATTGTCTCACCCATTATTTTACCACTATCATCACAACTACATAAGGAAAGTTCTTCACCTCTTCCTTGAGTCTGTCTAGTCACCTTCCTACAGCTTAACAATTTCTTGAAGGCACTTATGCACTAGAGCCTATCAATGTGGAGAAGAGGATAGGCTCCCGCCATCATGCAATTCATCCTTTTGACAAAATGACTCCTCCTTTGGCAACATTTCACTAATCTCAACCTCTATTGTTGCCCTAGGCTTTATTCCCTACCTCTAGGTAGCAAGCCATTTGTAGCTTTCAATAGTGGAAGGAGTGGCTGCCAAAGCCACCTCTAATGACCATATCAAGGCTCTATCCATAATCCATTACAGAATTTGACCCAGCAAACTTCTAACCTTCTATCGTGGGTGCACCAAACCTGTTATTATAACACACAAAATTGCAAGGTTCCCATTGATGTTTAGTCATCCTACACTATGGCTTCACCCCTTTTTTCGATGTGGACATTTACTAGCATAATGATTCCTTGCACAACTCGAATAAGCAATATCCTTGTTCTTAGCTTTCTTGAAGATTTTTTCAAATTGGTTAGGGTTAGGCTTTTACCTTTCTCCTCAATGTTGCCTAGATCTACCTTCCAAGTGTCCTACCGCAACTCAATATTTTATCTTCGCACTCAATACTTTTGCTGCTACAAATCTCTGACTAACCTACACCATCTTTCATTTCAAAGACTTAGCCTTGGTGGTGACTTCTCCCTTCTTGTTAAATTTCGGACAACTTCAACTAACTAATCCACCAATTTATCCAAAATGAGAAATGTTTTTTCCATCTCTATGAACCTTCTTACATGGCTCTCGTCATTGTCTTCAAGAGCTAGGACAAAGGGGACTTCTTCACCCTATAAATATTCCATCGATATTATTTCAAACATAGACACAATTCAAAGTGGTTGTTGATTTAGTTTTCAAGCCTACTACCTAAAAACAACAAAGGACGTATCAATTTGAATGACTTGCCCAACTACCTAGTGCACCAAGGCAAAGAACCTGCTTCGTCCAATCTTCCAAGTCACTTTGCAATCATTTACCATACTCATTCCAAAACCTTCTATTTTGTTCAAGCTTGTGAAGGCATGTTGAAGAGGGCCCACATAGTTTTGAAAACAACTTGGTCCCCTCCACTCAATTGTTTCCTTCTGAAATGTGATGAAGAGCACCAAAGTTAGTTTTAATACCACCCATCGCAGTACTAACAATGGTAAAGAGCATCAAAACTATCTCAAAATCAGATTTGGTAACGCCCATCACTAAACCTACAATCTACCCAATTTTTTCTTTGCAAACTTGAATTTCTCCAAAGATTGTTTCAACACCCAAGGTCATGCAACATTGCCTTGCCTCAATCGCAATGGCTTGGCTAGCTTACACCTACTACAACCAGACTACACGTCTTCACTCAAGGACACGAATAACTTCAACTTAAGCTATCTATAAAACGCAACTAAGTACTACTCAACCAAGTTCATTCATTAATAGGCACACATCCAATCGTGGCCTTTAAAACATTCTAACAATACTTAGCCAACAAAATACAATGCAAGGAACCAATTATTCAATTCTTAGCCAACACAATACATCGCAAGGAACATAGCAATCATCCAAGTAAAGGGACTACAACATGCATGCATCCAAGGTAGATGCATTAACTTTATTATATGAAGAATGTTATATACAAGGGAGTTGCAACCTCAGACCCCAACTCTATTACAAATGTACAATGAGTCCAAGGAAATATTGTCTTTTGCATACTACCCAACATACTTGCACAATCCACCCCCTAAAGCAACCACAGGCCTACCTCCTACAAGTCCTGTCTTCTTCTTCTTCTCATTAAACCAGTGCAATTTGCCCTACTATGCCACCAATGTTAAACTTAGCACAATTGCACTCCTTTACACTTGTGTGAATGATGATGAAAGATTAATGCCCTAGCACATTTGAGGTGTCCACTATTTATAGAAGACTTGTTAGAAAATCAGAAAGGCAAAAAGATTTTCTTATCTTGATAATTAGTTGTGATTTCTTAAGAATCTTATTATCTTCTATTATGTCTTCTTTTATCATCAAGCAACTAAAACATAAATGCATGAAGATCAAAACAACAAGGACACGGGATGTAGACTCTTAGCCAAGGCAAAACCCCTCTCCTAGGGGAAAACCCAAAATTCTCTTTTCTTCTTCAAGAACCAAACCAAATGAGACAACCAAGACAAAGACCTCCTCCAATCCACCAAGTCAACCTCCCAAGATAGTTAGCCAAGCACCAAAAATAAACTCCAGTCAAACTTCTCCAAATGCTAACACAAGTCAACTCTTTCAAGGGCCTCGGCATTGAAAAATGTGTAACTAGGTTCAGTGTTCATATATATGAAATGTACTTTTGATTCTTGTATATTGTAAAATGGAAGAATATTATTATTATTATTTTTGGAGCATGGGTTTCATGCTCAAGGTTTTTTATTTTTTAGGTCAATCACTCATTGAGTGCTTCTAGGGTTTGTCATAGGTCAAGAAGTCAAAATAGTCATTTTCATAAGTTGAAGACCCAATCGGGCACATTGTAACTTGTAAAGAAAATTATTTTTGTCATTAAAAGTGTCAAAATACCCTTCAAGACCAAGTCGCCCTGGCAGCTGGGAAATCAACCTATTTTGAGGAGCCACGTCCACCTTGAGAAGCCTATATAAAGCAGTGTTACACGGGGTCTCGCCCCCCCACCTAGGGGTCTAGATTCCTCGCCCCCTCGCGCTCCGAGGTCTTGGGGACTTCTAGGGGACGTTTCCCTCACGCCCCTGCACAACCCCTTCACGCCCCCCTCACGCCCCTTTTAGTTTATGGTTTCATGTTAAAACTTGGTGTGCCACTTAACATGTTTGAGAATCCAAGTGATTGTGATTCAGATAGTGACATGGTTGATCCTGATATATTCGTGCAGCAGCTGGATGCAAAGACTAGTGGGACATTACCTTGAGCATTTATGCTCATTTATCATTATGATGATATCATTTGATATTCATACCAATGTTGCAAACATCGGCATCGGGATAAAATTGGCAAGGGTCCAAAAAACAAAAACTTGGAGAAATATCGGTAAAAAATCAGCAAACATCGGCAAAATTAAGATACCATAAAAATATCTTTAAAAATCGGAAAACATCGACTAGACCAAAAAATCGTGATTTTAAGATAAAATCGAGATGTTATCGAGATGTTTGCAACACTGATTCATACGTTATGTTTTATGTTTTATGTTTCAGACATAACTTATTTGCTTTTAAGTTTTATGTTTCAGACTTGAGTTGTAAACTTCAGTTTAAACTTTATTTTGAATCTCAATATAATATGTCATATGATATCTTAAACTTCATTTTCATTGTACATTGTTAGTAGTTACATTAATGATTATATAGTTACAAACTTTCAAACTTATATGTCTGATGTATGTTTTATGTTTTAAATTTTAAATTTGTTTTAGTTATATGATTCATCATTCATCGATTTATAATTTTATCATTTATGATTTATCTTTCATGATGTAAGTGTAAGATGACTATATATACATTCCTTGCAAAAATACAGTTACATTATAAATATTAAATTTTATAATTTTTATGACCCCGACGTCCCCCCACGTTTCCTGAAAATTGGTAGGGAGCTTTTGCATAGGCCGCTCCTACGCTCCCTCGCCCCCTCGCTCCCACCTCCAGGGGACTTGGTGGAACATTGATATAAAGGAGGGAACTCGACCTCCTTGAGATACATTCATCACTCACTCATTCAAGCAAAGGAGAAGAGCAAGAAGGCAAGCGAAGGAGGAAGAGGAAAAAGAAAGATTGGTTTTGAGCTAATTCTCTCTCACACGTGTGAAGAAGAAAAGCTAGGGTTTGTTGCTTCAATGTCGAAATTCTCTATCTACTAGAAGAGGATCAAATATGTTGGAAGAAGGGTCTACTAGGTCACCTAGAGCCCTAGACAAGGAAGCAAGTCAAGTGAAGTTGTTGGGAGGCCTTGGAAGGCTAATTTTGCTCACAAGTGTAGATGTAGTAGCAGTTGCAGGGGGGCAAAAATTTGAGAACTGCAGTAGAGGCCGAATATCTGAAGCTGAGGGTCGAAGTTGTGTTGCTAGAAGAGATTTGACTAGGTTTGACTTGAACAAAGAAAGCACATCATTCAAAAAGTTTGGACTTGGTCTTGGAGGGTATTGGTCTTGGTCTAGAGGTCCTGGAATTCGTCAATTGAAGAATCTATAAGAAGAGAAGAGATTTTACGAGTTTTCCTCTCAAGTGGAGAGGTTTTGACCCTGGCTTGCAGCCTACATTTTGTGTTCTTGTGCACTATTGTTCTTCTTGTTTTGGTAGTTGTTTGATGATATTCGAACATAATAATAAGTAAAGAAGCTAATAAAGTAAGAAAAACTAAAAAAAACATCACAAGCAGATATCATAGAAAGAATAATCATCTTATCTATTGCCCTATAGATTTCTCAACACTCGATCCTACCTTACATCTCTGAAATTTCGGCCTGCACCTTTCACCCTGCAACTCACCTCAGTTCACTCCCACGTGTGGCAAAAAACAGAAATTTTGGCTCCTTTTTGGCTATACAAGTCTCTCTTTGAGTCTTTTACTTCACTATGATTCACCTTCTCTTGTGATTATGTAGAATTCTCTTTTTAGGCTTTTCGCACTCCTTTTCTTGCTCTTGCAACTGCAAAACGATACTTTCTTGAATTGAGATCACAATAGGTTGAATGCACTTATATATATAGTGGTTAAAGCTCCTTAATGAGGCCAACATGAAGAGAGGGCAAGGCGACTTGGTGGAGGAGGCATAATTGACAATTTTGACGTAGAAATAAATTTCTTCTTTGACACAATAAGCTCGGGAAGGGTCTAATACATGATGACAAGGACTATGACTCATGACACAAACCCTAGAAGCACATAATGGGTGCCTTGACCTAGAAACAAAATAAATAAAGCATGAAACCCGTGCTTATAAATAATTTTTCTTTACAATAATTTTTCTTTTTCTTTTCTTTTGACAAATACATAAAAATTACATCATGTCATGAGCTAGACGACAATTATAAAGACTGATACTAGTTACATTGTCAACAAGACTTGTCTTGCAAGGCAAGCTACTCCAAGCCTAAGTGGACCCACGTATCCATATCACCAACTTTGACTATGCTCGACAATGTCATTGCCCCCTTCATGATTTGTCCACCAACCATCCAATGTCCAAGTGCCACACACCCAGTAAGGGAGCACCAAAAAAGCGCATCTAATGAATGTGTGTCCAACAAATGTGTGCCTAGTGGATGTGCACCCAACAAGTGCATTCAACAATTGCTCTATGCTAATGCTTCTTCTTGAAAGCACTTCTCCCATCCATTGCAACCCCCAAGTGTGGAACACAACTCCTTGGATTTGCATGTAGCACCCAAGTCTATAAAAGCCAGTCAATTTCCTTTTGCCATTTTGTTCATGATTAATAGTACATGCTTATAGATGAGGTTGCCCCCAACTGCCCTCTTTGTCTTTCCTCACCAAGTTCCCTTCCAATATTCTCTTGCTCAAACCAAGTAACATGAGTTGCTAAGGCTTGTGGCATGCTCATTATGTACGCAAGGGTGTTTGGCATGTACATGGTGTGCCTTACCAACAAGATAATGCACTCCAAAATTGACATTTTTAGGGATCAACCATTAAGTTAAATCTATTTGTGCTAGTCAGCAACCACCAAGGTGATCATGGAGTGGAAGTGCTCGAAGCCATTCAAGGCTAGGGAATTATAATAAAGAAGGCAACAAGTTGCGTACTACACTGAGCTAAACTAAAAATTGCAGAGGGGCTTGGTCACATTGAGCACTACATGAGAATCCACCAAAACATAGGCAAGACATTAAAAATTGGTAGAGAGGATGGTATCTAGCGCTTGCCCATGCCAATAACACACAAAGGGCTTGTGTGAACCCTCTTGAAGGGTTATGTGATCCATGCATAAGGGTTTCCTTTTTATAGACAATCACCATTGGCCTACACATGTTAAACAACCGACTAATCATTACCACATATCTCTATAAATTTGCTTAATGGTCTACGTAATCTAATAAATTCTCATCTATGTTGCTATTAGCATTCATGACTCAATGATGCATCATTCATTTTCAAGAGAAATTTCCTCATCTATGTTGCTATTAGCATTCCCATGATTCTATATTGATCCTTAGAGTGCTAAAATTTGACATTTACTCTTGATTATTAATATGGTGTTCCAAAATTTTATTTCCCTTCAATTTATGTTTGTTTCACAATAGTTTGTGATATTTTTTTAAATAAGAAATTGAAGATTGTTTTCAAAGATCCAAAATAATAGAATCACATAATCAAAAATTTATTAACATAAATTAATAGCCTGTTAATTTCACTTTCACAATAGTTTGTGAATTCTTTTTAAATAATAAATTGATGACTGTTTTCAAAGATCCAAAATAATAGAATCACATCATCAAAAACTTATTTTTCAAAATAAACATAAATAAGAAGTAAAACAACATACACTATAAAAATAACTGCTATTAAAATTTTACTATAAATTCTATGCTACATATAACTAAATAAAATATACCTTGGTGTTTCTGAACCCTTAGGGGATATTGGCTCTTACTAGCATAGATTACTCATTAGTAAAACGTTCTCCCTCAGCTCCTTGCACTTACAAGCTATTTATAGTAAGCAAATTTCCCTTTGGTGATACCCATGACTAACTTAAACTAAGCGGGGGGACCTATGCTACTAGGCTAACTACTTGTTAGTTTGACTATATATATATATATATATATATATATATATATATATATATATATATTGCAATTGAGTCCATTATTACAAATGTAAAAATAAAGTAACAAAAAATGTATATATTCCTAAGCTATTAGGCTAACTACTTGTTAATTCAACCATAAATCAGTGTATATATATATATATATAAGTTGCAATTGAGTCCGTTATTACAAATATACAAATAAGTAACAAAAAAAATGTATATATTTGAAAGTGCATCTAGAGGTTATTAAATAAATGCAATCACAAAAGAGCACAAGGAGGGGCCTAAGCAATTAGGCTAACTACTTGTTAGTTTGACTAACTACTTGTTAGTTTGACTATATATATATATTTTGCAATTGAATCCATTATCACAAATATAAAAATAAAGTAACAAAAAATGTATATACTCCTAAGCTATTAGGCTAACTACTTGTTACTTCAACCATAAATCAGTGTATATAAATATATATAAGTTGCAATTGAGTCCGCTATTACAAATATACATAAAGTAACAAAAAAATGTGTATATTTGAAAGTGCATCTAGAGGTTTTTGAATATATGTAATCACAAAATAGCAAAGGCTACTAGTAATTCTCACAATCGAGTCCATTATTACAAATACACAAATAAAGCAACAGAAAATGTATATATCTGATGAAGTACATCTAGAGGTTATTGAATAAATGTAATCACAAAGGAGTGACAAGGCTACTAGTAATTCCAAAGGCATTAAAAATTAATCAATCCATTCCTAGAAAAGAAACTCATTTATAATTACTTGGAAATTGTTTTTCCTCATTGAACTTTACACTGCATAATCTCTTCACCCACACATCAAACACACTTTGCTCCCTTCCACACCTGGCATTGAGTCTTTGGACTATTTGCGCTTCTCCTTCTTCCCACACATATATACATATAATTTTTTAAGGCTTTCTCCTTGTTACCTTGTAGGTTCTCACTTAGTGTATACAATTTTGAGCAAGGGAAACTTAAACAAGGTGCCCATTGTCACCTCAATAACCTTGTCTCTCTCTTAGACTAGATGAACGCTAACCTAAGGGGAAAATCCCTATGGTTATGTAACCCCGCGATGTTGTCGATAAAGTGGGAGCAAAGAAGCTTAGAACAAAGAAATAGATTTGAAATTTTTTTGTATTTTTTGGCAGCGGTTGAAAGGGGAGATCAATGCCTTCTTTTGTTAGGGCTATGACGTCAATCATGCAACTTTAGCACACAATTCTATAAAAATATAGGAGTTGGTTGTACAACCGAAGACTTGCCACAACTACCCTAAATTTGGTGAGTAGCTAGCATAAATCCATCTTAACCCCAAATCTATCAAGCATCGAGAGGGATCAAATCTCTCAAGGAGTAAATCCCTTTTTAATGCAAAACTTGAGGATAGGTTTGCACCTTGGGAGATTTGATCTATCTCAACACTTAATAGATCTGAGGTTAAGATGGATCTAGGTTAATTTATATTAAACTACAGGGTGTTATATTGTTCTTTCAATGTTGAACAACTAATATTTTTTTTCTTTTATTTTTCTTAAATTACAACTATGTAATAAATAAATTGTAATATTATAGGAACTTTATTCTTGAAAATGTGTTTGCTACGTTTAAATGTAGTAAACAAAATGCCTATAGGAGGAAAAGAGATTTTAACTTTTTGTTTTTTATCTACTTAACCTCAAATCCCACCATTATGGCAAATAAAGTCTTGAAGACATATTTTCTTAGTAATAGTAAGAATTCAACATTTTCATTGTTCTCTTTTGCATGACTAATTGTTCATGGTAGCATGACTACCCTAGGAATGTGATATCTATCAATATTCTAACATCATGGGTTTTTATATCTTTGAATATCTCCCACCCAACAATGCATATGCCAGAAAGAAACCCTTAAAGAATTATCATATTATGTCTTTCCCAATATTTCCCCCCACCCCAACCCATATGTAAGGTAGAAAGATAAGTGCTTGAGGGGACAGGGTTATTTAGCCACTTTCCCATTTGCAAAGAAGACAACAATTCATAACTTAGAAAGAAACTCGAAGAGAGTTAACGTGTGTAAATTATATTAAGATACATACTCGAAAGTGTAGGAGTATTTAGCCATTGTTGTATATATATAGAGATGTATTTCTTTCCTTCGCACTCAACAAATTTCCATTTCATGAGCTCATTCCAACGATCCCCAAGCTCTATCCAACGGCCTTATGAAACGCTAAATATGGAGAAATCCTCCCCAAGGTCAAATCAGGTTAATATATGTGAGAGGACTCATATTATTTTTTTTCAGGGGGAAAAATCATAATTTTATTAATGTAAAACAAAATTACATATTGCATCAGCTGAGAAAAAGACCAATAACCAACTGTGACTGGCGTTCAAAATACCATAAAAGAGACCAGTAATTTACAAATGAGGAGAAAAACTAAGTTTTTTCCCCTTTCTTTTTTTCCACCTTCTGCCATGCACCTTGGGATGATGTGGGGGAGACAAGGGCGTGCTGATTTTCGACTGTAGTTGCTCCAAAGTTGTTCTTCGAGTCAGAGGTGTCTAATACGTGATGTCATTTGTTCCCACCAATGTCAGAAACGATTGGTTCCTTTGCGAGCATATCCTGGTGAGTTTGTATTTCAAATGGACCCTGGGGTTCTTTTTCTTGTGCATCGGGGACAATTGTTGACTAATTGTTCCCATCTGTAGTGGGTGCTTCCGCTTCTTCTTCTATCTCCTCCTCTGAGTCACATGGAGGAAATTGTCATCCTTTGGGAGCTTTTCCAGTGCTTTTCTTTCTTTGGTTATCTCCCTTTGCTTCAGGACAGGTATTTTGTAGATCACTGGTCTGCCTGCAAATTCTGCATGTGAAGGTTGTGTTTTCATAGTCTAGAAGAGGACTCATATTATTATTATTATTATTTTAATTGAGTCAACTTAATTTATTTATTTTAATGTATACTATCTAATGCTAGCATGACAACATCTCCCCCACACTAGGCTGTAGAGCACCTCTCAACACAATAATCACAAATTAGAGAAAACAAAGAGACTTTGTGGTGATATCCACTTCCAAACCAACTCAAGGGTGGTTTTGCCTACAAGATTCCAATTATTGCATTCACTCTCAAGACATTTAGAACAAAGAAACAAAAAAGGCAAGGAGTACTTAACCTCCTCTAACATAGCAAGACTACTCCTCTATGGCTCCTTGAGTCGACTTTGACAATCCAAAACCTACAATAAAATTACCGATATGCACCAAGAACATTTGTCACACATTCAACAAAATAACAACCATCCCACAATAGCCTAGACAAATATGATAGTAAATTAATTCCAAGGCTTGAAAGCACTACCAATTCACAGTTTACAAATGGGAGGAGCTACTCTTTATGTAGAGTTTCGCCTCACTTCCTTTACAATAAGATATGATTTATTTCTTCCAGGTCAACAATTTTGTGCCAAGGGAAAATAATAAAATACATCACTCCTCAACCTCCTCAACTAATTTTCCCTAATTTTCCCAAAAACAGCAAAAGGTAGATTTAGATGCACTTTCTCCTCCAATGAATAACAATAAACTATGCTTAACAATTAAAAATCCATAATTTGAGAGGATCAAACCAAAGGAAATTGGGTGTTCCTCTTCTTGGACTAGTGACCCTTTGACATTCTTAAATCTCTCGGACAAAAAAGGCTCTTGAAATATGTGCTGACTGCCATGCTTCTTCATGTTGACTAAAGTTTTTTCCAGATCCACAATTTGCGACAAGGGAAAGCAATAAAATACATCACTCCTCAATCTCCTCAACTAAGTTTCCCAAAAACAGCCAAAAGTATATTTAGATGCACTTTCTCCTCCAATTAATAATAATAAAATATGCCTGGCAATTTAAAATCCATGATTTGAGGGAGGATCAAATCAAATGAAATTGGGAGTTCCTCTTCTTGGACTAGTGACCCTTCTTAAATCTTTCCAACGAAAAAGGCTCTTGAAATATATGCTGGCTGCCATGCTTCTTCATGTTGAATAAATCCTCCAAATGTGGGATGTTTCCCTTGAAAAATGGACAATCTCCTTGAAAGGCACTTTCCCTTTAAATCTTTGCTTGATGAGTACATCAAACTTCCTCTATGATGGGTGTTCTTATAAAGCTAACAGATTTCTCAAGTAATGGAACACCTCCCTTGAGTCGTGGCTCATTCGATCATTATCCATAACCAATCTCCCTAAGTCTTGGTTTTTTGGAATATGTGCTTGATGCTTTCCAGCTGTCATATGACTCCCTTTAAACCTCCTCATCGTGCTGGGCATTCTCCAAGGTGGATGACCAACACCTTATAAAGTGGATCACAAAATATATGCCCCAAAATGTGGATCTGACAGACCAATGTGCAAGAGAATGGAAATGGTTAGTTAGTGGTTAATAGTTATAACCACCTCCTCGATCCATGGCCCTTCTATATCTCTGTTCCAAACTGAAAGTTCTCCAGGTCATAGTGTTCCTTCATCTGCACCCAGAAATAGATCATTAATAAATGAAGCTGCAATGCATATAAGGCAACAGCGATGGTTGTAGAGTTCATCCACAAAGGTAATAAACATTCTTGCCAGAAGACCACAAAGTTGATTAAATGTGAAGAGTGCTACCCCATTGCAGCTCTCCAGAAACTCAAATAACCGTCCAAACATAAAGGTACAATCATTGGAGTAATTAGACAACCGCACTAGCTTCTAAGGTTCTGCCATCTTCTCTCTAATCTGGAATGTGACTTAGAAATCAAAGACCAAAAGAAAATGTTGCTTATCAAAAATTGCATGGGCTAACACACGATGGTAGTCGGCTTGGCATCCAACTAATAAACTTTGACAATTTTGCTCCAGTTTTGCAATGAATTTAGTAAATATGTCCTTCTGCATGCCATCCTGAAATACGGAACAAGTCAAAGCATGTTGCATGAAAATTACATTTTCCTCCCAATGACATTTGTATGTAAAATTACTAATTAGTCAAATGGTTCAGATTTCCTGGAGATAGATTACTTGTTGCTACTAACATAATTCCCCGGAAAAGTGCTCCTTGGACCATGAATGCTTGAGTTTATCCTAAGGGATTTATATGCCAAATACACTGAGTGTTCTTCTCAAGACAACCCTCCAATATTGTGGAGGGTTACTTTCTAATGTAACCGATATCTTGATAAAAGCGCTGCTCTAGGATTCTATATTAATGATAGGAGACAATCCTTGAACCCAGGACGTCTTTCAACGTAACTTATAGCCCCCACAAGGTGGAGCACTATTCCATCTCTGTGCATTCATAATTTCATACTTGAATTCTGCCATAGAACTTTCACGTACCTTCTTCAATCAAGGGTGCTCATCCTAGAGCTGTTCCTGTTGCTCTCAAATACTGATGCTAAGAATGTGATTGAGAGAAATGGATTTGGCACCCAGAAAACAAGTCTGAAAGAACTGACAAACCACACCATATGCTGATCAGATCCAATACCAGCCATCTTCAAAAAATAGGCTTCTAATAGATGGTCTGAAGCTGGAAATAGAACACACCCTTAGTTCTCCATCAAGTCCCTTATAAAGGAACCTTTTTATGGTGATAATCCTCAGATTATTCATCTATAGGCTCGTAGGATTGCAACACTGCTTCCTAAAGGCACTCTGTAATGCCAGCGTACAGTCTTGGCAAGCACAGACAGACTTGTTGTTTCGTGCAGACCTTTCCAGATACAAAATTAGGAGTCAAATTACCAAAAAGTCATTTTCCATATTGCCATTTGGAAGCGAAAGAATGCATATATGGATCATATACTTTTACCTCCAATATACTGCTAGCTTCATTTCTCATCCACCGAAATGTATCCATTTGGACAAATTGCAAGCCATGCTGAAATGTGATCAATCTGATTCCACTGCTGTCTGGTGATGAATCTGCGAACAAACCAATTTGTAATCATTTCTGTCATAAATGTGTCTTACTGCCATTGCATGGATGAAGTAAAACTGCAAATACATCATTTTTCTGTGACTATTCGATGAAACAGACCTAGATAAATCGGTTTATATGCTGAATGTGATGCCATCATGAGAGCTCTCATACCAATCCCATTAATGGACTTAATATCATCCAGGATGATCTTGAAAATTGCCCACTTTGATGTGGTGGTAGCCTTCAAAAGATCAATGAAAGCCATTGTTCCTAATTCACTTAAATGTGCGCCTTGATTGGGAGTATGTTCTCAAAGGATCTGAGTTGTAGTCTGTGCATGAAGAAACCTCCATTGGACCTACAGGATCATGCATAATTTTGCAAGCCTTCTCATTTAGTGATTCCTGTGAAAATGATTATACCTGCTGCCTCTCACAATTACTGATCTAGGGATGAAGACCTCAAAAATGCATGTCCTTGTCAAATGATTGGAATAAAAAGTAGAGAAGATGCCCCCCATGAAGGGATAAATCGCCCGAGTTGATCAAAAGCCCATAGGCACGTGCTACAAACATATCCATTGTGATGAAAATTACTAGTGTTGACCTCTCATACAATATGATGGCTGATACTCCTCATAAACTAAATCTTATTTAATATATATTAAATAAGAGTTCACCTTAAAGGAAAAGGCCATAAAACAACGAAAATATATATATATATATATATATATATATATATATATATATATATATATATATTCTCGTTGTTTTATGGCCTTATAAATAATTGTTGATCCATAGAGCACACCTTTAAAGGAAAATGATGAGCTGACCGCCATAAAATTTACTGGTTGGCAATTTTACACCACGTCAATGTTGATTGGTTTTTCTCCCAATCATAAAAATTTCAGCACTGGGTCCTTCTCCGATTAGATTACATAGAAAACCCACAGCTGAAACTAAGAGCTTGCCTTAGAATGATTGCAAGTTTGGCTAGAGTTGTACAAAACTTAAGCAGAAAATTGTGGAGTAAAATACAGTGCTCCAAGGGAACGCATGTCACTTGATATTAAAAATTGAAAAAAAAAAAAAAAAAAAAATATTAAGATAAAAAAATTAAAAATTAATTAATACAGAAAATTTGAGAAAAAAGGTAATCTGTGATAGATAACAAAACTGTTGGCAAATGTATCGAGAAACAATATAAAAGACGAAGAAAGATGTATTCATGATTTTAGTATTACTTCAATATTGCAAATTTACTATCTAAAGATTAGTAATATTTCCCACTTAGCTTTTAAACTATGGAGCAAGTTCCAGCCGAGCGTTGGGTTCATTGCTGAGATCGAGGAGTTTACCGCCAAGGTTACATCCAGTTGTTGTTTGCCCCTTCAGAATGGTATGAGTTCGAATGGAAAGTGAGCAGATCAAAGTTACCAGTGACTTTGGCAAAATAAATAGCCCTGAAACCCAACTTCTAATATGAACAAAGGACGGCCATACCATGCATTGAAGCAAGTCATGCCAAGATGGCAACGACTCGCGAGTCATAAGCGGCTCCGTGCCAAAACCGTGTCCACTGTCGAGTAGACTCGGCCAGGCAAAAACACGCTGTGACAAAATCTTGGCAAAATCTCTGAACTCCGGAATAGTTCCTGATATTTTCAGACTCGAAACCAGAGTTTGATTCGGCAAATATACTGGATCCAATATGATGATCCCTATGATTTATAGTGAAATATTTTCTTCTTTCCTTGTTGGAGTTCGGTCATCCAATTTTTTTCTGTTGAGCTTCTCGATCCGTCAAAATTCCTTTAGGATCAATTCATTCATTGACAACCTATTTTTGGCTAAATATTTGTGTTATTTAAGTTTTTTTATATGCCGAATTTTTGCCGACTTCGAGTCGCACTCTTTACTTTCCAACACGGCGGAGTTGTTCACATCGAGTCTGGCTATTTTGATGCAATGTCGTTTGAAGACGATAACATTTTACAAATGTCCGGCTCTCACGTCCCAAATATCATCGTAAGGGTTTAATAAAGGGGTTTACGTCTAAATAATTTATTTGGAACCCTAAATCAAACGAGAAAAGCAAAAGATAAAACAAAAGCATTAGAGACTTACTGTGGTGCGACCCCTATGGAGGAGGTCCGTGAAAGGGCCGTTGCAAGGGTGGTCTTCATAATTAGAAACCCGAATTGGGGCTGGAGTCGGCCTTAGGCGCCCGGATTTGAACTTGGGACGAGGCAATCGCCTGTCTGAAGAGTTGTTAGGCGATTCGGATGGCCGGGCATCCTTTTGGTGCCTGTTATTCGGTCTGGTTCTGTCTCTGTCTGCATCGTCGGAAGAAGAAGATAAAGAGAGAGGGTTCCTGTGCCTGTTATTGAACCAGAAATGGTGTTCCATATCGCAGGAAACGTCACTGTGCCTCCAACGCTCGCTGTCTAAATATATAAATCTGGCCATGAATCCTGCCTCTTCTAACAGAGTTGCAAGCACTCCCGTGGCCTTGCAGGGAGATGGCAGCCACTAATATAGTAATGAATGGGAAAGATCTTCGGAAAAAACTATTAATTTAAAATTATCCATCAGATAAGGTGGAAGACACTCACAAAGTTTAATTTGCTGTAAACAGGAAAAAAGTGTACACTGTCAAGTAATGATTTATTAAAATTAGTTCTCAAACTGCAATGGTTGGTTAGAAACGTCTCAACATAAACAATTATGGAAAAAGTCAAAATTCAAATTCAAATAATAATGATTAGGAAATATCATCTTTCAAAATATTTTATTAGAAGAGACATAAAGTTTAATTTGCTATAGCTATTGTTTATCTTTTATTTGATAAAATTAAAAATATATAACAATTGATTAAATTAATATGAGGTCAATTCAATATCTATTGTATAATATTTAAGGTAGGCATAATAAATGTAATTAAATTAAAGTAATAAAAATATTAACTTCAAGTTAGTATTAAGGTTTATTTAGATTCATTATTGTCACAATGAAAAATTTAATTTTACCGAGCAACAACAATAATAATTTTTTAATTACTTAAAAGCCACTCAAATAGGTGAGTAAACTTCCCTCTAAACTTAGCAGGAGAGGGAATACATAAATTTTGAAGCATTATTATATCATATCTACTTTAATTTGATCCACAAATATGGAATTAGTGATATTGTGGTGTTTTTTTTTTAACTAATTATGTGATGGTTGATGATTTTAAATTCACTGGTTGTAAAAAATGTAATATGGTAAGTAACATGATTAGTGTGGTATAAGTCATGTGTAATTGTCTCATAATTTTGAGAGTTAGATGTTTTTAAATTATATTTTTTAATTAAAAACTAATCCAAGTCATAAACAAATTACTAAAAAAAAACATGTATACATTTCAATAATTTTAAATAGAAGTGTATTAATCATAATTACAAGATATGTTTATTCAAATACACAAAAAATTTAGTTTTAGATGAAAAATGGAAAAGAAATAAGAGAAAAAGGATGAAAAAATGCATTATAAGAAAAATAGAACTATAGCAACCCAATTTTGAAATAATATCTATCTCTATCACCATGTATTTTTAATTTAAATATTCTAAATATTAATATTTCTCCAAAAAAAAATTACAAATTTAATTCATTCACAAAATAATAATTAAAAATTATTTGATAATATTTGTATAAAATTATTTTAAAGTTAAATAGTTATGTAATTATTAATTAGTTTTAAAGTAATATAACTTTCCATTATAAAATTTCTCTCATTTAAAAATAAAATAAAATAAATATTTAGGAAAATTAATTCAAAATGAATTTAAATATATGAAACTTTACATAAACCCAAAAAATAGTTAGCAAATTATAATTTTCATATAAAAAATTGTTAACCAACTATAATTACTAATAATAGTTAATAAAATCCAAGATTGCACGTACAAGAAAACATGGAAAAAATACAAAATTGAAAGACTACTTAGGACCGAATTACCAAGCTCATAGATCATTGGTAATAAAATAATTAAAATAAAATAAAGCCCAACTCCCAAAGCATAAGACTCACCTGCAAAATAAGTGGAGGAAGACGAATGTCAAATTCGTGAACATTGCATACAAGCAATTGCAATTGAGGTTAATAGCTGAAACCCTTACCGGTTGGAAAAGCGAAGAAAAGGGTCAATGCCGAATTCACCTTCTCGCACTCCTCGAGCCTCCAGCGATTCCTTGACGGATTTGCAGTGAACAACACAAACGGAGTAAATATAGCAGAACGAATTGGATTCATTGTAAACCAGAAAATTATAAACCCTTTTAACAAAAAGGGAATTGGAAAACATTGCAATCTTAGGAACCGTAAGAAAAATCTGTAAGCTTATGTTGAAATCATGGTTGTGGCAGCCTACTAAATTAATACAAGGTCAACTCAATATCTATTGAGTAATACCCTCTAGGCAGGGATAATAAATATAAGTCGACTTTGTAATAAATATTTGTGCCTATGATAGAGTTTGGCCTGGTCGTGCGTGTTTTGATTGAGATTAAGAATTGACATTTTCGAATAAATTAAATGTTAAGAATAATGAAATACTATTTATAGTTTAAATAGAAATGCATATGAATTGAGTGCGATGTAGAGGTAGTGTTGGAGGAAACAAGGATGTAGAGATGGAAGGCATGAGGAAGTAGGAGGCAAGGGAAGGGGGGTGATTTTTGTTTTTGCTTAGTGAAAAACATTAAGAAAGTTAACTGAATAATAAGAACAATAAACATGATTGATTGTTAAAGTTTTGGTAGAAATATCAAAGAATATTTATTTTGAAAAAAATTTCAATTTATTGTTAGTTACAGAAAAGAAAAAAAGAAAACGAAATGTTAAATAGTGTGTCAAGTGAATCCATGTACATGCTTTGTTTAATAATAAATATAAAAATGAATTTGGACTAAATAGAAAATCAAGAAATAAAATATGAAGAAATAAAGAAAATAAATAAATAGAAATGGAATAAAATAAAGATAAAATTATAAATAAAAATAAAATAGATAAATTAAATTTGTAATTTGAAAGTAAAAATAAAATAAATAAATAATTTAAAATAAAATAAAATACCAAATGCTTTGAGCTAATTTTATTCCTTATTACAAGTTAAATAAAATTGAGATTTTTTTTCTTTAAAAAACACACACACACACACACACACACACACACACACACATATATATATATATATATTTTAATTGATAATTTTAATTTTAATATTTTTTGTGCATAAAATTAATAAAAATTAATTATATTGTATTCTAAAAATTATAAAATTGATATTTTTATTTTTCATTTATTTCTAATTCTATTAATATTAATTTATTCTTAAAGAATTAAAGAATTATAATATGATTTAAATATAAAAATATATTAAATCTTTATTTATTGAAAGACCAATTTTTAAAATGTATTTATTTTATCATTTAATTTATATAGTTTATTAATTTCTTTTGACTAATTAATTTAAAAAATATAGCTTCAAAAATACATTTTTTAAAAGTATTTAAAGAAATTATTTTTTTCATATTTTATAATAAAAAATATATATATAATTAATTGTTTTTATTGAACTTTATTTCATCACTTTTACACCACTTTTTTGCTATAAAAAGAATGGACAGATCTGGCATTTGTTAAAGGGAGACTTTGCAATGTATTTCTGAACCGGAATATGGAATGGAAAAATAAGGAACCCAAATATGAAATGAGCCTAAATGTCCATCGACATACTTTTATTGATCCATAAACCTTAATACATTTTTAAATTATAGGAGCAGCAGGGAATACGAATATAAATAATAATACTGCTTTGCTTTTAAATGGACCGCAGATGCAATGAAGACTATGATTATTTATTCAAAGTGATGTTCACAGGGGACTCCAGCGTGGGTAAGTCCAACATCATCTCCAGAGTGACTCGCAACTGTTTCTCCCATCAGTGTAAGCCCACTGTTGGCGTTGAATTCGCGATTTACACCACTCAGGTACTAATTTTAAAATACCCATTTTGATACATATTGAAATAGAAGTGCACAGCCTCATGAATGAATGATATTGACCTCAAAAATCCAATTTTAGTCTCTATTTGTTAGAGGGAGTCATGAAATTTGAATCTAGAGTACTGCGATCACCATTTTAAGAGCTAAAGCTTCTGATCTAATTACCACCATTGAAATTTCATGAGTTAATATGATCTCCAGCTGGGAATCGCCTATATATGCTCAATCTAAGGTGACCCTTAATTGGTTGCAATGAACAGGGCAGAAGAGGAAGCGATGTTTAAGCATGGATCTGAAGAGATATAGAAGAAATAATGCAAGCCCTGCTCAATGAACAAATTTGTCATTTATCCCAATTCTGAAGTTACACACTTCGTTTATTGTTTGGCACCATTAGTTGAGGTTGTAACTGTAATCCAATATTAACCTCCGGGTTTTTTTATTAAATTTCGCACATCTTCGTGAAACGTCCGCCGTCCGATGGTGACACTCTAGATCGACGGTCTGTACACATTTCGCGCGGCATCTTCAACCGATGTATAACGCGCGAAGGTGCGTTTTACCCGGTAATTTTGAAACAGTGGTCTAGCCACGTGTCATTTAATCTATGGAATCGCTGTGATTTGTTCAATACCGCTTGCTCCAGAAAAGCAGTGCGGAATGGCAGGGTGGTTTTCGGAGGGTGGTTTTCGAAAAGACTCTGTTACTCTGTTTGCTCCCAGCGATTCAGCCGTCTGCATGAATTTTTCGGTCCCGCCAGAAGATTTCTCTACTACTCGCCTGAATCCCCACATTGTGAAGGGGGTTTTCAGCTTCCGGGCCTGGAAAGGCTCTCCGACGGAACCCAGCTGGAAACGGCCTGGTAATCACCAAGGCGAATGCGTCTGACCTCGAGCTCTTGGCATCCAAGAATCTACATCAATGGAGTAGCGGTTTGGCATAAATCGTTTTCTTGCAGAAGCCCCACCTCCGCTTTCTTTCGGGACACCAAGATCTGGACCAGCATTGCCCGTGGACCAATTGACTGGATGTGGGTTTGTCGTGTCTGGTGAGCAGTATCCTTGCAGTTTACGGCATTGATAAAACACAGTCACTATACGCGCATATATGAGGGAAAAATACGCACTGAGATCAACCAGAAAGGTACGGTTTTGACAGGCCATGGAGTCCTGCAACGCTCTCTGTAGTTTGATTTTGCTGTGCTTGATCGGATTTTCCCATTTAATTTAAGTTGCATTTTCTTTTCGTCTCACTGTCTTATCAAAGAATCTATTTTACAACACCATTCATTCGAAACTCGTCCCTAGGGAGATTTCTGCGTTCACAGAGTTCTTCATAATTCGTATGTAGAATGGACTCGCAAAAGCGCCAAACGATGCCATGTGGGATAATAAGGTGGGATTTTCAGATGTGGTGACTGTTGAATCACAAAGCAAAGAGCAAGTGAAGGGAAGGTTATGTCAAGCTGTGTAGTCACTATATCTGCACAGGTACTAAATTTTAAAGCAACGTTTTTTTGTTTTCACACCATACACAGGCAATTAGAACGCCCCCACAACTTCATCGCATCACATTGTAACCATTATTCTGAAACATAGCCAAATCTGCGCTAAAACAAATTTAAACAAAAGAACCGATCCTCTGACAAACTAGACCCTTAATGACTTGAAATTCGATTCAATCGTTGGGCTGAGGAATCGGGGCTACAACATCTTGGCCTTGGGCCTACCGATCAAATCCCCTGAGCTTGTGGGTTTGCACAGTCTCACCATTTTCATGCTCAATGATGATTCGATTTTCGCCCCAGATGGCCAGGCTTTCGTGAACAATGTGAGGTATCATATTCTTCCCAACAAAAAATTGTTGTACGCAGACCTGCTTTCGATTCCTGTGGGGACTGTATTTGAAACCCTGCTCCAGGGCCAGCGGCTTATGGTTACATCTACCAATCCCTTTTCCATCAATGGCGTCCGTCTCAAGAACCCTGATGCTTTTTCTAATGAGTGGATCGTGGTGCATCGAGTTCCTGCGCGCTTCACATTCTGGTGGTGATGCTCACATGTCTGCAACTGAATGCATTTATTTACTGCAAATTAATTTCATGTAGCCTTTCTTGTATCGATACTCCTTGAACCAACAAAGCCCGATTCTGACAGAGCCTCTATTCGTCCCGCTCCGAACTGGAACAACGTATTCCACTTATTCGCCGAGAATAAGCATTCATGGACAGAAAGATTTATGGAAATTCACCCAGAACTGGCTCTTTCCGAATTCGCCTCATCGATTTTCAAGGCATTATTCCTTGGCGTCATCAACCGTGAGGATCGACCGTCAGATTGCAAGTCTGCGCAGAGCAAGTCAAACCACAAGTAGCCAACAACAGGGCCCGAACTAGACAGGTGGTACTTGACACGTGTCAGAGATTGTGTCGAAGACGACGATTCCTAACAGTGTCGCTATGAAAAGCTCCACAATATAGAATTCCTGTAATTAATATTATTAGATATTAAATTTTGCATGAGATGCAAATGCTTCTTTTGACACATGTATATGTTTCATTTTTAAACATTTCAACTCACAAAATATGAATAAGATAGAATTACCAAAACACGAAAACGATTCTTGAGCTAAATTTCCGTGTAAAATTGGCAAAACTATAGCATGAATTTAGCTTCAAATAAGATAAAAACCTTGCTAAATTGTTCAAACTATTGCATGATTTTAGGCTCAAACCAGATAAAAGACAGTGAAATTGTTGAAACTATTGCATAACTTTAACTTCAAACCAGATAAAAGGCAAAGCGAAATAAATTCAAGACGGTTTTCTCAAATTGCATAATTTTAGGCTCAAACCGCATAATTTTACGCTTAAACCAGAGAAAACACAGCGAAATTGTTGAAACTATTGCATAAATTTAACCTCAAGCAAAACGTATAGCCACCAGCGACCAACAAGATTTGAAAGGTCAGCGCAGGAGCAGAAAAACAGATGGAGCCATAGAGAGTTTCCAAAAGAACTCATTGTGCAAATAATTCAGTAAAAATCTAACCATAAAAGTAGCTAGCTCGCCCAGCAAACAACGGGGTTGCAGAGCCGAATTGCCATGGGAGAACCGCAACAATGAATTCGGAGGCAGTAGACGGAAGGGTGGGTTGGTTACCGTAAACCGCACCTCGAAGCATGAGCACCGTTGATCTCAAAGGACAGTGATCCAACGATGGTGGAAGTGCCAGCACAACAGGGCAGCTGGAACCCGTAAAGCCAAGCAAGGACCAAATTAAATGTTGTGGTTAGGCGTGGCCGGCATAACAAGTTTAATTATTAACAACCACATACTAAACCATAGTAGAACTGGAGTAAATAGTTTGCAAATCCAGTGTGCGTATGCGAGGTATTAATTATATAGTACTGTTTGAAAATCCCAATATCTGTTTCATGCATATAAAAATCAACAAGGTACAATGTAATTACGAAGTGTTTGCAGTGAGAGTACACATCATTTATAGACAATGGCTACAAAATCTAGGCATTTTGCAATAAGAAGTGAAAGTTTTTAGCCAATTAGATCATAAATAATTGTGAATAAAATAATTATAATTAATTAAAAAATTTATTTCATATGTTAAACTTTGATAAAATTAAAAATATATATAACAGTTGACTAAATTAATACAAGGTCAACTCAATACCTATTGCATAATACCTGTCGAGCCAGGCATAATAAAAGAACAATTTTTTAATATAATAAATAAGTCAACTATATTTTAATATATTAATTATTGATTTATTTTTACGCCGAAAGGCGTTCTGTTTGTTGGCTTGCAGTGACCAAACACTGTTTACTCCAGCCAATGAGAAGCCTTTCTTATCACCTTTCTAGCTAGTAAAATTAGACATGTGGCACCTCCTCCAACCAATGAAAATCTTACATTTGGCCCTGTTACCAGCTGTTAGTTTGAAAAGTACGTTTCAAAATTTTAAATGTCTGAAAATGTGTGGCGACATGTTATTGGGTGATTTAAAGGCAATTATTTCTGTCAGCCGTCCAATTCAGGTGTAATAAGGAATAACAATGAAGGAGGCAGACATAATTCGATACCAGATACAGGAATGGTACCCGCCTTTCCACAGGGTTTCCATCAAAACCATTCTCCATCCCTTGCCGGAGCCGTTCGTGGATTTTCTGCTAGACGACGGAGGCTTATTCCTCCCCAAAACCTCCTCCGGTGATGAGGAAGATGCGCTGCCAACCAGAGTTCAAATCACATGCCCAGATCTCCAGGCAGAAGATTACCATCACTGGGAGGAAGAAGACGAAGACGATGAGGCTCAATCGGACAATCATTTCCAGAATTAGAGAATGATGTGAAGGAATCTATTCAAAACCTAGGCGGGTTCGTGTTTCCCAAGCTAAATTGGAGCACTGCCTGGATTGCCACCAATGGTACGCTTAAATGCTCTTCTTTTAGCGAAATCGTTCTTCTTTTGAGGGCATTTGATAACTTAGTTAACGATCTCTGCCATGCCTTTGATTCCTGTGACGATAAAACCACCGATAGGCCCCCTAGGTTTTATCTGGCATTGCGTAAATGGTATGACTTGAGTCCGGAAATGGAGTTTCGGGGGTTTGTTCAAAGGGGTTTGCTGGTGGGGGTTTCCCAGAGAGAAGTTACCGGATTTTTTCCAAGCTTAATAGACGATCAAGAGGAGTTGGAATCCTCCATTTTTTGGTTTTTTAAAGAGCACATAAGCGAGGAATTTGAATTTATTGATTATACATTCGATTGCTATGTTACCAGCGATGGTAGAGTGAAGCTGATAGATTTCAGTCCTTAGAGGGCATTTACTCTTCCTCTTTTGTTCTCCTGGGAGGAGTTGGAGAAGAATTACAACAAGGCCCTTCAAAAGATTAAGGAAATGAAATTGAAATCATGTAACAAGGCCACTTGACAAATAATTGGGTCACTTGAGTTTTGATTTCGATAGGGAGGCGAAGAATTGGACAAAGTTAAACTTAGAGTTAAGAGAACAGAGCCATGAGTTGGATTTCAGGGTCGTGGACAGCGAGGGACGACTACAACTAAGTCTTAGAGCTTCTAGTGGAGTCCCATATGACTACATTGACACAGGCCTTGGAAGTGCCTAGGACGAGTTTTTAAGGAGAGCTGACGAGGAAGTCAAGAAACAGGCCAATGGTCTTGCTGCAGGAGCATAAAATGGGTACATACACGTTGTGCATCCCATGCAAGATCTTGGCTGATTGGGTTGTAATCATTATCATGTAAAGTAGATTCTAATCTCAAGGACCTATGTAATACAAGCTTACTTTTCTGTGTCATGAATGCTTTACAATGGTGTTGAAGTTTATTAGGGGGCAGGTGTTCCTTGGAAAATATCCCACTTACAGTGATCATCAAAATCAAACAATAAAATCGTTTGAGGAAATTTTGAGTTATTACATGTTTTGCCCCCCTTACATCATTGGGAGGTTTGTTGGAACTGGGGATGTTAGGCAGCGAATGTCCAAATTAACAAAGGATTTTATTGAAGGCAATATACCTGATGAGTCAAATTTGTAGGCTTTGGTTGCTATTTGCACTGCCATGTTTGGTGACTTTCAATGTGTTAGTTTATCAAAATAGGGCAATTGGTTTTCTTTATATTAACAATAATCCCCGATTTTAATTTGTAGCACTAATATTGGGTATCTTGGTTTATGATGCCTCAAACTTGAGCGACGTTAATCAGCATGAGCTTAAGTTTGTGGCAACCAATATCAATTCGATTTCTATAGGTTTGAGAGGGATTGACAACCATTTATGTATCCTTCTACTCAAATAGGTCAGTGAGCCTCACTAATGCGAGCTCAAGCAATGTTTTTTCAACAAACTATCAAGGCCATTTTTCTCTTATTGATAGCACAACATAATTCACGCCTCCTCCTTTCGGCGTTCCCTTGCACCTCTCGGTGCAATTGCTAGTTTTTATTATTTTAAATAATAAAGAATTTTGACTGGTTTTTTTTTTTTTTTTTTTTTGATCAATTTTGTTTAATATGGTGGGAAAACTTTTGATAACTTAGTTGTCAAACTCATTGAGGACAACCATCTCTTGCTGGTATCCGCGAATGCACGCTGACTCATCACAGTTATTCAAGAAAAATCACGCCACCTAGAATAACCCGTTGGTGGTCCGTAAGGAGGCAAGCTTTCGTTCCTGCTAGATGCCTCTCGGTCTTGGGTCGTTAACCTGTTTCCTTACATCTGAGGAAGACGAGCTCTTAGCCAAGAATAAGTAGTTTTAGGGCATACTCCACGCCCTATTTATTGATCAATCATAATAATAGCAACAAGAATAATTATGATAGTAAAATTAATGAATTATATTTTTTAATATGTTAATTATTGATTTATTCTCTTTTACCTTTTTATAAATGAGTCAACAATATTTTTAATTCCCGAATTGGGGTGATCATTTAAGGGGCGAGTTAGCGGTGCCTTAGATCGTGGGGCCAGAGGGGCCTCCACGTGCCACATGAACGCAATGAATGTTCTTTGGAACCCGTACCCTGCTCCCCGCAATTTGAGTTTAATATCGCACAAGGACAAGCAAGAGGTCATTCGCAAGTGTTGGGCGATGAGGAGAGAGTGCTAGGATAAAATGAGGTGTGGTTTGTTTGCGTCCTGACTCAAGTTGTGGCTTGGGGCAGAAAAACAGGATGAGACCGTTGAATGCATACGGGAGGGGAATTGGCACTTGCATCAAACATGGCCATGGGATTCGGGGGAAGTTTTCTTTGTCCAGCATAACAATTTACTTGGTCTCTTACCTGGATTGCATGGGTCGGGGGTAAACATTGAGTTTTCCTTAGCCCAGCTCTATCTTTGGTTTGAGCAAGCTTCACTGGATCGTCAGTGTGATGGAGGGAATGACTTCAGGTGCCATTCCTAGGGATGTATGAGCTCTGTTGACCCCGGGCCCTGTGGCGTGTCTTCCTACTTCGTTGCTCGTGGTTGTGGTGCTGGTGCTCAAGACTTCGAGCTCCTTCCTAGTTGGATAGTGTTATCCAACGACTCTGGTATTGTAAGTGGTGTTTTATTTCAGTATTGTCAATTCAATATCTTATGGTGTGTTTCTCAGGTCAGGCAGTATGCTTCTCATGGCAGTGGTGGTGGTGGTGGTGGAGTTGGTAGTATGTCTCGACAGTGTGGGCGTGCCCGTGTAGGGGGGGGGGGGGGGTTGTTGGCCCATGTATGGATTAATGACAGCAGCTTGGGGAGCCTAGCTCAGACTCTAAGTCGACTGAGGGCCGCCACTATCCTGCGGATATGGCCTTATCTCAAGCCCGCTCCCAGAGCCACGTAGAAGCTCCGGTCACCTTGGAGTCCATCACAACCCATTTGGATCACATACAACTCAACATTGATACACCGAGGGAACAAAGGTACGAGAACAAGAACGAATTCATTGCCTATATCAATGACCTCCATCATATGCAAAATGAGACCCGTGGAAGGACTCTGGCGTTAACAACGACACACAAATGACCATATTCACACCCTCGAGATTCGGGTGGAACACATTGATTACCATATGCATGAACGTGCCAATCTCTTTGTTGCACCTCCAGCGTTCCCTCCCAATCCCCCTCCTTAATGTCTAATTTTGAGATATGTAATTTTGCTCTTTTTGTGCAGCAATAACCAAAGACATTGGTTGTCTTGGCTCCTCTCAAGGCTTCTTACTGTTTAGAGCAAGGCTTGTGCCAGCTCTTAAGCTTGTATCGTTGTATTTTGTTGTAGCGGTGATGTATTTTGTTGATACTTATGCTCTCGTAATATAATGAAAGTTTTTGACCCACAAAAAAATGTCAACAATATTTTAATATTTTAATTATTGATTTATTCTCTTTTACCTTTTTAAATAATAAATAACCTTGATTTGTTTTTTTCAATATTTTATTTATCATAAAATTAATTAATTTAATATGAATTAATTGTAACTTTGAATTTTGACCATGAGATTATTTTATTTATCATTTCTTTTGGTTGACGTTTTATTATTTGGTTAAATTTGACCCTTTTTTTTAATTTCTTTTTAAATTGAATATTCAAATATATTTCCCTTTTTAATAATATTTTATTTTATTAAAATTAGTCGTTTCAATCTAACAGTTAGAATTGATTACCTCTTCTTGACACTATCTCTATGTAATCTTATTTAATTCTCCATGTTGTTGTGATGATGAACCACACTAGATGGTTCAAAAAGCTTCGACATTTTTCTACAATGTGATTTTTAACGAAAGATGTCTCATGTTCAAAGTGTACACGATTCAGTGGTAGCTTTTCTCTCCAATAGAGAGAATATTAATAAATTTAAATATAAATGAAGGTTATTTAGAAGAGTTAATAATGATGTTAAAATATAGAGAGCAATATTGACCAATTCTAATTGTATCTTCAAAATTTATGGTTTATGTGTATTTTAATTAATATATGAAATGGGTTTTTGGCATTTTTTTGGTTAATTTTAATTAAATTTGTAAAGATTTTTAAAGCCACGAGTTAGTTGTTTAATGTGGAGAATTTGAGTGTCTAGTGAATTTTTGGGGTGTTGAATCTATTTATCATTCAAAAATATATTTGAATAACAAAAAATCATAATTTTGTTTGAAATTGTATCACCAATGAAAAAGGTTATTTCGTCTATAAGTTAGATTATTCCATTATGGTTATGTCAATTATGAAATCATCATGATGTCACTCTCTTATCTCTATGACATTTTGAATCATGGTTATATTAATGAAATTTAATGAAGATAGCATGACATCACTCCCTAATCTCTATCACATTTCGATATGTACTTATCTGCAAGCAAATGTGTGAGCGAGTGGATTTATAATATTCATGGTGTTTGCACATATATCTATTTATTTGTATTTGATTCTCTCGCATAAGGCTGACTGAAATGGAGGATGAGATGGTTTGGTCACACTCTCCATTTAGAGATTACACCTCGAAACTGGGATATCTTCACCTAATTGTTCACATATTAAAAGGAGAACAGGCTTGGTGGAGGAAGTGCCTGTTGAAATTAAAATGCCTAGCAAAACCTCACCTCTTCACTTGAAAATAAGGTCCCAAGTTTGGGCAATTTACGGAAACAACATGTGGAAGGACCAAACTAGTGCGCCTTCTACAAGGCTAAGGAAGAATTTGTTTAGAAACTTTTCATTCATTGCTCTTTCACCAAATACATTTGGTCATTTTGTCGATCCAATTTAAATATTGGAAGGGTGTGGGAAGGAAGGAATTTCATGGAAACCTGACAAAGCATGTACGGAGATCGAGCAATTAAAAATATCATATCCCTCCCTTTAATTATCAGTTGGGGCATCTGACTTGCCAGAAACAAGGTTATCTTTTAGGACCTCCTCTCCTCTTCTGACCAATTAGCAGCACAAAGCCTCGCCATTTTCACCAACCTTCCTCAAATAGATAGGTCATTGAACCCAAGGATCATTTAGCCTGAAGAGATGGACCACTCCAGACCTTGGGCTTTTTTTTTATGGTGCCTCACAAGATAAGTGATCCAGGTTTCTTCAACTGCCGGAATTATCCAAGATCTTTTACTTTTGTGATGTTAATATAATTGCATTTAAAAGAGCATAAAAGAACCATAGGTGCATGCTTAAACAAGAGGAAACATAATGACAGACAACAAATCAAGAACACGACACATTTGATAACAGAGTTCACCCAATGTGGGCTACATCTTTAGATCCGATGTCAAGGTAGTGGCGGTCGCTTCATTAATTTATGCTAATGATGATGATGTACATAGCATGTTCTTTGTCATAACAAGGACACATACCCTCAATAAGAGTGGCTTATCTCTTCACGAGACGTTCTCCCTATAGGAAATCTCACTCAAAACGGGCTTTCCTTTAGCATGACAAGCTAATACAATCTCACAATAATGTGGCAACAAGCATCATAATCTCATAGTAATGTGATACAATCTTCCATCAACATAGTTTCAAATAGGGATCTCATGAATAATACATTATCTCAGCCATAACAAAAGGGAAATATAACATGACTGCATCATGTACCTTCACTTCCGAAGATGCCTGAAAAATGAAAGGCTCAGTTGTTGAAACTGACTGCACCACTAAATTTATGGTGATGAGTAGTGTAAAATCGACTGTCAACTCGTCCAATTCTGACACTGTCAAAATCTGGGCCTTCGGGAATCTTTTTAGATTCCACAAAGATTCCCCGCTGCGGGGGACTTGCAATTCTATTGCACAGATGGCGAATATGACCTCACCATGGCGCTCCTTGTGAAATTCTGTGAAAAATGACTATAAACTTGATATCATTATGAAAATGTGAAAATTTACCTCTTGGGGAAAATTCGCCAAGTTCAAGGTTCCACACCCTCTTTTCCTGGGCAAGGTTCCATCACTCGCAGTTCCACACTTCGCGGTTACATCCTTCCGCCACTCTACATTCGGCTCCCCAACTTGGCCTCCAATCTGCTGCTCTACCCCCGTTGAATAAAATGCCAGTGGTTTTTATATGTTTTTGGTGGTAGATTTACCAAGGCATAGTAGTTGATGCAATGGTTAAAGGAGGTAAGTGGTTGGAGGTGGTTCTGTGGTCGAACCCTTGTGGAACTAATCTGATACATTTATGGTGCATTTGTTATATTTTTTAACAAACTGTGGCATTAATTTAAAATCCCATTGTTATGTTGATTTGTGATTGGTGGAGGCTCTACATATTTTGGCGCGGTTCTGTTGATCGTTGGTGGTAACATCGTTGCATATTGTTTGGTGGTATGTTTATCAGATGGGGCTGCTTGGTGGGGGTCGCCCCTGGTATTGTTACCAAGTGGCATGGGTTGTGGTCCATGGGGCGGGGTTCCTGGTCAGCCAGACCCCGACCCCTTACATATCCTTTTGTTTGTTGAAGGTTGCGGAGGGTGTAGCCGGGACATGGCCCGCCACCCCAATTCGTTTATATATGTGTGTGTGTGTGTGTGTGTGTGTGTGTGTGTGTGTGTGTGTATACAACCACAAGATTATTTAAATCTCCTACCTCGGTTCACTGGGGAAGAGAGTAATTCTGCCCAGAGACACATTGAAAACTTCTGCACCTTTGCTAAGAATGTAAATGTAAAGCACTTAGATGTGGTATTAAGGCTTTTCGTCCAATCCTTGGAGGGAGAAGCTCAGAAATGGTTCAAGTCTCTAGCCAACAACACAGTCCACACTTGGGAAGAAATGAAAAATTTCTTCACATTAAAATGGGGAGAAAAGAGGGACCATGGATATGTCCTCACAGAGTTCAATGCTCTCAAGAAGAGACACAATGAGGATGTAACATAATTTATAAAGAGGTTCAATAAGCTCTACAATAATCTCCCTGCCGAGATAAAGCCTCCCCAAGCAGTTGCTATGGTAGTCTTCGCAGGAGTGTTCGAACCAGATTTTGGGTTCACTGTAAGAGAAAGAAGATCCACATCTCTGGATCAGATCTAGAATGATGCATTGGAGGTAGAAGCAAACTTTGCTTCTACTGGTAAGTTCAAGGGGAAGACAGAACATGAAGCTAAAAGAAATATGGGTGAGGAGGCTTCTACCTCAAATGAAGAGAGGGAATTACAAGAGCATAGAATCGAAGAGATTAATATGCCAATCAAGGAACTCTCAAATAAGTTGGTTAAGCTTGAATCGGAGGCCAAGAATTCCTCTCCTCGTTCCAACCAAATGATTCCTAACTGGGGATTTAATCCTCAATATCGTAGGCCCCCTTTGCAGTTGTTGCAACAGGACGAGGAAGTCACAGACAACCAAGAAGATCAATTCCTCGCCTACTCTAATGATGAGGAAGGTGAACCCATCCTGAAAGGGGAACAAGAAGAAGAGGAAGTCCCTCCAGAGGGTCAGGAGATTGACAATTACTACAAGAAGTTCATGGATTTCATGCAAGCTCAACTCCACAAGAAGTATGACCTCAGGTCCTCCAGAAAGAAAACCCAAGCTCAAGAAAAAAAATGAAGAGTCAATATCAAGATAACATACCCCTCCTAGTCCTGCTAGTAAAGGGAAGAAGTTGTTGGAAGAGTTAGCCCCTCATAAGGCCACTGCATCCACTTCCACAAAGCAAGGAGCTGATGCTCCCAAGAATAAGAAGCCTGCATCTATACCCTTGAAACTGCCCGACCCTCCTAAAGGGTAGTTCGAAGAAGCCATCACAGAAAAATAGCCCACTCCCTTCAATCTCCGAGAAGAAAAACCCATGGTGGTTTTTGGACTGAATGTAGAGAATCAGCTTCTAGCCTGTGCCGAAGAAGAGGGAGGCGAGCTTACCCTCCATGAAAAAGGGGAAGAGCTGGAGTGTTTCCCATGGGACAACACTAAAAATCAACAACATTCTGGTGATTTAGAAACAGAGGCAACATAGTTTAATTGTCTAGATCCACAATAACATCCTCAGCAAGCAGAATTTCCTTCAGAGATTAAGGACCAGGTAGATTTGCATGATGAAGACCATCTCTCAAACTCTCTTTTAGTACAAGGTAAAGTTAAAAATTGGTTTGAGACACTTCCAGCCGCTAACACGATAAATTTTAATCAATTCATGCTAGTTTTCCTAGGTCGATAGGTAATCATGGGAAATGTCTTTCTTATCATAAAAGAGTATGGACATTTAAAAAGACAGCTTGGGGAGACAGTACAATATTTTTCAGCCAGGGTAAATGAGAAGTATCATTTAATGCTCGCTGATATAAGGCCACCCCCAGGAGTAGCTTTCTTGTAATACCCAGATGCCTTAAATCCAGAGATGGAATTACAAGTAAAATAAAGAGACACTGCTATCCTTAAAGAAATACCAAATATTGCAGTTGATGTGGAGGTGAACCTGCTGAACAGAAAGGCGAAGTTTAAAACAGAGGAAGAATTGAATCATTTTGATTCTCCTCCACCTTTACACCTTAATTCCTTAGATAAAATGCAAACATGTTCCGAGTTATTTGAAGACATGGAGAACACGTGTGTTGTACCACGTTGTGAGGTTGGATCGACTGGGTCAAAATATTCAGAAATAGGCCAAGTGTACCTTGATCCAATGGCCATCTATATTGAGAAATTATTCATCACAAAGTCATCATACCTTTTTAAAATTTCTGTTGTTGTTCAGGTTTACCAAGCCCCTTGCAATGAAGACCAGGCTGGGAATTCCTATCAAATACCAGCAACAGGTTTGTTCCTGAGTCCGATGGAACTCAGTGAAAGAACAAAATTATTAGACCAGTTGCTTGCCTGGTTACACTGGCATTATTGTATCATTTAGAATAGTAGTAATTCCAGCAAGTTAGGGTAGGTAGGTGCAAATAATATTAGTTCTATGAGCATATTTCTAGTTTAGTTTCAGATTTCTTTGCAGTTTTCAGTTTAAGTATGTTTTAGTTCAAGTTTCAACATAGTTTAGATTTTGGCATTTAAGATTTTCAAGTGCAGCAGTGATTTTTGTTTTACATAGTTGGCAGTGCACAGCTCAGTTGCAGTTTCAATTTAGGCTTTCAGTATGCATTTGTAACTCCATGAGCCCAATAAAGCAAAGGAATTCAATATTTGCAAGTTCTCAACGCACTTAGAACAACACGTTGTCCCCAAATGGAGCCAATATTGGCCTGTGATCGCACATAACATGGAGAAGTGGCCCCTATAATGAAATGACAGGGTAGATGCATGAATGTTTAAGGGGAAGGCCAAGCTATTCAGGCAAGGGCTGGAAGGAAACCCCGCAATCAAAAGAACAGTTCGAGAGCTAGACCAATGGACACGTTCAAAACATTGCACACAGGTCAGGGTCGAGTCGGGCTTAATCGTAAGGTCAAGAGAGGCTAGCACTACGGAATACTGTTTAACGCTAAAATGTCTTGAAGTTAAAATTATTCCAGGTTCCAGCACAGTGAAGACTCGTATTCATTGTGCCCAGATCCAACGGCAACCCAGGAGCACAAACTACTCGAGATTTATACTAAGGAGTGCCCCTGCGAGCAATCTCGTTAAATCTGGTCATCTGTAAATCAATGGTTGACATTAACTGTGGGAACACCCTCTTCAAATTCCAAAAAACAGCTTAAGTTCCCCCACAAGTGGTTTCAGGTTTCGATAAAGGACATGATGTGGAAATAGCTGGATCCCACGCCCTTTGTTTCTAAATCAGAGAAAGCAGAGAAATGGCATGTTTCCTTAAAATAAATTAAGGGTTTTAGAGGAGGCGCAAAGGGGAAAATAGGCGGTCAAGATCAAAGCGCAGAATTGAAGTAGAGAGACGGATGGTGGAGATTAAATCAGACATCGCTCCTCGCAAGTGTTACCATTTACCTCTTAAGACTTAGCCGAAACTTATATTTTCGTCGATGCGATTTGGTGGGACCCATGCGACCTTACCGCATTATCCAATAAAATGCAAACCTTTGTTTCCGCCTTTCCCTTACCTTATCGCCTTTTCGCACTTCCCGACGTTTAAGTGTCCGCATATCGCACTTCGCAGATTATAATGTTTACCCTCCACTGCTAATACATAAAACTTGCGACATGCGATGTGCGGGCGGCCCCACCTCTGTTTGCCATGTCACCTTCCCTGCACTTCACGCATCGTACCTTTCATCACTTACCCTTCGTTGTTATCACATAAACCTTGCAATATGAGATCTTCAGGTGCGGTCCCACCTCCATCTGCCACATCACTACTCCCCGAACTTCGCACTTTGGCGATTTTAAAACTTACCTCGCGCGGTTATTCTTTAAAACTTGTGATTTGCGATATGCGATCGGGCTCCACCGCATCGCACATCGCACTTCGACGGTTTTAACATGAAACCTTTGCATTTATCATGTGAAAATTGCGATCTGGGATTTGCAAGCGCGGGTCCCACCGCCTTGCCACGTCATCAATAGCCCTTATATGGCCTGTCTTTCACCCATTTCAGTGTTAATGAGTCCCACTACATCCATTTCTACTTTTTCCATCCTGCCTTCAGCTTTGCTCCACGTTAATGCATCCGACGACTCATAATCTCTTTCACTCCTCCTCCACCTTCCGAAGGTTAATGCCGAGGGGAGGGGGGGGGGGTCCGAAATGGCTGGTTTCTAATACCGCCTCTGGTGCTACGTGGTATCTTGTAGTGATTTCGCACCACCCCCCCCCCCCCCCCAAGCCAATAGCACAAACCATCCATGCCCGCCTCCAAAATCTGTTTCCAGTTTGAAATTTAAAACAGAGCATGGGATTTTGGGTGGAACTTGCAGTATGGTTTATTCAGTTTGTACAAGATAACCTCCGCTAAAGAGTTCACCATGCACAACACAACTGGTTATTCCTCAACGGGAAGGGGAAATAATGAGAATTAGAAGAGTGGAGGTTTTCAAATAGCAGGTGGAATTATACGATGAAGGCCAGACCGCTCATCTTTTCTCAGCCACTTCTCGCCACTCCTTTGAAGATTATGGAATTGGGCCTCCTTGGCCAACTGTTTTGTTTCTTTTTACTGTTAGATAGTGATTTTTTACTGGTAAAATCTCTATTTTACCAAATTCTTTTTTGATTTTCCTATTACAGGAGTGATTGCTTGATGCACACTCTGATAGTTTGTTAGGATATTTTGGTTTTCACCTGTTTGGGTCGATCATGACAGAATATTCGATCGTAAACCCTCAAGGAGAACTCTATATGTAGTGAGTTCTAAGATGAAAGAAGTGTTCTGGAATTTTGAATAATTTTGATACAATTTTGTATGATTGTGCTCCCTGTGCTCTGAGATACATATTTGGGAGAGATGTTTAAACTTAATATGATATAGAGCTGTTATTTGGATTTCAGGATGGAGCAATGAGTAGTGTGTATCTGTTTCCTTCTATTATCAGTAATCTCCTTTTTATGTATAATCATCTTTCATGCTATGTTGCTTTGATGGTTCGTGTAATGTAGCTTCTGATGGTCTGCAATTTTATTCATGAATTCGTGTTTGTATAATGCTTAGGTGTTAACACTCATGTATTAGGATTGCTGCACTCCCTTAATTCACGCTCCATGAACCTCTGTTGTTGTCCATATCTCATTCATATCCACTTCCTCTGAGTTCACGGGGGACATATTCTTAATCCTCTTAAGTATGCCTCTTATGGGTGCCTTCTCCATTCTTCCTCAACACCTCTACATATTTTTAAAGCTTCTGCTCATTGTTTTATACTTGGCCCATTTAAAATACATCAAGCCTCATAGCCTCTTGAGCCCTCTCATAGTATAGAGAATTCACATGAATCAGGCTCAAATGGTATTCTCCATTCTTGAATCACCAAAACCATTATTCTCTTGACCCATATTTTTTTAGAGGCATTTATACAATTGTCCATATTTAACCTCTGATTTTAAAATGTCCTAGGCATTGGTCTTTTGCAACTCAAGGTTGTCTCTAGGAGCTACAACACCTACTACATTCAATGGAGAGATGAAGAAGTCAAAATATGCAGAGGCATGGTTTTTTGGCATGAAGAAACTCTTTAGATTACATAACTGCTCAGAGAAAATGAAAGCCAAAATAGCCACCTTGAGCCTTAAAGGGAAAGCAGATATTTGGTGGGAAGCTGTGAAGAATGTCAAGGGCATTTGAGAAGAATATTTTATTTGGGATGAGTTCGAGAGACTCTTAAAGAAGAAGTACCTTTAGGAGAGGTACTATGATGACAAAACTAAGGAGTTTTATGAGATGCAAATGGATTCTATGACAAATGATGAGTATACTAGCACGTTCCTAGTGCTATTGAGGTATTTTCCTTACCTTGAGGATGAGAAGTCTAAGATTCAGAGATTCATTAGTGGGTTTCCAACAAGATATATGGATCTAATTGAGTTTGATGAACCTAAATCGTTGGAAAAGGCCATCCGGAAGTTGAATCATTGTTATGAGCAGTCAAAGCACAAAGTTGAGCCTAAGTGTGATTTGATTGGGAATGAGAAAGTTAAAGGGAAGTGGCCACCGAAGCAAGGAAAACCTCAAGATGTAGGTGAGAAATAAAATGTTGCTCCTTACAAGAATTTTAATGCAGTTGAGAAGGGACATGGGCCACAGCCTCGAGGGTAGCAACATAGAGGTGATGATAGGGGACCATTGGAATGTTAGATATCTGGAAAATACCATCGCAATAAGGATTTCCCATTGTACCAGGGTGGCAAGACTCATTTCTATAGTGCTCAGGAGGTACATATAGTTGGGGATGTTGGTCAAAGCATTCCTCGATTTTATGCAGTTTTGGTTAACAAGTAGGAAGATCACCAGTCATCCATTATCGAGATGGAAAGTCAGCTCCGTGGTCGAGTTGTTTCTATTTTGATTGATCCTGGATCTAATTATAGTTATGCTAATCTTGACATGGTGGATAAGTGTCGCTTGAGGAAATAAGTGCATTATGAGTCTTGGTTTGTGCAGTTGGCTACGGGTAGTAAGAAGAGAGTTCATGACTGGGTAAGAGCTTATGTATTTGAGTTGAATGGTATGCCTACATCAACGCACCTAAATGTGCATCTATTGGGATCATATAATACTCTTTTGGGTATGGATTGGTTGTACCTCCACAAAACGAAAGTAGATTGTTATGAAAACGTTATTGAGTGCCTAAACCATAACGGACAAAAGAAAATATTGCAAGGAAAGAAGAAGCCCACATCAGTTAATGTGGTCACAGCTATGTAGGATAAGAGCAGTTGTAGGAAGGGATGTGTAATATTTATTGTTCATATTTTTAGTGACAAGGGTAAGGATGTCAAGGATGCATAAATATTCAAGAGGTACCATATATTATAGCAGTTTCAAGATGTGTTTCCAATAAATATTCCAGATTTTCCTCCCCACGAAGAAGTGGAATTTTCTATTGAGTTGGTACTAGGAGCACCACTAATATCAAAGGCACCTTACAGGATGAGCACACCAGAGTTAATAGAGTTGAAGGTTTAGCTGAAGGAAATGCTTGATGAGGGGTATATTAGGCCAAGTGCATCGCCTTGGGGGGCACCAATATTGTTTGTCAAGAATAAGGATGGTACTCTCAGGTTGTGCATTGATTACAAGAAATTGAATAAAGTGACGATTAAGAACAATTACCCATTGTCGAGGATTGATGACTTGTTTGATCAGTTTAAGGGAGCTGCAGTGTTCTTGAAGATTGATTTGAGATTACGATACCATCAGGTACGCATTAAAGAAGACATGTACAAGACTGCTTTCAGGACCATGTATGGGCATTATGAGTTTGTTGTGGTTCCTTTTGGTTTGACTAATGCTCCAACTACTTTTATGTGCTTGATGGATAGTGTATTGTGCCGTTATCTAGAAAAGTTTGTGATTGTATTCATTGATGATATATTGATATATTCTAAGAATGAGGAAGAGCATGTCGAACACTTAGCAACAATATTGATATTTCTAAGAGAGCATCAGTTCTATGCTAAGCTCAGTAATTGTGGATTCTTTCTGAAAGAGGCACATTACTTGGGACATGTTGTTTCAGAGAAAGGAATAGTAGTGGACCTGGAAAATATAAGGGTCATCATGGAATTGGCAGCTCCTAAGAATGTGGATGAGGTCAAATAATTCATGGGGCTAGCAGGTTATTACAGGAGTTTCATTAAGAAATTTTCACAAATTGCATATCATATCACATCATTGCAGAGAAAAGGTAATAAATTTGAATGGACAGAGGAATTTGTATTCAGTTTTGAGCAGTTGAAACAATTATTGACAAAAGATCAATTTCTTAAGATTGTAGATCTAGATAAAGACTTTGTGGTGTGTACAGATCCTTTTAAAAGAGTACTTGGTGTAGTATTGATGTATAAGGGACATGTGGTTTGTTATGAGTCCAGGAATCTGAATGAGCATGAGCAGAATTATGTGACTCACGATCTTAAATTGGAATCTATTATTCACTCCTTGAGGATATGGAGGCATTCTCTTTTTGGCAGGAGGTTTGTATTGATGTGTGATCACAATGGGTTGAGATACTTGTTTTACCAACAAAATCTAAATGTCAGTAAGGTGAGGTGGTTGGCCACAATCAGTGAGTTTGACTTCGAGATCAAATACATTAAGGGTAACGAGAACAGGGTTGTAGATGCTCTCAGTAGGAGAGTGTAGATGAACCACGTTGTAGTTGTGAGCTCGTATGGGAAAGATTTACAAGATCAGACGTTACAGGAAGGATAACAATATTATAGGTACAAGGAGCTTAGGAACAGGGTATAGGTGATCAAGATGTGGACTATCATCTCACGACAGATGGTTTGGTGAGATTCCGAGACATGATCTATGTGTTGAATGAGAGTGAGCTCAAGAAGCTTACCTTGAGGGAGTTTCAGGTCAAGTCATATTTAGGTCACCAAGGATATCAAAAAACGTTGACAACAGTGACGAAGTTCTACTGTTGGTTGAATCTGAAGAAGGAAGTGTAGAGTTTATGGCTAGATGTTTACGTTCTCAGCAAGTGAAAGTACAGTGTAAGCATCCACGTGGGTTGCTTCAACCTATTCCAATTCCAGAATGGAAATCGGAGATCATTTCCTTGGATTTCATTACAATTCTTCCAAGGAAATCGAGGTAGCATTATTCTATCATGGTTGTGGTTGGTAGGTTGATCAAGGTGGCTCACTTCATTTCAGTGAAGACTAATTATTCATCTAGTGAGGTGGCACAGGTATTCATCAGGGAGATCGTGAGATTGCATGGCGCTCTGAATAATATTGTGACAAACAGGGATGCTAAGTTCACTTCCAATTTTTGGAAGTAGTTGTTTGTAGGTTTGGGGAAAGAGTTGGCCTTCAGTACATATTATCATCCACAGACAAATGGAAAAACAAAGAGGGTCAAAAAGATACTAGAGGATATGCTAAGGATGTATGTCATGCACCAATAGGGGAGATGGGAGGAGTACCTTCCATTGGTCGAGTTTGATTACAATAATGGCGATCACGAGTCATTGAGGATAAGTCCATTTGAGTAACTATATGGTTGGATTTTTAATACTCCCATCAACTGGAATGATCTGGTGAATAGGGTACTTATTGGACCGAATATGTTGGAAAAAATGGAACAAGAAATGCAGGTTATAAAGAAAAATCTAAAGGCAGCATAAGACCGAAAAAAGAGTTATGCAAACCAACACAGGGCATTTAAGGAGTTTCAAGTTGGGGAGTGTGTGTATTTGCGCATCAAACCCAAGAAGAGATCCTCGAGGATTGGATCATGTCCCAAGTTGGCACCACGGTATTGGCCTTTCAAGATAACTGAGAGGATTGCACCAGTGGCCTACAGACTTGCACTGCCTCTGATAGTGAAATTACATGATGTTTTCCATGTTTCCTTGTTTGTATTGTAGGTGGAACGAGAAGGAAAATTCTAGTCGGAACCTCAGTTAATATTGCAATGGAAAAAGCTCATGCTCTGGAACCAAGCAATCGAGTTGCTTAAAGTGCAGTGGAAGCACTTTGGGCTTGATGAAGCTAATGAAGCTACATGGGATATGGTTGATCAGATATGGGCTATGTATCCTTCATTGTTTATCAGTGGAGGAAAATAGGTTTTGCTATTTGTACATATTTATGTATGGTTTCTATTGTAAATACCGCAATCAACTGTGTTATAAAGCTCCAATAAGTTGTATGGTTATCATGCTTTCATTTTTCTCATGATGGTTTTGATTTTGAGTAGGTTGTTCATTGAAAATACAACAACGCACTAAGTTATAAATCTCCATAGGCAATATTATTTTGGTTTATAGCGGTTTTGCTAGTTGTAGGTGTCATAGAACACCTAGGATGGTGTTACCCTAAGGGAGAGGAGTCTGCAACAACCCCGTGTTAAAATTTCATGTAAGAAATTTAATAAAGGAAAAATAAGACCAAGGTCATGGGACATGTATTCCAAGCTAAACATTGGGAAAAGTATCATAGTGGACATCAGTTGTTGTGTATTATGTCCAAGGGAAAATTGGTAAATGCAATGGGAAAGGCTTTAAGAGGGAAAAAAGGCATTATTGGTATTTTATATGAAAATAAAGGAAAATAGGAGAAGAGGGAGGTGAAAGGTCACAGGTTGCACGTGAGGAGGAAATTGAAGGAAAATGAAGAAAATAGAGGCATAAATAATAAAAAGACATCAGAGAATCAATTTGGGTCCTTTGTTCAGTTGATTTTTGGATTTGGTTTCAGAGAGAAGAAGAGCACGAAGAGGGGAAGGAAAGCAAGCAAGAAAAATAAGGACAAGAATAGGAAAGGAAGGACAAGGAAAGCAAGGATCAACAAAGGAAACGTTGGATCAAGAAGCTTCGGCTGGAATACTTGTGGGTAACAGGTTACATGTGTGATTTCCTAGTTGGTTTTGGTATGCATGGTATATGCATTTGTGTATTTGGTTTATTTGTTGTCATTGGCATGGGTTTTTTCGGGTTTCGATAGTGGTTTTAGACTTGCCTTACCATTTTCGGATAATCATGGTATGGTTTGATTCTTTCTTGGTTGAGCTTTGTATTGCTGGAAGGCTTTCCATCCGAGTGGGGTGGTCTCAGGAAAATACCAAGGGTTGGAGGTGGATATGGTTTTCTCCGGGAAGCCCTCAACATGTGGGTGGAGACAAGAAAATTTCTCAAGGGATGGTGAATGAATTATGAGGCATCTAAGCTCGATTCGGTTTTTTGATCTCGAGACAAGTTTAGGTAAGATCATGGTATGGTGAGGGTGGATGTGGTTTAACCTCTGGATTCCCTTGGTTTTATATGGATTGGTTTATCCCATGAGATCCCACATTCATGCTTGGAATATGTCACGGGGGTTATTGGCTTAAAGAAAGATTTGGTTCGTCCCAATATATGGTCGGGTGGTACATGGAAGTCCCTCTCTTGGTTAGATTTTGTATATGGTTAATAAGAGCTAAATTTCTCGTCTTTGACGAGTAATTGTACTTATATTATATGTTTTTAATGGTTGTTTTATCATTGTCATCTACCTGGTTATATGTTGGTTATAAGCATGGTTATATGACAGATTTAAGTATGGCTCTTATCACATTTTAGTTAATGAATGTCTGGTTAATAAAAGCATGACCTAATTGGTGTTATGGAAACTATCGTGATAAGGAATTTTTCCTTATTTTTAAACCTCAGATAAGTTTTAGACCCCTGTGTTCAGATATGCATTCATGACTTGTAGGTTGCATGTTTACCATGTGTTTGATGGAATGATTGTCCTAGTTGGGAGGGGCCAGGTCAAGTCCTTGCTTAATTTATTAGTTCAATAACTTTGTTTCTATGTTATTTATCATTCCTCAAAGTTTCATTGAGTTATAAACAGAGGCCTAATTCCTAGCCCTGAAAAAGTGGCCCAAAATTTGGTGTAGCTAGCACAAAACTGATTGGAAAAGTCCACAGTCGTTGGGAAGAAGGCTTATGGGAGTGATTGGAGGCTTATAGTTTCTTGGAGACCTTGTCGAGGGAGTGAGTGAGGCTTTAGGTCAATGAAAAAGAGAGTTAGCTCGGGGGTTGGACACCTAGAAGTGTTGGGTAGATCTTGGAGGTCATGTAATACCTAAGGAAAGTCGGTAAGGTCTTAAGTTATCGATTCCATTTATTTAAGGTGATATAGGAGGTTGAGTCTTATCATAGTTTCCCTCATCTCATGTTTACCCTGAGCAACCCGTGAAAGTGGGTATATGTGGGAGGATGCGGTTACAAGGTGGTATGAGAGTGGGTTGCACTCTCTTTGGGTAAACTTTGATGTCATCAAGGTTATGGTTGTCATGCATGGGGTCATGGTATATAGTTGGTATGGTCATGCATGGAATTTTAATATTTATATCATTATGATTATATATCTATCGTGCTACTGATTTTGCAGATGAGATAATCCTCCCTAAACGTCAATGTGGTATGGTTTTGATTTTGGTATGTCTTTGGTTTATCTGACATGGCCTACTTGCAGGGGGAAGAGAATCAGAGATGACAAGCAAAATGGTAGACTGTAGTTCCCGTGATTCTCCCTACAGATCAATTGGGCAGCAGGGAGATGAGTATTCCCCTAATATAGTAGATACATTGAGGAGTTTGAGGGTAGAGATCAGAAGTTGCAAAGCAAACAATGAGAGGCTGGTTGAGGCTCAAGAAAGACCTTATAGGGCTCATGAAAAGCAGGAAAAAAGTAAATGCATTAATTATTTAGAGCTTTTCGGATTCGCAGAGATAAGATCAGTTGAGTATCTCGAAGAAAAAAGTAATGGAGCCTATGGTAGCAGGTCTCGGTTCAGATACAGGTTGGATAGAGGGGATATAGTCAAAGGTGGAAAATCATTGGATACACCTGATAAGAGGACTAGTATGTATGGGCATCATTCTAGTTCCTCATCGAGGATTATCACCATCATCACCGTCATCATTCATATAAAAGGAATGAGTATTTTCCTGAGGAGTTCAAGAAAGTCAAGCCTCCTACATTCGATGGAGAGATGAAGAAGCTAGAAGATGCAAAGGCATGGTTGCTTGGGATGAAGAAATTCTTTAGATTGCATAACTACTCATAGAACATGAAATCTAAAATAGCCACCTTCAGTCTTAAAGGGAAAGAAAATATATGTTGGGAATATGTGAAGAATGTCAAGGGAATTCGAGAAGAAGAGTTGGTTTGGGATGAGTTCGAGAGTCTCTTGAAGAAGAAGTACCTATAAGAGAGGTACTATGGTGACAGAGCTAAGGAGTTTTATGAGTTGCATATGGATTCTATTACATATGATAAGTATATTAACAATTCCTGGAGTTGTTGAAGTATGTTCCTTATCTCAAGGATGAGAAGGCTAATATTTAGAGATACATTAGTGGGTTCCCAGCAACATATAGAGACTAGATTAATTTTGATGATCCTGAATCGTTGGAAGATGCCATCCGAAAATTGAAGCATTATTATGAGCAAGCAAAGTGCAAAGCTGATTATAAGCATGATTTGAAGGGGAATGATAAAGTTAAAGGGAAGTGGCCACTAAAGCAAGGAAGACCGCAAGATGTAGGTGAGAAAGAAAATGTTGTTCCTTACAAGAAGTTTAATGCAGTTGAGAAGGGACATGGGTCGCAACCTAGAGAGCAACAGAACAAAGGTGATGGTAGAGCACCATTGCAATGTTGGATATGTGGCAAAGATCATTGCAATAAGTATTGCCCATTGTACCAGGGTGGCAGGCCTCTGATCTATACCACTCAAGTGGCGCATAAAGTTGGGGTTGTTGTTCATAACATTCCTCGAATTTATGCAGCTGTGGATAACAAGCAGGAAGATTACCAGGCATGCATTTTTGAGATGGAAGGTAAGCTCTGTGGTCGAGTTGTTTCTATTTGGATTGATCCTGGATCTATTCTAGTTATGTTAATCCTAACCTGGTGGATAAGTCTGGCTTGAGGAAAGAAGTGCATACAAAGTCTTGGTTGGTGTAGTTGGATATAGGTATTAAGAAGAGAGTTCATCATTGGGTAAGAGCTTGTGCATTTCAGCTAAATGGTATTCCTACATTGGCGCACCTAAATTTTCTTCCATTGGGATAAATCCCATATAGTATGCTTTTGGGTATGGATTGGTTGTATCTCCACAGAACCAAAGTAGATTGTTATGACAAGGCTATTGAGTGCCTGGATGATAATGGGGAATATAATCTTGCAAGGAAAGAAGAAGCCTACATCAGTTAGGATGGTCAGAGCTATGTTGGCTAAGTGTAGTTGCAAGAAGAGATGTGTAATGTTTACAGTTCATATCTCTAGTGAAAATGATAAGGATGTTAAGGATGCAGAAATCTTCAAGAGGCACCTTGTATTACAATAGTTTCAGGATGTGACAAAGATTCCAAAGTTGCCTCCCCATGGGGAAGTGGAATTTTATATTGAGTTTGTACCAGGAGCAACACCGGCATCAAAGGCACCTTACAAGATGAGCACACCAGATTTAGTAGAGTTGAAGTTACAGCTGAAGAAAATGCTTGATAAGGGGTATATTAGGCCAAGTATATTGCCTTGTGGTGTACCGATTTTATTAATGAAGAAGAAGGATGGTACTATTAGGTTTTAAAGTGATTACAAGCAATTGAACAAGGTGACGATTAAAAATAGGTACCCATTGCTGAGGTTTGACGACTCGTTTGATTAGTTGAAGGGATCAATAGTGTTCTCAAATATTGATATGAGATCAGGACACCATCAGGTACATATCAAATAAGAGGACATCTACAAGACTACTTTAAAGTCCAAGTATGGGAATTATGAGTTTGTTGCGGTTCCTTTTGGTTTGTCTAATGCTCCGACTAATTTTGTGTGTTTGATGAATAATGTATTGCATCCTTATCTAGACAAGTTTATGATTGTATTCATTTATGATATATTGATATATTAAAGGAATGAGGAAGAGAATTTCTAGCACTTAACAACAATATTGATATTGCTAAGAGAGAATCAGTTGTACGTCAAGTTTAGTAAGTGCAGATTCTTGTAGACAAAGGTACATTACTTGGAACATGTTGTTTCCAAGGAAGGAGTAACAATGGACTCGAAAAATATAAGAGCTATAATGAAGTGGGAAACTCCTACGAATGTGGATGAGGTCAGATCATTCATAGGCCTAGAAATTTATTATAGGACGATCATCGAGAATTTCTCATAGATTGTGTTATCACTCATAAAGTTGTGAAACATTTCTTGATATGGTCATATAGTTCACTCATCAAATGGATAGGGTCTCCTAAGCCATTTGAGGGTGGTATAAGAAATTTTATTTTTTTATTTTTATTTTATTTTTTATTTTTTTTTAGCCTATCCTAAGTTTCATGGTCACCTCCATTTATGTCAATTCATGTCAAATCAATCCTCATATGGTGTCAGTTTTCATTCCCCATGCATTTAAAATAAAAAAGGGCGCATCTATCAGTTTTTCAAATTTTCGTAGCCTTTTACACAGGAAAACAACTAATTTCGCTGCGAAACTGCTTAATAGTTTCATAGCGAATTTGTCAGAGGCTAAACTAATTTCGCTACGAAAATATGTTTTTTAACCTATCTTGTCAGATTCGCTATGAAGTGTCATTTTATGATTGGAGGAGTTAGGGTGGAGGTCATTCAAGTCCGTTATGGTAAATTTAAAGGTACATAGTCCTGTTTGATGTCATCATTACCTTTTTGGACATGTATGTCTCATGATTGAAGCATGAGATGTCAGTTAGACCATAAAACCTTACCTCAATTATTTTGTCATATTGTGCCTTGTCTTTTCATGTGAGTCGATCCCTGGAGAGCTGCTTCATCGAGCCAAGCAGGTTGCTAACAAATTTTAACTTTGCAGGTGTCATCAAGCAAGCGAGGTTGTGAAGATTATAAAGCACCCATGGCTGCAAGAAGGAAAACAAACAAAGGTGGTCATTGCCACAAGTATGAGCCCATGGACATGAATTTACTCAATGAAGACCCAAATGCCATGGAGGTTTTCATAAGAATTGGTTGCTTGCAATTCTATTAGAGGTTGCAGGGCATTCATCTATAGGTTTACAAGGATTTTTCCACCAGCTTCACAGGAACAACTTCAGAGGTTGTAATTGTGAACCTTACAGTGACACCAAAGAGCACCTCATCAGCAAAAGGAATCCCTAGAGGAGGGGAACAATGGTTTAAGGGCATCAAATTCACAATGTAGGATTGCAAAGAGTTCATCAAACAAGAACACAACGAAATTGATTTGACAAATGCAATCCCTAAGAGTTTCATGAAGGACAATTATTCAAATTTGTTGATGGTCATTCAAAAGTATTTTACCTGTGAAGGAAGGTTTTACATGGTCTACTCCTATCATCTCAGACTTCTTTTGCATTTTTTAGGTAAGAGGTCAATTGAATTGCCTTTTTATTTATAAATAAGTCTAGGGAAAATGTTAGATAAGGTTCAAATCAAGACAGAAGGAAGTGAGACTTCTCTTTTTCATCATAGTCTAATTATGCTTTTAGTGTTAGAAGAATTGAGGAGGTTAGACAGAGATTGGACTTCCTTCTTGTTCATGAGTTGTTATGAAATTGATGAAGTTACTCCTAAGAAAGCCTCCAAACCTAGAAATATTTCATCACCAGTTGTGGCAAAGGAAGTTGAAGAAGGAAATAGATCATCTCCTCTAGAATCAGTGAGCATGGAAGCATAACCTTTGCATAAGACTGACACACCTCAAACATCACTTGCAAAACATAAGTAGATAGTCAGCAAACAAGGCAGCAAGAGAGTCACTAGGAGCTAAACAATGGCTAACGGAAACTTGGAGGATATCCTACATGCAATTGACATTGAAGAGTCACCCATTGTGAAAGCTCAAGACATTGAAGATGGAGGAAGAAAGCTGAAGAAAGGTAAGACTGCTAAAAAACTAGAGTTTGCAGGGGATGATGCTGGTTTCATTTTTCAACCTAGGAAGCCAATGACCAAACATGCAAGGAAGGTCATGGAAAGCAAAGAGACTGTGAAAATCAATGAATTTTCCCAACCAACAAGCATCATAGATTTGTCTTCACTAGCAAAGGAGGAACTGGTTATCAAGCAAATAAAGGGCAAAGAGAAAATGATTGAAAAACCAAAAATAGAAGCCCTCAAAGAGAAATTAAAGGAGGAAGGTAAAGAGATATCAGTTTTGAAGCAAGAAGCAAAGAAACACAGAGCTGAGAAGGTTCAATTTGAACAAATGAAGAAAATCTTAGAAGAACAAGTCACGAGTGTTTCAAAAACCTTGGACAATACAGAAAAGTTGATAAAGTGGACTCAACCACTTAGAGGTGAGGTTAAACATGTTAGGAGGATGAACTTTCATTTACAATCCAAGAACAGAGCATTAAAAGACGAGGTGGAAGATCTTCAAGAGCAGCTGGATTTAATTCAGGTGGAGTTGCAAAAGAAAGGGTTGAAGATGAAAGTGATAGAAGAACCCATCAACCAATTAATTTTAAATGAAGATGAAACACCACGGGAGTAAAAAATTGATATGGAATATGTTTGATGAGGTTCATAACATGCAAAGAACCCAAATTTTGAAGTTGGAGAACAATTTTTGAAGACAACCTAAAACTTAGAAAATTCTGGTTTTTTGGACTGTTTCGTAGCGTACCTTAGGATTGATGCCAGAAATACGCTACGAAAATTCCTGTAGGTGCTTTTTTGCCTTAAAACTCAGTTTTTTCAAGTTTTATGAAGGGAGATCGACTGTTTTCAAGGTGTCTTTGCATAATGAAGGTGTTGGAACAACAAAGGAGTCAAAGAGATAGATGGAAAAGGCATTTTTCATACGCTACTAAAACTCGCTACAAAACTGGCTAAAACTGCCCTGTTTTTGTAGTGATGAGTTTTTGAAGAATTTTGAGCATCTTAGCAGCACATCAGCTAGTTGTAGACCTCCATCATGTCAATAGAACATACCAACAAAGATTCATGGCTCAAAAGGAGTGCGACACAGCCAGTTCATCAATCAAAACATCGTTTAAAGTAAAGGTCATCCATCCCTAAAAAGTAGAATTGTGTTCCACAGATCTAGGGGTGCTTTGAAGATGTAAAGTGATGGTGGATTATGGTGAATTGTCCTTCGAGCATGTGACATTCATTATGTAACCATTATGTAACTGTTTCACTAATAGGATAAACAAATGTAATAAATAGGAGAATAGAGTACTATTAGGAGTTTGTTTTCTTTAAAGGATAGCTGTCATTTTTTCTCGTTTCGAGTTATTGGTTTCAGCCTCATAGGTGTTAGAGTATAATTCAAAGATCTAGCCACTTAGGTAGATCATATACATTGTAAGGTATGTTTATTTATAGACTAAACATCGAAGATAAAGATGTTGGAGAATATTGCACTAAATTGTTGCTTGTATGTTTTATCTATTATCAAGAATACAAAGTGACATTCTACTCTAACCCGAGATTCCGATGAGGTTTTTTGTTGTGAAACCACCTCCAAAAAGAGAAGAAATAGATATCAATGTCTTAGAGATAAGCCACTTCGAGGGGAAAACCTCCATACATTACATGAATGAAATCACCTGATAGATTCAAATTACAAAACCTCCTTTCCATATATATATCCATGGGGCCACAATATAATCCTAGCCGACCTAACAATAATAATGTAAGGGCACAATAATAACAATATTGGGGTTACAGGGGTACAACAATAACAATAAGGGGGCTATACTAATAACAATAAGGGACTAAACTAGTAATATAGGGACCCAACATGCCCCTCTCCTTCAAAAAAGGGTTGTCCTCAATGCTTGAGTAGCTCTGGGTGCTTCTGTATAAAATTCTCATCCTCCCATATAGAATCTTCAATGGGTAAATTCTTCCACTTGATGAGATACTCTGAAATTGATCGATTTCGCAGTTGTCGAGTTCTTTTTCCGTGACCGCTTTAGGTTCCAATATGATTTTTCCTTCCTCATCAAGTTGTGGAAATATTGTTTGGATAGGAATATTTTCACCTATAACCTTCTTTAAGAATGAAACATGGAAAATTGGATGCACTCATAAACAAGAAAGAAGCTCCAATTTGTATGCCATAGTACCAATCTTTTGCAACACCTTGTAAGGACCATAATACATTGGTGATCATTTATTATCCTTCTTAGCTTTCTTGAGGGACATTTCTTTGTATGGTTGTAGCCTTAAAAATACCTAATATCCTACATAAAAAATTCTCTCGTTGTGATGTTGATATTCATGTTGTTTCATTCGATTTTATGCCAAATTTAGGTTATCCTTTAAGAGTTGGAGAACTCGTTGTTGATGCTCGATGTGATCTTCCACTGCTTGAAACTTAGAATTTTCTCTTAAAGATGATGTGATGAACGGTGGATGATATCCATAAATTACCATAAATGGGTTCATTTTTGTTGCAGTATGGAAGGAAGTGCTATACCACCATTCAGCTAGAGGTAACCACTTGACCCATTGTGTTTGTTTATCAGATACAAAACAACGAAGATATCCTTCCAAACATTTATTTACTATCTCAGTTTGACCATCAGATTGAGGATGATAAGATGAGTTATGAGATAATTGAGTACCCAAACAAGAAAATAACTCCGTCCAAAAATTTCCAGTAAAAATGGGATCTTTGTCGCTCACAATAACCCTTGTGTTTCCATATAGCTTTTGAATTGTGTCCATAAATGTAGTAGCAACTGTACTTTCTTTAAATGGATGAGATAATGCACAAAAGTGTGCATACTTGGTAAGTCTATCAACTACCACCATGATGACACTCTTTCCTTTGGAATTAGATAAACCAGTGATAAAATCCATTGAAATCTTCTCCCAATGTTGACTTGGAATGGATAAAGGTTGTAGAAGACCCGGGGTCTTAATTGTCTCAACTTTATTCTACTGGCAAACCAAACATTCTGCCACAAAATTTTGAATATTTGATTTAAGGCCATCCAAAAAAAGTTCTTTCTTCACCCCCTGGTAAATTTTTAAAAATATCGAGTGTCCTCCTAAAGGAGAAGTGTGAAATTCCAAAAGAATCTTTTATTTTACTTGGGAATTATTACAAAGATATAAATGATATTTGTACCTTAAGGAATAATTTTTCGAACTAAATGTATCATATGTACTAGGGTCTTACTACAAATTTTGAATGAGTGTCCACACTTCTTCATCCTTCTTCCATTCATCTCTTGCTTCGGTTATCCAATCTGGTTGGATAATAGAAATGGCACAAAGCAATGCTTCCACTTCTTCATTATTTCTTGAGAGTGCATCTGCAACAACATTTAGCTTCCCCTTTTTGTATATTATTTCAAATTCATAACCCAACATCTTTGTGACCCATTTTTTCTACTCTTCTAAAGATAGTCCTTGTTCCAAAGAGTGTTTAAGAATATCATGATCAGTTTTTACCTTGAAGTGTCTTCCCATTAGGTAAGTTCTCCATTTATTTAGTGCATGCAGTATTTCTAACATTTCCTGATCATAAATAGGTTTCTATAAATACTTTCCTTTGATTGGATGACTTTCAAAAGCAATGGTTCTTCCTTCTTGCATTAAAACAACATCAATTCCATTTCCTGAGGCATCAAATTCCACAATAAAGGTTTTTGTGAAGTCTGGCGTAGCTAAGACTGGTGCTAGGCACATTGCCTCTTTAAGATGTTCAAAGGCCTTAGCTGCTTCATGAATCCATGAAAATTCATCTTTCTTCAATAATGTTGTTAGAGGTGCTAATATTCTCCCATAATTGTTAACAAACTTTCGATAATACCCTGTTAACCTGAGAAATCCTCGCAACTACTTTATTGTTGTGGGTAATTTCCATTCCTTAATGACTTTAATTTTGTTAGGGTCTACCTTAACACCCTCGTGAGATAAAATATGACCCAGATATTCCACCTCTTGTACTCCAAAGAAAAATTTGGATGTTTTTGCATATAATTTTTTCTCTTGCAATAGTTTGAGCACGCTGTCAACATGTTGAACATGATCCTTCCAAGACATGCTTTAGATTATTACATCATCAAAAAATACTAGCACAAATTTTCTAAGGAAGGGTTTGAAATGGAATTCATCAAATTCTTGAAATGTTGAAGGTGCATCGCAAGGCCAAAAGGCATGACCAAAAATCATAATGACCCTCATGATTTCGAATGATGTTTTCGTAAGCTTGTCGCTCTTCTAATTTGATGATATCCTGAACAAAGATCCAACTTGGTAAAATAAATTTCTTCATGTAATTCATCCAATAATTCATCAATCACAGGAATGGGGAATTTATCTTTAATAGTGAGCTTATTTATCTCCCTATAATCCGAACACATGCACCATGATCCATTGTTCTTGTGCACCAATACTACTGGAGCAAAGAAAGAACTTTGACTAGGTTGAATTATACCAGCCTCTAACATTTTTTCAATCATATGTTCAATTTCGCTCTTTTGGACATAAGGATATCTATAAGGCCTGGTGTTTGGAGGAACACTTCCTGGAATCAAATGAATAGCATGATCATGATCACAAATAGGTGGGAGTCCTTTGGGAGTTTCAAACACCTTGGAATGATTGTCCAAGACTTTTTGGAGATCTGCAAAAATAGATGATTTTGATGTTGGAACTTCTAGTGAGCATAATTGTGCAATGATGCCTCGTTGTTATTTTTTTAGAATCTTTGTCATGACATTAGAGCTTATTATCTTTCCTAGCTTTCCCGCAATACCCCGTAATTCAACTTCCTTTCCTTCTGAACAAAATTTCAAGAAAATTTCTTGAAAATGAAAAGCTACCGTCCACAAATATTGTAACCATTGTACTCCTAGTAAAACATCAGCAACTCCCATAGGAATGGAAAGCATTGGACTAGTCAATACATATTCCCCCATGGTTAGCTTGATATTATGGCATTTTCTAGAGCAAGCTATAGTTCCTCCATTTGCAACCATCACTTGACATTTTGGTGCTGCTTATAGGAAACAATTCAATTCCTTGGCTACCTTACAATGAATAAAATTATGGGTACTACCCGAATCAATCAACACTATTTCCTTTTTCTTCTTGATATTTCCTTCTATTTTGAGAGTTTGAGGAGTGTTAATTCCTGCCAATGTATTAAACGATATGGTAGAACTCATTTCTTCCTCTTCTAGGGTTGGTTCCTGGTGTATATCCTTTTTTTTTGAAGATTCTTGTTCATTTCTTCTTCCCCTTCACAATCTATGTAAAATACCTTTTCTTCTCAACACACTTATGACGTTTAGTGTATTTTCTATCACAACTGTAGCAAAGCCCTTTTGCTCTTTTTTCTTCCAATTGTTTTGGTGCCAACCTTGTAGGTTGTGGAAGTATAGGAGTAGAAACACTTCCATATTTATAGATGTGAGTGGTAGGCCTTCTTGTCGCCCTAATTTTACATTCAATTTTTCTTGCCAGCCTGAATTCCTTCTCCAATGAATTAGGTTCCCAAACGGGATCTTCATGTTGGATGTTATCCTTTAAAGTCCCTATGAAGACATCAATCATGTGTTCCTCGTGAATATCAATTACCCTTATATTCAATTTTTGGAATTTCTCAATGTGCTCCCCCACTAAACCCTTTTGTTTCAGATTTATCAATTGGCTAAAGAAGGTGTTGCTCTTTGTATCCTCATAATGTGCTATCATTTCTTCCGTAAAAATTGACCAAGTGACAATTTTTTTACAGGAGCAAAGCCATCAGTACCATACAAATGTATTTTGCTCTAAATGTAAAGTTGCAATGCATACCTTTTGTGTGTTTTGCACATTATTGAGATCAAAATATTTCTCCATATGTAGTATCCATGTTACAGGATCCTTGCCATCAAACTTCCTCATATCCATTTTTGGAATATGGTGGTTCTTCCCGCCAAGATTAGATTTTTTAGAGTTTGCGAAATCATGATTAACATTTATTTTTTTCATCATGAGTTTCCTCTACTATCTTTTCACCATTAGGAAACATTTCTTGTATCAACTTTGTCAAACCTTCCATGTCTTCTTTTAGATCATTCTTCATGTTTTCCATTTTAGATTCCATGCCAGCTTCCATGCCATCTATCTTAGATTCCATGAAATTATTCAAACCATCCATCTTATATTCCATGCCTTTATTCAAGCCATCCATCTTAGTTTCCATGCCTTTCTTCAAAACTTTCATGTCATTTTTTTTTGCTCTTTGCGAGAGAGAAATTTGTTGCACTTGCTCTTGTAATTTTGATATGTCATGTTGCCATTCTTCATCTTCATGAGTCATAGTAGAGCTTTCTAAAGGATTAATGGGTGTTGAATTCTTTTTAGGGGCCATTTTAGAATCCGATACTGATATCTATTCTACAATATTCCCTTGGAATCAATTCAACTTGATTCTTGGAACAAGACTTATGCAATTTGGAAAAAAAATATACACCTTTTACTTGCTTTTGAGGAGCTCGATATTGAAATTGAATTATCTCTATAATTGTGGATCCTAAATATTGAAAATTCAGCCCTGTAGTAGCCCTCTAAAGTGTCTTTCAAATGCCATAGTTCTGATCTAATTTGGATTCTTCAAGGCAAAGTTATGTCCAATCTCCCACAATGACCCAATTTTGGACTAGTTCAGTAGAGAAAAATTTTATGACTTGCCACACGTCACTGTTTCCTCCTTTGGCTCTAAAATTCATAGAAAAAAATCTACAATATGTGCACTTGTGGCCAATTTTTACAGAATTCTAATCCGATGCTCAGAGAGAGAGCTATGAAGATTTTCCCACAATCACCTCTTTGAGATGAAATTCAGAAGCCTCAAAAAGCCCTAACTTCCATAGATCATATCTCCAACAATATTGCGAGCCAATATCTGAAATTGTTTGAAGATATTCCTCAGGATTTTGGCTTCGTACTATAAAAATTTCAGCTTCTGAACCCTCGTAAAAAAAAAAGCTATTACGAAAATACCATGATGACCTATTTAGATTAAATTCAGAAGCTTGCAAAATGACCTAACTTGCACAGATCATATCTCCAAAAATGTTGTGAACCAAGCTATGAAATATTTTGACAATGTTCCTCCAGATTTTGTCTTTACACTCTAAAAATTTCAGTTTCTGAACCGTCGTAGAAAAAATGTTATAGCGAAAATTCCACGCTAACCTGTTTGGAGCAGCGAAACCCTAGAATCTCAAAGCTCTAATACCAAATGTTGTGAAACTAGCTCCAAAAACAGAAGAAAAGAGATATCAACACCTTATAAATAATCCACTTCAAGGGGGAAACTTCCAATACATTACATTAATGAACAATTCTTGGATGATTCAAACTACAAAACCTCCTTTCTATATATAGGAGTCCATGGGGCCACAATGTAATCCTAGCCGACCTAAAAATAATAATTTAAGGGCACAATAATAACAATATGGGGGTTACAAGGGTACAATAATAGCAATAAGGGGGTTACACTAACAACAATAAGGGACTATACTAGTAATATAGGGACCTAACATTTTTTATGTGTTATTGATATGTATCTTTATGTTTAATCACTTGCAATAGATTCATCTCTAATTACTCAGAATTCATAATATTATTATATGAATTCCTTTAGGGGTGAAATGATTGTGTTTTCCTATGTTATGTGTGTGAATTATATTTGTTAAAAACCTCTATCTACCTCAACTTCCATGTGAAGAACCACTGTCACTAAGAATACTGCTTGTTAACGCCATAAGCCCAATGGTAGAAAGCCTTCATTTTTCAACTTGAAATCATACAAAACCAAGTTACAATTCATAGGGCTAGAAATATATTATTATCCTTATTCAAAATATTAAACCCCCTTTCAGAGAGCCTTCTCAAACTGAAGAGGCTAATATTCAGTTAGAAGTGGTTTGAAAGAGTTACATTGAGTTGATTGACTAGCAGCCAATAAAGATCAATTTGGTGATAACACATGCCATGGTAATCACCAAGCTGCGCCATATGTGACGTAGTATGTGACCCTATCCACATCTGCCCAGAGATGGATGAATTAAAACCACTCCTTAGCTCTGCAGTAGACATTGTGGCAACAAGTTCCTATAAAAAGGAACCTACCACCAACATTGAAGGATGCGTACAAAGCACGCATGCGCTATTTGCGACAATTATGGACCATATACCCATCATTTCCCATAGATCTTGCAATATAGGTATGTCTTACATGCCATTGAGAAATCCTATCAAGGGGATCCCTCCACCCAGTTACCTGGAGATGAACCTCGCGCCATTCTATACATGGAGGAGGAACGATAGTCGCATGAAGGACTCCCATTCATCTTCCCCCCCCCCCCCCATCATATGTTGCACGTTGTGTGATGAACATGGCCACTTCATCGAGCAATGTGCAGACCTAGAGCTCTCCCACAGGTGGTATCCTATAGAGTGCGTTTACTATGTGGGTTTGCGGGCAGCACAATTCACATGTCCTTTACATGCTGACAAATTTTTTTTATAAAAATGCCAGTATATCCCCTGATTCAATGTAGCATTAGCTAGTTTTAACTCAGCCATAGTTTGCATCTCCTAAGAATATGGCTCCGACTCTAAATATATGAACAGCTAGACAACTCAAGAAGATGTTATGAGTAGATCCATCCTCTTTCTGTTAGCTAAAATGAGACCAATCGGGGAACCCTTAGTTACTCCCAACTGCCCTTTGTAGAGAAGGCCAACATGTACATTGTGTAAAATGCCCTATACTGCTGGTAACCACTCCTGCCACCAAGCGAGTAGGACGGTAACCCCATCTCTAGGATGTTTTTCCTATTATGTTGGGGCAATCACCATGAGCAGAGTTGTACCTATATCCCATGACTACGTCCTCTAAATGACATGATACATACATTAGAGAAGCAATGTGAGGATATTCTCAACCAATATGGAAGGCAGAACGTCCCCAGGAAGTCTACCCCATATGTAGGTCACCATGAGAGGGAAATTGGGAAGGCACAACAACCAAGCATGACCCATGTTCAAACTATGCGGACCATGTGACCTGATCAGACACCAGGTCAATCAGTGTAAAGAACTCAAGCACCTCGCAAATAGTTTTCGCATATTCTCTTCCCTTCTGCAAAGAATTCTCTCTAACCAAGAGAAGATCAAGCACAACTATTCCTGGATTTGTTCACATTTTCATCATACAGTAAAATTCAAGAATATCACAAAGCTTAGAGTGGAAATAGAAGCGTTAATTCTACACTCGCAAAAAGAGTTAGACGTACCCAACCCAAATACTCGGAAATGAAAGCAAAAGACCTCATATTCTACATTGGATCCCTTCCGAGCGTCCACTTCATGGACGAAGAGTAGTTTTTATTCCCACACAATCTACTTAGTTGGAACAGTGTTACCATGAACCAATTGGATTGGCCATAACCACAAACCAAAGGCATGCCCACTAATGGAAAAATTTAACCGCCTCTACACCAGACACAATTTCCACCCATAGGAAGTTGACCATTCTAACGAAGGATCTATCCTTGCACTCACGCAATCTAATATCATGGAAATTATTCCCCCACCAAATGCCGATGACACGATACACCATATATTATTCATATCATCATGTATCGGAACTATGAATTTATTTTTCTTCTCATCTGCCATAGTTTTCGAGTCAGTTGTAGCTACAAGAGTAGTTGTACCTATGAAAGTGCAAACCCAATCTTTTTGCACTCTGTCGACTGCATTTGGTTCCACCACGTCGACGGTGGAATCATTTTCATGTCTATCAACCATATCCATGTGGATTGAACCTCTTCTGCATAGCCTTACGCAGAATCAATCCACTTTACGATCCATATTCCGTTCAGATGAGGACATTCTAGAGGCCATGACGGAGCCAGATTATCCATGGGATGCGATGCATCACCGCTCGCTTTTTATGCCCAAAAAAGTGTTCAGTTCTCACAAGAAAAAATAATAGGAGATTTGTGTGATTGAATCGAAAGATTTCCTCCCAACAAGGAAATTTGATTGCAGGGAATATTTTAAGGATGGACATTTATCTTAAAGTTTAGAAACCTTGGCGAATCCTAGTAGTCCCCAATATGTAAATTGTTAAAATTTTGATGTTGTTTTTTAAAAATATTTAGTTTTATAATCATTTTATATTACTATATATAAAATTTTGGTGATTTTTAGGGTAAAATATTTTTATACTATAAAATTTGGGCAAATCAATTTAAAATAAAATGGAAATTGGCGAATATTTTTTTGGCAAAAACATGGAAAATTAGCCCACCTATGAATATTAGCCCCTAAAAAATTTATTGGTTGATTGGTTCAAAAACCCTATCCTAGTGCCTGATGCATTCAAAAAAGAAACCATGTCAAACATCTTACCTACCGTCAAGGTGAATATCTCCCAAAATCCTGGAAAGGATGAAGAAATCTCACTAGGGGCAGCATGTTCGCCAGAAGAAATAATCTCTTATACCTAGTATAGAGATATATTCACATGTGACAACTAAAAATTCCTGGGCTTAGTCCCATTCTCGTAGAGCACCACATTGACACCTGCCCTGACGTACCTCCAATACGCCAAAAACATCGTCAACTGTACCCATCAAAGGAAAAAGCAATAAAACAAGAAATTGACAAGCTTCACAAAGTCGGGTTTATCTAACCCATCACCTACACATCTCAGGTTTCTAACCCTATTCCCTTCATGAAAAAATAGGGCACTATATGTGCTTGCACCTATTTTCAAGATTTGAACGAAGCATTTCCCAAGGACAATTACCCTACCCCATTCATCAACCAGGGCATCAATGCTTATGCGGGTCATGAATCCCTCTCCTTCATGGATGGATTCTCTAGGTAAAATCAAATTCATATCCATCACAAAGACTGATAAAAAACTGTGTTCACCACCCCTTGGGACACATTCACATACAATGTAATGCAATTTGGCCTAAAAAAAACTGGAGCCACCTTCCAGAGGGCCATGAACTACATATTTCATGACTTGGAACACCTTATCCTCGCCTACTTGGCAAACCTAACCGTCCAATCCAAGGAGCTCTTAGACCATCTTGAGGATCTGTGATTGGTATTCCAACGATGCTGAAAATACAATGAACCCCCTCAAGTGTGTCTTCTACATCATAGCAGGAATAATTTTAGGCTTTATCGTGTCGCATCAAGGAACTCAAGTGGACCCCCTCAAGCTCCAAGCCATCAAAAAGGTACCTCCACCTTGAACCCTCAAGCAACTACAAAGCTTGTAGGGGAAGGCCAATTTTCTGAGACACCTCATCCAAGATTATGCCACTTGCACTTAAGGGTTCCTGTGCCTCCTTTTCCAGGGTTGAAGACGTGATTCCCATATAACGCGATATCCCAAATTTACATGTCGCCATCGAACACCTCGATGATACCCATCCTCTAGGAAAACTAGAGTTCGTCGATGAAAGCCGATGGAAGTTGTTGCAACACAATGAGGCCCACAAAAGATGGGTAAAAGCATCGTTTGACCACCACATAAACCCTCGCTCATTCACTAAGGGATAACTAGTCCTCCGCTACAATGTCGGAAAGGAATCCCTAGGGACAAGAAGGTTAGAAACTTTGTGGAAAGGACCCTACATCATAAAACATTGCCTCCTCAAGGGGACATACATCTTGACTGATCCGAATGGAATATGCCTCATAAACCCTGCCAGTGGCCTTTATCTCAAGAAGTTCTACCCATAAGGGTTAATAAGGCCCCCCCCTAGTGTCAACATCCACAAACCCAAACACTTTAAATTTTTGACCAAAATACTTGTCACAAAACGCGCTCTAGTGTCATAATGGATTACCAACCCAACCATTACTTCAAATTTTCTGATGGAGAATTGCAACGGTCCTAAAGTTTAGTAGCAGCCACCTGCATTATATATCACCCTGACCGATCACCAATCTGCACCAATGGTGTTTGTATCAGATCAACAACAAACAATTAGGTAGAATATGATGCCATCAGCGGACTTATGAGCAATGTCGTCAATTAGGGCATATGCCATATGCATATCCTTGATTCCCAATTAGTAGTATCACAGTTAAACCAAGAACTTGAGATAAGGGATTCACATCTGTTTAGAAAATACCTTCATGAAAAACGATTAAGCCCATAGTTTCAACAAATTACATTCACATATGTACCAAGAAATCAAAGCCAAACAATTGATCACATAGCTAATAATATCCTAAAATAGAATGCATCTCGGATGAACCATCATACATAAAAAAAAACATAGAAAACATAGATATCCATCAGAATAGATTAGTCCATAAAAAAAACAAGGGGCACACCATGTAGAGCCACAAAAAATATCTCTCTCATATATTCCAAAAATGTATGTGTCTGAGTACAAAAAATAATGTCTCTGACCCGTAAGTCAGCCCAAAATATACACAAGTACAAGTTGAAAAAAACAGTGGAAGCATCCTCATATTGGATTCTTTCTCCATGTACAATAAGACTCTAGGGCGGTGCTCCCCCAGGAGGGACACCTGGACCCACAGCCGCTCCCAGTACCAGTACTGGAGGTACTATCAAAACAGATACCACCACCCACCGCAAAATCGGCAGATAGCCCCACTCCTCGGCCATTAGTGTCTCTAGCCATGCATCATTGAGATAATCCAGAAAACCTCATGTAGGCATCCCATGGGTCAAGAGGTCCAATCGACCCCATGTATCCTCTACAACTTGAGCTCTGGCCTATAGAGAAACCACCTCCTCTGTCAACTCAGCAACACGAGCCTCTACCTCCTCAGCACGAGCCCACTCAATAGAAGTCTTGGCAGTAGCCAAACTAATGCCCTCCCCTGAGGGACCAGCTGCCTCGCGAGGTGCTCCACCCAGAGGCTGTTCTTGAGCTCCTCCCTGTCCCCCACGAGGATCACCTTGAGGTCATCGAATCTGATGGTGTCCCACCAACCGAGCCACAAGGCATGCGCCGTCACCAACATCTGCAAGAGTAACCAAACTATGTTATTGTCATCATAATATAGATAGAAAACATATATACTTAAGTAAAAGCAGAATAAAACACAAAAACATACCTGCTGGCCCCCAAGCATATCCAGCAGGAAGACCCATGTCTAGGTCTCCCTGGAAGTCCATTCCCGCATATGGGAATGGCAGGAACATATGAGGATTGACCTCAAACCAAGCCTCTGTGGTGGTGTTCCAATAACAACCCACCCTACCTCCCCCTCCGCGAGGCATCACAAGGGCCCACCTCCTCATGCAAGGCTCCCGTGGCCCCCTAGTAGGCACAACCACTGTAGGTCTCAGTAGGACCACCCTCTCATACATGATGCTGCATAGAATTCTATAATAGGTGAACAAATTTGATCCATCACAGAGCATGGAAAGTTGCGCCAACATCCTATCATCACAAAAAAGGGAAAAATAAAAAAAGTGCCTAGTCCGTAGCCAACGCAAGACACTGATCTGTGGTCCCGATGCCTAAGGAGGAGCAGATGACCCCGCTAGTCGCATAATGGCTACCAGAGCACACCGCTTGGCCAATTCAGTCACAGTAGCAATTACTATGCACCCCTCCGTAAGGGGCGACCTGTCACAATGGCCTGCTACAAACCGCTCAAGATCCACTCTCCTAGAGGGAAGTGGATAACGAAGCACCTCACCCTGAGGCAGCAACCCGGTAAAAAAAATATATTTGTTTCAGTACGGATAACAAGGTCGCACCCACACAACACCATCATCTTGTGCCGCATATTCCAACATCAGACCAAGTAACGCAGAAGGTGATCCAATGATCGAAGCAGGTCATTCTCGAAAAAATTGAGAAGACCCCAGCGCGTCAGTTGTTGGTGCACATTGGCATCAATAGCCAAAGAAACCTATAGATTAGGCCAATCCCTCTCCCTCCATAACATCTTGTCGTCAAAACAGGAACACATCAGTAACATTAAAAGCACCAAAAATTTGACAAAATTT